>CM064530.1:40346621-40535669 GCA_032716605.1 Paralithodes platypus
TGTATTGACAAATAAGATCAATAATCATAAACTAGAAATAAAACTACGCAATGTCACTTAAAACGTGGATACAAACATTGAAGAATGAATTATATATTTTATATTTAAAGGCAATTTTAAGAGAAGGTCAAATGAGAGCAGTGAAATGAAAAGTTAACAAAATGTAAAGATAAGAACGTGAAAGAAAAGAGGAAAATGTATAATGATAATAAATACAAACAAGAGTTAGACAATGAAAACAACAAAAACAAGTATACTATAATTACTGAGAGGATCAAACTAAGAAAAATAAGGCTAGATTAAGGAAGAAGAAGAAGAGAGAGAGAGAGAGAGAATACTCAGATACTGATTAAGGGGAGGTTTTTCTTTTTTTCTGGACCCCCTTCTCCCTCACGTTTAGCCCCTTTAGTTTTGAGATTTTGAGACGTTCGCCCTAATAGTTTGGCGATTTTATTACATTTCACCCAATTTCTATATACATTTTAAAACTTATATATATATATAGTGCCATTTAGGTTTCGATCTTTTCCTATGCCAGCGATAGCGAGCCTGCACTTTTAGAGTAATTGGTCTTTGGCCGGTACATTTTTCTACAGACAAATGCACAAATATATCTCGAAAGTGGGTCTTGGATGTATTTTTAAAAGTTTCATTAAGGGCTAGGGAGGAAACTAAAATAATAATAATAATAATAAAAGAAAACAAATACATATAAATCTCCCCTTAAAACATTAGACTATATATGTTGGATAATTGACAAGACAGCTAGATGAAAGGGGAAGATAAAAGGCGTGTCTACAACTTACGATGCAAAACAAAAACAAATCTTAAAATCAAACAAAAACAAAACAAAATCGGGGAACAAGAGAAGCTGATAAAGCGTGCGCAATATTATACTAAGAAGCGTAATAGAAAACGGAGAGGATTAAAGAGAGAGAGAGAGAGAGAGAGAGAGAGAGAGAGAGAGAGCGGAGGAGGAGGAGAGAGAGAGAGAGAGAGAGAGAGAGAGAGAGAGAGAGAGAGAGAGAGAGAAAGTACCTGCTGAGAGACCAAAGGATTATGAAAGTGTCAAAGGCGAACTAAAGGTCAGAGAGAGACAGACAGACAGACAGGATGGGGTGGGGGGGGGGGGGGGTTAAGAGCTTAGTTAGGCTGGGTGCACAGGAATGGGGAGTAACTGGAGGAGGAGGAGGAGGAGAAGAAGAAGAAGAAGAAGAAGAAGGAGAACAAGAAGAGATACAGAAGAAG
The DNA here is from genome assembly GCA_032716605.1 of Paralithodes platypus. Lineage (NCBI taxonomy): Eukaryota > Metazoa > Arthropoda > Malacostraca > Decapoda > Lithodidae > Paralithodes > Paralithodes platypus. The sequence goes on from CM064530.1 coordinate 40,347,870, forward strand.
CAGAAGAGAGAGAACAAGAAGAGAGATACAGAAGTGGTCTTTTTTTTTTTACTTTTTTTGATAGAGTATCAAACTTCCTACACTTTTTCTTTTTCTATCTGCTTAGTAGGGAAAGGAGGAGAATTAAGGTAGAAATAGGGTAAGCAAAAACTCTAACTATAGAAAAAGTATACCGGTACTAAAGAAAAACAAGGACCAACAGATATTCATTTTGGTGTGGGTCTAACGAATGTGAGTTGGTTGCTGGTAATTAATTTTTTGTTGTTGGTGGGGTTTGCTCCCTAGTACTCTCATCAAGCTTTAACAAATAAAATCTAAATATATGACCCCCCACACCCCCTTCGAGATAAATTTCTAAATTTTTCGGTAGAAAAATTTCCCTGCTATAGGCCGGTTTCTCCTAAATTATAGGGTCGCTTTCGCTCGCCAGGAACAAAATCGACACCTAAATGGCACGATAGGTATTAATATTGACAAACAAATGGGGTGAGATATCTTAAAATCCCGAAACTAATGGAGCAAATGTCTTAAAACGTGTTGGTTCTGTTTTGCCTGATTACTGTTTATATATTCCAGTGAGAGAGAGAGAGAGAGAGATGAGAATGGTGACGAAGCAATAAAGGGAAATGAGGAAGGGGGACGGGGGGACAAAAGGGGGAAAAAATTCAAATGACGGAGAGAGAGAGGAGATTTTGAGAAAGAGGAGATCTGAGAGTGTGTTGAGTGTGTAGTTGTGAACCGTGCAGTAAACTACCCCCGGCATAGAATAATCTGAAATATATGTCAAATCAGAATGTTACGTCAAAAGAAAGAAGATATAAGTAAAATGTAAAGAAAGTTGGATTTAAAGAACGGGTGATTTGAAAAACTTGCTCTGATTGGAATACATGGCTGCCAGTGTGTGTGTGTGTGTGTGTGTGTGTGTGTCGAGGTGATGTTGAGTGTGTGTGGTGTGTTGGTGTGTGGGTGTGTGTGCGTGGCGGTGGTGTGTGAGGAGAGAGATAGGTGAGAGAGTGTGTGCGTGTGTGGGAGTGTGTGTGTGTGCGTGTGTGTGTGTGTGAGGCGAGATAAAGAGAAGAATGAGAAGACGAGTATGATAATAACACCAAAAATGTAATAATAATTATACAATATATCATAATATTACTTACAAGACGTCGGACCAGGTATTTGAATCTCACTTTCTGAAATTATTTTAATACTGTATATTTTTTGCAGCAATTATAATATATTGACGAATCAACCTACCTTCAAGTTTCATCATATTGTACATGTTAATAAGATGAGATTTTGAAATATACAAATGATTTAAGATGTCTTATTAAATACTATTTGGCATAATTTAGTTTTTCTCTTTGAATAATACATTTCATATTAATACAAATATGAAAGAAATCTTGCCTCGTGAAGGCTTAGCAGAAAATAAATGTATTATTAGTGAAAACAAATGATGCTTGTATTTATTCATGTTTTCTTTATTATATATAAAATACAAGCTTTATTAATTTATTTAATGGCTATTTGGATGTTTTTATATCAATTATAATGGAAACGTCTAGCATCTTTCCTACACTAAATTAACACACACACACACACACACACACACACACACACACACACACACACACAGAGAGAGAGAGAGCGAAAGCGTGAGCGAGATTGTGTTGAGGTGGAATTGGTGTGGAGATGATTTATAGTTCTGTTAGCTCTCTGATGCCCGAGAGAGAGAGAGAGAGAGAGAGAGAGAGAGAGAGAGAGAGAGAGAGTGAGAGTGAGTGAGTGAGAGAGAAAGAGTGAGTGAGAGAGAAAGAGTGAGTGAGTGAGTGAGTGAGTGACTGAGTGAGTGAGTGTGAAGGTGTGAGTGAGGGATGAGAAGTGAGGAGAAGAAGGGAGAGATGAGACGAGAGAGAGCGATGAGAAGCGAGAGCGAGAGCGAGAGAGATTTGCTTTAATGAAACAATATATTTAACAGTGCCAGTACCATGTCATTTACTCTCGGCATTATTAAGGGGGAGGTAGTGGCTTTTACTGGACCCCCTTCTCCCTCGTGTTTAGCCCCATAACTTTTCAGATTTTATGACGTTCGCCCCATTAGTTTGTCGATATTAAAACCTTTCGTCCCATTTCTACATCAATATCAAGACCTTTCCTGGCATTTAGGTGACGATTTTTTCCTGGCGAGCGATAGCAAGCCTGTACTTTTAAGGGAAACCGGCCATCGGCCGGGAATTTTTTCTATCGAAAAATTTAGAAATTTATTATAAGGAAGGGTGTAAGGATTTTTTTTTTATGGAGGTCTAGTTAGGAAACTAAAAATTTAATAAATAAATAAAAATCGGCCAACAAATTTATCATCCCCCCCCCCTTAAGCCGGCGTCACACGAGCTATTTTGTCGGCTACATGTATCGGAGTCTTGAATCCGATACAATTTATCGTTGTATTCTGATTGGTGTTCTTATGTGTTCGTGTATTAGATTGGACTGTAAAATACAAAATACACTTAGAATCAAAGAAACATTGTCAGATAGTAGACTCGATTTTATCTACTTCAGACGATTATATTCAGATTAGAAATGGTCTGTGGAAGTCAGAAGATTAACTTAGATGAAACTTAGATACTTTTCAATCAATTTTATTTTGAAGAGAACTTTTCTAAGCCCACGTTATTCGAATGACCACCATACTGAAGGGGTTAAGAGCGATAATTGATGACAGTGACATTACACACACACACACACACACACACACACACACACACACACACACACACACACACACACACACACACACACACACACACACACACACACACACACGGTAGAAAGGGGTAGGCTTGATAAAATATGAGAAGGGTAAGTGATGAGATTGCTGAGCTAGTGAGAAAAAGAGGGAAGCGTGGGTGGTGGATTAAATATACATAGATAGATAGATAAATAGATAGATAAATAACTAGATAGATAGATAGAGAGATGGATAGATTGATGGATGGATAGATAGATAGATAGATAGATAGATAGAGAGATGGATAGATTGATGGATGGATAGATAGATAGATCGATAGATAGGTAAATAGATAGGTAATAGATAAGATATATAGATAGGTAATATATTAGATAGATAGATAGATAAGATATATGGTTGATAAAATAGCGTAGATAGATAGATAGATAAGATATATGGTTGATAAAATAGCGTAGATAGATAGATAGATAAGATATATGGTTGATAAAATAGCGTAGATAGATAGATAGATAAGATATATGGTTGATAAAATAGCGGATAAATAGATAGGCATGGAAATAGATAAACAGGCAGTTCAACCAATAGACATTACAATATACGACTGTGTGGATAACATGGGCACAACAATATATGTAGATTTAACAAAATAATAATAATAATGAGAATAATAATACACAATAAACAACGATAAGCCAGTGCGTGAGGGAGGGAGAGAGAACATTTGTATTTGGCTTAATTCATGAACACAAACAATATAATAGTTATACTGAAAATACAAAGTGTGCGCATGAGAGAGAGAGAGAGAGAGAGAGAGAGAGAGAGAGAGAGAGAGAGAGAGAGAGAGAGAGAGAGAGAGAGAGAGGTTGCTGTGAGATATGGGATGGATGTGACGGAAAAGAGAGGAGTGAGAGAGGAAGGCAAAAGAGGTAGTGGCCTGATGAGAAATCGCATTTGGGGAAGAAAGGATATATATATATATATATATATATATATATATATATATATACCGGTATATATATATATATAATATTTACCTTATGTTTTTTTCTCGATCAGTTATATAGATGAGTATATACGCATGAATATGTGGATAGATGGATAGACTGCTGGAAACATTGAAGGATAGGATAGAGATAATTAGCTTACTATAATTGATTTGTTTAAGGGGAGATATCCACTTGAGGGACTTTTTTCTTGACCCCTTTCTCCCTCATGTCTAGCCCCATTGGTCCTGAGATTTTAAGACGTTTGCCCCATTAGTTTGGATATTTTAAGAATTTCCGCCCCATTCTGTCAATTTTAAGACCTTTCGTACCATTTAGGTGTCGATTTTATCCTGGCGAGCGATAGCGAGCCTGTAATTTAAGGGTAACCGGCCTTCGGCCGGGAAATTTTTCTACCGAAAAATGTACAAATTTATCTTGAAAGGGGTTCGAGGGGGTGACATTTTAAGATTGCTGGAGGAGTAGGAAACAAACTAAAAACCTCCCCTTAATAAAGCACCGTACCACCAAACATAACACAGAATGGCACATGGAGGCAAAGTATATTATATAGAGTGTATATACTTTGCATAGAGGTGCAGCAGACGAACCACATGAATCTATATATATACTTTGACTGTAAATATGACGTATAGTTCCATGGTACTATTGTTCAGTGAAAGGTTACAACAGACCTTAGGTGTGATTGTGTGGTGACAATTAGCTCAACAATGTTAAATTATTTCTACGTGGTGAAAATATAGCACAACAATATTAGATTATTTCAGTTTGGTGCCAATATATACATTTTGTTTTACTGATTTAAAGTTAACGTCACGTGGCACACGTTGGGTTGATCACGAACTTTACAGAATTTATGATTACAGTTTATAAAAAATGGTATATACCTTTAATGCGCACTATATCCAATAATAAATACAAATATGTAGTTATTATAATTATACGGTACATCAAGGAAGGATGTGTGTGTGTGTGTGTGTGTGAGAGAGAGGGAGAGAGAGTGAGAGTGAGTGAGTGAGTGAAAGTGAGTGAAAGTGAGTGAGAGAGAGAGCCAGAGGCAGCCTTGAGGACCCCAGTGAAGGATTTGCGTGGTGGTAATAATATATGGTAATGGTGGGAGACCTGGAGAGATAGACGGAAGGGTACGGCAGGGAATATATATATATATATATATACACACACACACACACACACACACACACACACACACACACACACACACACACACACATATATATATATATACAGTATAACTATACTTCCACTTAGTTACAACACCCGCTTGTTTTAAGGGGGTAGTACTCGCTTTTTATGGACCCCCTTCTCCCTCATGTTTAGCATATTAGTTTTGACATTTTAAGACGTTCGTTCCATTAGTTTGACGATTTTGATACCTTTAGCAACATTTCTTTGTCAATATTAAGACCTTTCGTGCCATTTAGGTGTCGATTTTTTCCTGGCGAGCGATAGCGAGCCTGCAATTTTGGGAAATGTTTCTACCGAAAAATGTACACATTTATCTTGAAAGGGGGTATAGGGGGTGTTGTTTTAAGCTTGATAAGAGGTCTAGCGAAGAACTCAAAAATAAGTTAATATATAAATACATAGCACAAAATCAAGCACTACCCCCGTAACTCTACTACTTGTTTTAATCTGTATCGAACCCAAGCGAGATATTGCAATGCTTTAATATATTCTAAATGCCTCAGACCATGGCTTCAGAGGTTCAAAGATTCAAATTTCGCTACATTAGTTTGTGGAGATTATAAGACGTTTCCCCCCATTAGTTTGGCGATAATAAGACGCTTCACCCCTTTCAGGTGTCGATTTTGTTCTGCGCGAGCGGTAGCGAACCTGTAACTTAGATAGTCTGTACCCTTTGAATGGGTAAATGTCCTTCCTAACCTGAATAATATCGTCTATTAGTTGCCAGAATATAATAATTAGGACTTCCCCGGCACTGAATTAGTTAACCTTTTTATTTATTTTGTTATTTTTTTATTTATTTTTATTTGTTTGCATAGTCCATCCATGTGTGTCTGTCTCTCCAATACATTTTGCGTAATATATTCTAAAAAAAGTTTCCTCTCTCTCTCTCTCTCTCTCTCTCTCTCTCTCTCTCTCTCTCTCTCTCTCTCTCTCTCTCTCTCTCTCTCTCTCTCTCTCCTGATATACATAATGACGCAATTTTCTGTTCTGTGTTTGTTGAGATTTGGCCATTTTACGCAGCTTAGGAAGGACCTTTGGGAGATTTAAAAAACAAATAGGTGGAAAAGGGAGGATAAGAAATATGGAGGAGATAGAGAAGAAGAAGGAGGAGGAGGAGGAGGAGGAGGAGGAGGAGGAGGAGGAGGAGGAGGAGGAGGACGAGGAGGAGGAGGAGGAGAAGAAGAAGAAGAAGAAGAAGAAGAAGAAGAAGGAGAAGAAGATAAAGAGGAGGTTGATGATGATGTTTATGATGAGAATGACGACAATGATAATGATGTTGACGATGGTGATGAAGATGATGACGATGACGATGACGAAGACGAAGACGATGAAGAAGGCAGGAGGAGAAATAATTATATAAGTCTGGCAGTTATAATGATAAACGAGACCCCCCCCCCTTTTCCCTTTCACGATATAACTCATCATCCTAATAACGGTGAGGGTAAAAAACTATATCGCATTAGGAAGAGAACAAAAACTATATATATCGCATTAGGAAGAGAACAAAAACTATATATATATCGCATTAGGAAGAGAACAAAAACTATATATATCGCATTAGGAAGAGAACAAAAACTATATATATCGCATTAGGAAGAGAACAAAAACTATATATATCGCATTAGGAAGAGAACAAAAACTATATATATCGCATTAGGAAGAGAACAAAAACTATATATATCGCATTAGGAAGAGAACAAAAATCCCGGTAGAAAATACGTATGGAAGGGAGAGAGAGAGAGAAAGTGAAAGGGAATGAGAGAGCAAATGAAGGTGTGTTTGTGTGTGTGTGTGTGTGATATATATATATATTTATTTATTAAAAGTAAATTACAGCCAAGAAGCCGTAATATTGAAGAGGGTTTTAATGGTGGTAATTTACGGCGCTTTAAATGTTAATTTTCTGGATATTTTTGGAAGTAATGTAAATTATATCGCCTGGAGTGAGTTAGGACAGAGGAATGGTGCGAGTCAGCTGATTGGAGTAACCCCTTTAGTACATTATCGTAATTTCTAATTTATTGGACGATTTTACCTAACTTAAGGGGAGGTCTTTAGTTTGGTCTCTGGATATCCATCAAGCTTAAGATTACACCCCCTTGAGCCCCTTTCAAGATAAATTTGTACATTTTTCGGTAGAAAAATGTCCCGGCCGAAGGCCGATTACTCTTAAATTACAGGCTCGCTATCGCTCGCCAGGATAAAATTGACACCTAAATGGCACTAAAGGTCTTAAAATTGACAGAAATGGGTCGAAGGTTCTTAAAATCGTCAAAATAATGGGGCGAACGTCTTAAAATTAGAAAAGCAATGGGCTAAACATGAGGGAGAAAGGTGTCAAGAAAAAAAATCCCTCAAGTGGAAATCTCCCCTTAAGAAGAACCTTTAGATTTGGAAGGAACAGTGGCCGTCTTAATTAACCCCTTCTGTCCCGGCGACGTGTTTTTTTTTCATTTTATTTTGGCTACTATTAGACGATTTAATTCACTTTAAAAGGGGCCTTCAGTAATTAACATGTTTTAAACTATCTCACTTAGCCTAACCCTTTCGTTACCACACATCCTTCTTAAACTGCACATAATCGTCTATATAATTTTATACTGTAGCTAGAATACAATTAAAAAGACGTCGCCAGTACAGATGGGGTTAAGGGGAGATTTCCACCTGGAGGATTTTTTTCTGAACCTCTTTCTCCCTCATGTTTAGCCCCATTGCTTTTGAGATTTTAAGACGTTCGCCCTAGTATTTTTGACATTTTAAGACATTTTGCCCCATTTCTGTCAATTTTAAGACCTTTCGTGCCATTAAGGTGTCGATTTTTTCCTGGCGAGCGATAGCGAGCCTGTAATTTAAGAGCAACCGGCCTCTGGCCGGGACATTTTTCTACCGAAAAATGTACAAATTTATCTTGAAAGGGGGTCTAGGGGGTGTAATTTTAAGCTTGATGAAAACGTAGGGAACAAACTAAATACCTCCCCTTAACCTTTTGACTACACTAGATACAATCGCCCATTGATAGCCAGAATAAAATGCTAGATGGCTTCACGGTGTAAATAACGAAAGGGTTGGCGTTAGCGACAATTGCACACACGTATATTTTAGCGAACATCAAAGTGCTCCATGCAAATTAAATGCGCTATGTTGATCGGGTGTTGATATATATTTTGCAGGAGGAGAACTGGCGAGGGGTTATGAATGATTGAGCGTTATTGGAGAAGGAGCTTATTTATGTGTCGGTACTAGTCAGGGGGATGGTTGTTTTTTTTTTTAAAGATCATTCGCCCCGTTTCTGTGTCAATATTTAGACCTGTAGTATAATTTAGGTGTCGATTTGTTTTCCTGGCGAGCTAAAGCGAGCCTTTAATATAGTAGTAATCGTAGTAAATGTCCGGGACATTTTGCGATAGAAAAATGTACATATTTATCTTAGTGGTGTTTTTTTTAAAGAAGTTTTCGGAGGTTTAGGGAGGAAACTAAAAATAATGAAAGTAAAAGATACATTAATAAGCAAATAAATACGGCCATCTCCCCTTACGTCTCAAAAATCTCAGGATGTGTTTTGTAGCCTTGTAATGTGTTGTGTGGTGTGGGGGAGTGTTTTAGTGTATATATATATATATATATATATATATATATATATATATATATATATATATCTCTCTCTCTCTCTCTCTCTCTCTCTCTCTCTCTCTCTCTCTCTCTCTCTCTCTCTCTCCACACACAATTTCCTCCCCCTTTTCTTAAATTTATGACCAAAATATCCTACCTCCCTCATCACTCTTCTCCCCCTCCCCCCTGTTATTCCCCCCCCCCCCTCTTCTTCCTCCCTTCTATTCTTCCTTCTATCCTCTTCTCCTATCCCTTCAACCCTTCTTCTAAGCCTCCTTTCTCCTCACCTTCTTCCTCTTCCTCTCTTGTTTGTTTACCTAACCACTGCCTCCTCCTCCTCCTCCTTCTTCTTCTTCTTCTTCTTCTTCTTCTTCTTCCCCTTCTTCTTTCTCCTCTTCCTGTTCCTCCTCCTCAGCCTTCTTCTTTGCTATCCTTTTCTCTACCTCGTAGTCAATAGATTGGTAGTTTTAGATATCCAAACTGTCCCGTAAGGACCAATAGGTCTGTTTCAGTTTGTTCTCCTTTGTATTCTCCTTCTCCTGCTCTTCCTCCCTCTTCTTCTTCGTCTTCTTATTCTTCGTCGTCCTTTTCCTCCTCCTCCTCCTTCTCCACCTACTAATCTTCTTCCTCCTTCTCCTCCTCCTCCTCTTCCTCCCTCTAGTCCGTACATTAGATATTATTAAGGCTCGTTAAGATGAGACTTTTCATCTTCAAAGGGTCTGGCCAAAACAAACCTATTAATGATAAACACATGTAAACTTCCTAACTTGATAGACAAACCTATTAATGATAAACACATGTAAACTTCCTAACTTGATAGACAAACTTTAAGGGGAGATGGGTCGTTGTTATGGTTCCCCTTCTTCATCATGTTTAGCCCCATTTGTTTTGAGATTTTAAGACGTGCGGCCCATTAGTATGGCGATTCTAACACCTTTTGCCCCATTTCGTTGTCTATTTTAAGACTTTTCGTGTCATTTAGATGTCGATTTTTTCCTGGCGAGCCTGCAATTTTAAGGCCGGGACATTTCTACCGGAAAATTTACAAAGTTATCTTGAAGGGGGGGGGGGGGGGGCCTAGGCAGTGTTTTCTAAGCTTGATGGAGTCTAGCGAGGAAACTAAAACATATATGATTAAATAGACAAAAAACTCAGCCACTAGCCCCTAAAATGTTTTGGGTTCAGTGTCTTCCATTGTCTTTCCTAATAACTACCTCTCCTTCCCTCCACCTTCCCTTTCTCTGTTTTCCTACCCTTATTTCCCTCTCCTCTCCCCCTTCCCCTCATTCTCCTTCTCCCCACCCCTTCACCGGTTTGTCCTACCTCCCCTCCCCTCCCTTCCCCTCCACCCTCCGTCTTCCTCTTCCTCACATCACTTTATGCCTCCCCTCCACCCTCCCTCTTCCTCTCATTGTCCTCCTCCCCTCTCCTCTTCCTCCCATCATTTTCATCCTCCCCTCCCCTCTTAATTAAGTAACCATAAACAATTTGTATTTTTCAATAACACTTGTTCAGAATACAGGAATATGAAGTATGGTGTCCCACAGGGTTCGGTACTTGGTCCGGTGTTGTTTAATTTGTTTATTAATGATATTATAAATTCAAGCACTAAAATAACATTTCTACTTTACGCCGATGATACCAATATTTATCTACAGGGTAATAATATTCTCGAATTATCAAACCAAATGAATGAAGAAATTAGCAAAGTTTCTAATTGGAATAAATCAAACAGTTTAACGCTCAATCTTGGTAAAACTCATTATTTAGTGACTCATTTTAGCTCGAATCAAATTCCCAATATTGATATTAAAATCGATGACCACATTATTGAGCAGGTTAAGGAAGCTAAATTTCTTGGTGTTACCATCGACAGCGCAATGACCTGGAAAACACACATCTATGACATAAAATTGAAAATATATAAAATTACTGGAATAGTTTATAAAACAAGAGATTCGTTCAACATCAACTCACTAAAACAAATGTATTTTGCTTTAATTTATCCTCATATTATGTATTGTGCTACTATCTGGGGAGGAGCCAATAAAACTTATTTAGACGCCATATTTCTAGCTCAGAAAAAAATATTACGAATTATTACCTATCAATCGTATAACGCTCACACTGGACCTACAGTATATATAAAGATCTTGGTTTATTGAAATTAAATTATATTCTTTTTTCACAAGCAGTCCGTTTTGTATATAAAGATCTAAATAAACAATTACACATAGATGGCAATTTTGACTTAATGACACACAATTTTAACACACGAGGAGTCGAGGAGTCATTACGACTACCTTACTATAGCACAACACATGGACAACGTAGCCTACAGTACAGGGGCCCGAAATTGTGGAACACGTTGAACGAATATGTTAGACACTTCGAATCTTTATTTGCATTTAAAACTAAAATCAAACAAAGCTTCCTTAATCAATACTAGTACCGGTACTTAATTGCAGTCTCTGAAAGCAAAAGTTTTGTTTATATGTACACTTACCTTATCTTTAATATAGTTTAGCATATATATATATATTTAATATATTTAGGTCACATATCAATTGTATAATTTAGTAAGAACCACTACAAATTATTATAGCTTGAATATTGTTTATTACATCTAATAATTGTTCAGCAACTATGTGCTGTTTAGCTTCATATATTTTATTATGCCTATATAGCTAGGTAACATGAACTACTTCTTAGCTAGCTGCACTTGCCACATTAATTACTATATGTATCGTCATTCTTATTGTGTATGTACCTTTTGGCAATAACAAAATATCAATCAATCAATCAATCTTCCTCCCCCCCTTCCTCCCTACCTCCCATCATTGTCCCTCCCTCCCCTCTTCCTCTCTACCTCCCATCATGTTTCCTCCTCCTCTCCCCTCTTCCTTCCTACCTCCCCTCCCATCCTCTCCCCCTTCCTCTCTACCTCCCCTCATTTTCCTCCTCCCCACCCCTCCACCCTGCTTTTCTACCTTCCCTCCCCTCTTCCTGCCTACCTACCCTCTTTATCTTCCTCTCCTCCCCCCTTCCCTCTTCCTCCCTGCCTCCCCTCATTATCTTCCTTTCCCCCACTCCCCTCTTTCTCCCTACCTTCCATCATCCCCCCCCCCCCTCCTCCTCCCCCCCCCCCCCCCCCCCCCTGACCATCGAAGTCCTGCCAGTCACAGCTACATTGCAGTTGATGTTTGTCGTTTAAAATGACACACTCACTCGAACACGCACCCTCACATACTCTTCTGTACACACACACACACACACACACACACACACACACACACACACACACACACACACACACACACACACACACACACACACACAAGACTCTCCTTCAAGATAATTTGTAAATGTTTTGGTAGAATAATGTATACTGTAGGCAGGTTGCTGGCTCCTCAGAAACTACAGGCTCGCTATCGCTCTCCCAGATTAATTATACATTCTCCCACACACTCACCAAAGCATGAATCACTCTTGTATAAGGATGAATCACTCTTGTATAAGGATGAATCAGTCTTGTATAAGCATGAATCACTCTTGTATAAGTATGAATCACTCTTGTAGACAATCCCACGCTCGCTTGGGCAGACAACTACCCAGTGTTTTATGTACGAGATGTGTTATTATGCACAGCAACACATTCTTCACACTTACTCTCACACGCAAACAGTCACACTCATTTGTTGTTACACATTCATACGCTCACAAACACTTTCTCATGTACATTCACTCACAGTCACTCATGCACTCACTTTCACTCATACTCTTACTCATTATCTCGCGTACACACACTCATGTATACACACTCACTCGCACACTCACACTTTCACACATACTCAAACTCTACTCACGCATAAATACTCATACACGCACTCAATCGTACACACACTCACTCAATCACACACTCGCTCTCCTTCACCTAGCCACACACGCACCTATCATAACTACACACACACACACACACACACACACACACACACACACACACACACACACACACACACACACACACACACACACACACACACACACACACACACTTCGTATAGAAAATAAAATATCACACATATTATCTCTTTTTTATACACTCCCACACAATACCCATCTCTCTCTCTCTCTCTCTCTCTCTCTCTCTCTCTCTCTCTCTCTCTCTCTCTCTCTCTCTCTCTCTCTCTCTCTCTCTCTCTCTCTCTCTCTCTCTCTCTCTCTCTCTCTCTCTCTCCTCCTTTATCATGATCTACCATCGATACATTTCTACTCCCCTCTCTCTCTCTCCCTCCTTCTCCCCCCCCCCCCTCTACCTTTCACCCTCTCTTTCCCTCCCCCCCCCCCCCCCTTTGTTCACACACACACACACACACACACACACACACACACACACACACACACACACACACACACACACACACCATTCCCAGCGCATTTCACGGAGGTTTGGCCACACGAGATTTGCATCCCCCCCCCCCCCTTCCCCTCTCTCTCTCCCGTTTGATAATGCGTCGGTCAGTGCTTGAAGGGGGGGGGGGGTTAGGCTATTGTGCAGTCATCATCAGCGGTTGAAATGAGTACTGGGTTCCTGATGGGGTGCGGTCAAAATGGATTGGTGGTGGATTGGGGAGCTGGGGGAATAGGAGGGAGGGGTGGTTGAGTATTAAGCGGGTGGATTAAAAGAGTGTTGGTAGAATGGATTGGTGGATTGGGGAGCTGTGCGGATAGGAGAGAGGGATGATTGGATGGGTATATGAAGCGGGTGGATTAAAGGAGTGTTGGCAGAATGGATTGGGGAGCTGGGGAAATAGGGGGGAGGGATGGGTGGATGAGTATATGAAGCGGGTGGATTAAAAGAGTGTTGGTAGAATGGATTGGTGGTGGATTGGGGAGCTGGGTGATAGGGGGAGGGATGGTTGGATGGTTATTAACCGGTGGATTAAGGATGGTTTGATGGATACGGGGCGGGTGGATTTATAGAGTGTTGGTAGATTGGATTGGTGTAATGTGAATCAATAATTTGTACCAATAGCGTGAAACTGGTCTTAGAATAGCCAAGGAAAAAATACACAAATATATATACAGTACAGTATATATATATATATATATATATATATATATATATATATATATATATATATATATATATATATATATTGTATGTGTATATATAAAGCTATAAGAAACAAAACAAAATTCGAGAAGATATGCCTAGAGAAAGTTAAAGAGAATCATCATCATCGTCGTCATCGTGATCATCATCATCATTATCATCATCATTTATTATCATCGTTATTTCATCAAAATTATCATTATTATTATTATTATTGTTATCATCATTATTATTATTATTATTATTATTATTATTATAACCTTTAACATGATGACCACCACTACCACCACTACCACCACTACCACCACTACCACCACTACCACCACTACCACCCTCATCATTATACCATTATCCATATTAATACCAACACTATTTACATCTCCCTGGCTCATTAATTTATTCTGCAACTGAATCCTCCACCCAAACAATAAATAGAATACAAGATTAGCGAGGGATTTAGAAGCGCAAAACTCCCCGCAATTATTTTTTAAGGGAGCCCACCTCGCTTTTTTTCTCTTGCTCTCCCTCTCTCTTTGGCTTGTATCCATTCGGCCCCATTCAGCCTACTGTTTTAAGACGTTTACCCCCATCCAGGTGTCAATATTTTCCTGGCGAGCGGTAGCGAGCCAGCATATATATATTTTTGTTTTGACAGCAAGCTAAATTTGTACATTTCTCGATAGAAAAATGTCTCCGGCGAAGCCGGATTTCTCCGTAAAATGCTGGCTCGCTATCGCTCGCCAGGAAGAAATCGACACCTGGATGGGGATAAACGTTTTAATCAGTTGGCTGAATGGGTCCGAATGGATACAAGCCAGGGAAAGAGAGAACAAAAGAGGAAGATTAAAAAAAGCCGGTGACCCCCCTTAATTGGTCGAGTTGGGCCAGAAAACAAAAATATATATATAAAAAAAAATATACACACTACTCCATGGGTACAAATTAATTGGGGTTAATATGCGGTGTTGTGCGGGGCTGTAATTTTACGCAAGTTTATGTAATCCGCTGTAAACCCCTTTCATTGTTGTTATCGTGTGTGTGAGAGAGAGAGAGAGAGAGAGAGAGAGAGAGAGAGAGAGAGAGAGAGAGAGAGAAGGGGGGTAGGGGTTGTTGTTGTTATTGTTGCAGAGAGAGAGAGAGAGGGGGGGGGGGGAGGGTGTGTATTTGTGTGTGTGAGTAGAGAGAGAGAGAGAGAGAGAGAGGGGTTGTTGTTGCTGCTGGTAGGGGTGTGTGTGTGTTTGTGTTTGTGTTTGTTTGCTTGCTTGTTTGTTTGTGGTAGTTCTTAATTGGGGCATTGTCTTTTCTTTTGCTCGCCTCTTCATAAGTTTATATTTTTTCCCTAGACCTCCATCAAGCTTAAACAATTATACTCCTAAGGACCCCTGACACGAAAGGCCTAAATATTGACAAAGATATGGGACAAAAGGTCTTACAATCACAAAACTAATGGGCCAAACATCTTAATATCTGAAAACTATTGAGGCTAAACATGAAGGAGAATGGGGTACAGAAAACACATAAACCACCCTTTATGGTTGGTTTTGGCCTTGGTTTCTCGTTATTTGTTTTGTTATATTGAGTTTGTTAATTTGTCTCTATCTATCTGTCTCGGTCAATCTATCTATCCATCTATCTGTCATATATATCTTGGCTCTATATGTATCTATCCACCTATGTATCTTAATATTCATATAATATATATATGAGTGTGTATATCTCTCTCTCTCTCTCTCTCTCTAGAATTCACTGCCACAGAGTATCATCCCACCAACCTCCATGCCACAACAGCTCAAATACAATTGTTCCAGGTATTTCAGGAATGTGATACGCCATTAGCTGCCTTTAATTATTTCTCTGTCCTTATATTCCTGTAAAACACACACACACACACACACACACACACACACAAACACACACACACACACACACACACACACACACACACCCCGCCGAGTCACAAGCCAGGCGGTAAGTGGTGAGAGCCTTACTGACTGGTTGGCTGATCGAGCCCTTGGGTAACTCAGGATTTGGTCAGACAGTGATAGGTTAGGTGGCCACCGAACAGACTCGATTGATCACCTGGTTTGTGTATGAATGTGTGTATGTATTTCATTGATATTGTGTATGTATTAATATACACAGGCCCGTAGCCTAGTAGGTAGAGCTCTCGTCTCACACACGAGGGGTCGGGGGTTCAATCCCCGGCCGGGCGGAGACAAATTGGGCTTGTCTCCTTTCATGTGTTTGCCTCAGTTCACCTAGCTGTAAATAGGTACCTGGAATAAGTGGACGACGTTGTGACGTCCCATCTGGGGTTGGCAAAAATGGTACAAGGCGAGATGGGTATCATATGGTTCACCTAAGCTGATGGCTACCTAAGCCTTCGGGCGAGACGGTACCGTCTATAGTGAGAATGGTACCATACAGATCCACCCTAAGCCTTCGTTTCCGATGTCGCCAATTGGCTAAATACAGACTACACACACATCCACATCCATTCCAACAGTACAAAAAACACTTAACATGCATTTCACGCAATACATTCCCAGTTAAGGAGGCGCGATAATAATGAGCTTAGCTCGCATTGCGTGGATTCCCCTTGACGAACAAGTAACTGAGTAACAAGTAACACACACACACACACACACACACACACACACACACACAACATCCGGGACTATTGGCATGTGTGTCTTTGGTATTTTCCTTTGTTTACACTCGCGGGTAACACAATATTTCCCCTTCATTTGCATAAAAATGAATATGCATCAGCCGAAAAATAGGAATGGTCCGTGTGTGTGTGTATGTGTGTGTCTGTGTGTGTGTGTGTGTGTTTATGTGTATGTATGTGTTGATGTGTATGTGTGTGTTGATGTGTATGTGTGTGTGTGTTGATGTGTGTTCTATTAATTATAACGTTATGTGTTCGTGCTTTATCGTTTGATGTGAGTGTGTATGTGTATGGCTGTGTGTGTGTTTGTGTTTGTGTGCGTGTATCCAGTGTATGTGTGTGTGTGTGTGTGTGTGTGTAGCCTATGTGTTTGGGATGAATGTATGTGTGTGTTTAATAAAGTAGACGTGCCGTTTTGCCCAAAATCAAAACGGCATACCCAACTCTGCGATGGGTTACCATCATCACTACTAATACCATCATCAATCACAATCAACATAATCACTACTACTGCTGGAAACTGGAAACTGGATGTGAGGTAGAGACCCCACTAGTGGAGAAAGTAGAGTTGTAATTCCAAGGTAAAGTGATGAAAGTCGAAGAGTTGGAGAGATGAAAGATGGTGGGCTGACCACGTTGCTTAGTCCTTAAAGTTTGTCTTCTGGCTTGGCTTTTGGAGACGAGCGAATTTTCTTGACTTTGTAGGGCTGGTGTTCACAGGCTCGTCGAAGATGACCGGCATTGAAGGCAGAGGCTCAGCGATGGTGTCGGGCTGGCGGTCTGAAGTAGCTTGAGGTGTTGTTGGAGTTGTTGGAGTCGATGTTGTTGTTTCAGGCTCCATTTGACTCCTCTGCCGGCTCAGTGGATGTGGGAGCTTGAGCTGCAGCTTTGGAGTATTTTTCGGCTTCGTCGGTTGTGGTCCTTGGCGCTTGATGATTTTGGGGGCCTTGGTGTCCTTTGGTGGTGTTTTGGCGACGATCTCTTGAGGAATGATGATAGATGGGAGTTTGTTGGCCTTCAGAAGCGCAGGTAGAAGCACAGATATTCTGCTTCTGTCCTCCCCAGCAAGCGCTATTGCAGTTTGTACTACAATAGTGATGATGTCGATCTTGCTAGATGTTGTTTTGGGGATTGTTGTTCTTTGCTTCTTCTTGTTGCTGGGTGCGTGTTTTGAGCCTTTTACAGGTTTGTCATAAAGAGCTCGTACATCCATTGCGTCGTCTGTTCCCTTCTTCCCGATCTTGATGTAGAAGATCACCTCCTCTCCTTCTCCCAGTGACGCTAGTTTGTGTTCTGGGTTGGGCTTGTCGATGTTTTCTCTGTGAATAAAGAAATCATCACCTCCACTGGTGATAAAGCCATAACCTCTCTGTACATTATACCACTTCACCAGTCCACGGTAGTATATGTGGTGGTTGATGATAGGGCAAGCGGCATTCATGATGATGAATACAAGAGGTTCCAGGGAGGTGTGGTGCTGCTGGAGTGGAGTGGAGCTGTCATCTGCCATCATCACTACAACTGCCATCATCACTACAACTGCCACAATCATCACGAGTACTGTCATCATCACCATTACTATGATCATCATCACTACTACAATTACAATTATCACTACTACTCTCACCATCATCACTGTCCATTGTCACTAGCATCTTAACCCTCTCCGACATATGACGCAATTTTGAGCCTACTAGGGATACTTTAAACCCTTTGTTACCATCAGGGGTATTTAGAAACCTCTAGTTTAGTTACTTCAACCTCTGTAGTTGTCTTTGAGTTAGCTGTGGGCAGAAAACTAATTTTGGAGAGGTAATTATAAGAGTGAGAGAACTCCATTTCGTATTGCTGATCTGGCAACCTCTACGTCATATGAGTCTGAAGGGGTTAATCACTACTATCATCATTGATATACAACTATCAACCATCATTACTAATATCATCACCACCATCTTACAATCATCATTACTACTGTTAACATCATCACTACTACTATAACCATCATCATTACTACTGTCACAAATATTACCATAATTTATTCTACTGTCACCATCATCACTACTACTACTGCCATCATCACCATTACTATGAACTTCATCACCACAACTATCGTCATCATCACTACAAATTTCACCATCCTCACTACTACTCACCATCATCACTAATACTCACACCATCGTCACTACCATCAACACTACTGTCATTATTATCACTACAACTATCATCATTACTTGTCACCATCATCACTACTATTATGACCATCATTACTACTACTGTCACCATCATATCTACTACTGTCATCATCATCAATACAACTACAACCATCATCACTACAATTACCACCATTATCACTACTATCACCATAAATCCAAATATTACTACCATCACTTCTAATACCAACTAAACTAACTTAACCTAGCAAATGCATAGCGAGATGTTTTCGCTCCCAGAACGCCATCATTGCTGGGGGGGGGGGGGGGTCAAAACCATATGTTGGACCTAAAATCATAACTATTGCATAAATTCAACAAATCTTTTTTGACTGACGTTTGCATTCACGCAACAAATGTTCGTGTGAAATTTGGTGAAAATCCTTCCAACGGTCTAGGAGGAGTTCCGAGACAGACGGACGACGACGACGACGACGACGACGACGAGGACAGATTTTTTTTTCGTGTGGTACCCACTATACGGGGGGGGGGGGGATACCAAACTGCTTACGCAGAGTTGATTAATTGTTATGTGTTCTTGTTTTATCGTTTGGTATGTGTGTGTGTGTGTGTGTGTGTGTGTGTGTGTGTGTGTGTGTACTTGTGTTGTGTTGTGCAGAAAGTGGATGTGTTGGTGTGCACTTTTTATGTATAACGTTGAGTGTTTGTGAAAGAATTATGCTAACATTTTTATCTGGAGTTAAGTCTACATCAGAGCTAGCTAGATGGATAGTTAGATAGATAAATAAATAGAGAGATAATTTATAGAGAGATCAGTGATGTTTTTAGTTTTTTTTTTTTTTTATTATGAATGCATTTAGTATTAATTTGTCCTTGTGTAACTATATATTGTTCTCATCCGTTTTTATATTAATACTTTATTACGTGTTTTATCACGCAATCTATAATTCACGCCGTTTATTATATGTTTTCTTTATGTCCTCGACTTTAATTGATTCGTCCTTGTTTATTTTGATTTAATTAACTTCTTCATCTTTCGTTTTGTATATTTTTGTCTTTAGTTTACTTGTATTTTACTGTCTTCGTTTTTATGTTCACCTAGTTTTGTTTTCTTACTTTCTCCTATACCGAACATTTTCATTTTTCTGTCTGCAGTTTCCCCCATTTTCCATTCCTGTAGTTATCCCCACGCATTTCATATTTTCTTTTCTCCTACCTTGTTTCTTGCTGACCCATTTCTTTAGGCATTTCTACATCTTTCTGTTTTATCCCTCTCTTCTTTCATCTCCTAGTTTCTTCTTCTGTTCTCCTTCTTCCCTTTTATTCTCATACTTTTTTGCTTCTAGGTTCATCAATTTTCTTTTTATTCCTATGACTTGTTTTTTATTATTTTGTCACTTCTCTTATTTTCACCTCATTTTTCTATTCATATATTTTTTCTTCCAGTTTCCTCACTTATCTTCCATTATCCTAATTTTATTCTAATTTATTCTATTATCGTATTTTCTTATTTATTCTCATTAGTTCTTCTATTTCAAGCTATTTCTATTCTCACATTGTTATTGTCACCTCTTTCTGTATTCTCACATTGTTATTGTCACCTCTTTCTGTATTCTCACATTGTTATTGTCACCTCTTTCTGTATTCTCACATTGTTATTGTCACCTCTTTCTGTATTCTCACATTGTTATTGTCACCTCTTTCTGTATTCTCACATTGTTATTGTCACCTCTTTCTGTATTCTCACATTGTTATTGTCACCTCTTTCTGTATTCTCACATTGTTATTGTCACCTCTTTCTGTATTCTCACATTGTTATTGTCACCTCTTTCTGTATTCTCATTTCCTTGTATTCTATTCTCACATCCTCTTTTATCCTCGTATTTTCTATGTTTGTCTCTTTCTCTATTAGTATCTCGTTGTCTGCTATTCTCATATCTTCTCTTCTATTCTAATCTCTTCTTTTATTCTCATTTCTTCTATTTGTGTCTCTTTCTCTATTCTCATCTCGTTGTCTTCTATTCTCATATCTTCTTTGCTATGCTAATCTCTTATTTTATGCTCATCTCTTCTATTTGTGTCTCTCTATTCTCATCTCGTTGTCTTCTATTCTCAAATCTTCTCTTCTATTCTAAGCTCTTCTTTTATTCCCATTTCTTCTATTTTTGTCTCTATTCTCATCTCGTCTGCTATTCTCATAATTTCTTTGCTATTCTAATCTCTAATTTTATGCTCATCTCTTCTATTTGTGTCTCTTTCTCTATTCTCATCTCGTCTTCTATTCTCATGTCTTCCCTTATATTCTAATCTCTTCGTTTATTCTCATCTCTTCTATTTTTATATTTCTCAATTCTCATCTCGTCTGCTATTCTTACACCTTCTTTTAATATCCTCTGTTCTATTGTCTAACCTGGGCATAATTATATATGTTATGTTTCCTCTCGATATTTGTTTGTGTTTATCTCTTTATTATCTTTTCGCTTCTCTCTGTTTTTCTGTATTCCTCTTTATTATTATCTCTGTCTCTCTTCCTTATGTTCCTACTTTGTCATATTCATATTCTGTTTACCTTTCTATTATTATATATTTCTCCTTATTATCTCTTCGCTGCTCTCTCTCTCTCTCTCTCTCTCTCTCTCTCTCTCTCTCTCTCTCTCTCTCTCTCTCTCTCTCTCTCTCTCTCTCTCTCTCTCTCTCTCTCTCTCTCTCTCTCTCTCTCTCTCTCTCTCTCTCTCTTTATTCCTCTCTTATTATTTATTCCCTTCTCTCTTTTTCTTTATTCCCTCGTATTATCTTTTCGCTTATCTCTATTTTCTTTATCCTCGCTTTAATATCTCTTCGCTTCTCTATTTTCTTTATTCCTCTCTTTAATATCTCTTCGCTTCTCTATTTTCTTTATTCCTCTCTTTAATATCTCTTCGCTTCTCTCTATTTTCTTTATTCCTCGTATTATCTTTTCGCTTTTCTCTATTGTCTTTATTCCTTTCTTTGCTATCTCTTCGCCTCCCTTCCTTATCCTCGAAGCTTGAAACATATATATTCTTCTTTTTCTTCTTCGTTTTCTTTTTCTTCTTCTTCTTCTTCTTCTTCTTGTTGTTGTCTTCTTTCTCTCCCAGCTCCCCTTCGGATAATCCTGTTATGCCGACTAGAATACTTTCAAGGCACTGTGTGTGTGTGTGTGTGTGTGTGTGTGTGTGTGTGTGTGTGTGTGTGTGTGTGTGTGTTGTTGTGGTGTAGATGTGTTTGTGTGTGTGTGTGTGTTATGTCTGTCGTTGTGGTGTAGATGTGTGTGTGTGTGTGTGTGTGTGTCTGTCTGTGTGTTTATGCCACTCGTGTTGGTTGTGTATAAGTGTGCGTTATATGTGTCTAGTGTAGGCGTAGGTGTGTCTGTGTCTCGTGTGTGTGCGTGTGTGTCTGGCTGTTGCGTTCTTCGTGTTAATACGTAATTTTGGGTTGCATGTGGGTGTTCATGTGAACACATTTTTCGGTAAAGCAAAGGCACACACACACACACACACACACACACACACACACACACACACACACACACACACACACACACAGCCCGTAGCCTAGTAGGTAGAGCTCTCGTCTCACACACGAGGGGTCGGGGGTTCAATCCCCGGCCGGGCGGAGACAAATTGGGCTCGTCTCCTTTCATGTGTTAGCCTCAGTTCACCTAGCTGTAAATAGGTACCTGGAATAAGTGGGCGACGTTGTGACGTCCCATCTGGGGTTGGCAAAAATGGTACAAGGCGAGATGGGTATCATATGGTTCACCTAAGCTGATGGCTACCTAAGCCTTCGGGCGAGACGGTACCGTCTATAGTGAGAATGGTACCATACAGATCCACCCTAAGCCTTCGTTTCCGATGTCGCCAATTGGCTAAAATACAGACTACACACACATCCACAGCCATTCCAACAGTACATAAAACACTTAACATGCATTTCACGCAATACATTCCCAGTTAAGGAGGCGCGATAATAATGAGCTTAGCTCGCATTGCGTGGATTCCCCTTGACGAACAAGTAACTAACACACACACACACACACACACACACACACACACACACACACACACACACACACACAAAACAAAACAAAAACTAATATTATACTTATATAAGCGTTTATAGGCATCTTTGATATAATTATGAAAACAAACATAAATTTGGTGTTTATACTGGAAGAGTTAAATATTTATGAAATATCAAAGAGTAAGATACATATATATTTATAGTGTAATTTCAGGGAGAGAGAGAGAGAGAGAGAGAGAGTATAAGAGTGAGTGAGTGAGTATGTGCGCGTGATATAGAGTGAGTGTGCGTGTGTGTGATGTGTGTAAGAGATAGTTTGAGTGTGTGTGTGTGTGTGTAAGAGATAGTTTGAGTGTGTGTGTGTGTAAGAGAGAGAGTTTGAGTGTGTGTGTTTGTATGAGAGAGAGAACGAGAAAGCGAGAGAGAGATTACCCAATTAAAAAGTGTATCATACCTGTGTGGAGCCTGTCGTTCAGCCTTACCCCTCCTATCTGACTCCAATTTTAGGTTTCCTTATTTTTGTATACACGCAGGGCCACGAACGTTTGTATAGATAGATGGATAGAGGGATGGATAGAGGGCTGGATAGATGGACAAATGGGTGGATAGAGGGCAGGGTGGGTGGATAGAGGGCAGGGTGGGTGGATAGAGGGCTGGATAGATGGATAGGAGGGCTGGACAGATGGATAGAGGGATGGATAGATGGATAGAGGGCTGGATAGATGGATAGGGGGTGGGGGAGATAGCAAGAGGTCTGGGTAGATATATAGAGGGTTGGATAGAGGGCTGTATTGATGGATAAAGGGCTGGATAGAGGGGTGGATAGATGTATAGAGGGCTGGATAGATGGATAGATGGCTGGCTGGATGGAAAAAGGGCTGAATAGATGGATAGGGGGAGGGGGTTGAGGGTTGGATGGATATATAGAGACAATGATAGATAGATTGATAGATGAAGGGATTGATAGATGGATGAATTTATGGATGGGGGTAGATAGATGGATGAATGGACGGATGGATAGAGATGGGTAGATAGATTGATAAATGTATGGATTGATAGATAGATGGATGAATATATGGATGGGGTAGATAGATGGATGGATGAACGGATGGGTAGATAGATTGATAAATGTATGGATTGATAGATAGATGGATGAATATATGGATGGGGTTGATAGATGGATGGATGGACAGATGAATAGATATAGAGAAGGGTAGATAAATTGATAGATGAATGGATAGATAGGTAGGTAGATAGATAGATAGATAGTTGGATGGATATGTACTGTATATTGATAGACAGAATCATAGACACATTAGTTAAATGGATAGATAGTTAAATATATAGATATATTTATATATGGATGAATATATATAGACAGATAGATGAATATGATAAGTAGATTCCCGATGAATATATGGTTTGAGTTTGCTTGATATTATGAGTATAGTTAAATAGGTGGTTGTAATGGGTATTCGGTTTGTCACATACAGGTAATAATAATACTTGTGTTATTTATTGGTAGTTAAATAGTTAAAGGGATATTTCGATAGACAGAGGTGTAAATAGGCCTAGATAGATATGTATTGGTAAGTATGTAATTTGATATAGGACTTATTTTTTAGTTATTAAGTGTAGTGTTAAGTATATAGTTTGACAGATGACATATTTTTGAGTTATAAGCTTAATACAAGAATGGTGTTTGAAGTGAACGTATCCACACAAGCATATCCCTTTATACTTACGTTTTATACCCGGTATATTGTATAATAGCTCTACAATAACGTTTCCCCTCTGACGTTTTTGACAGTCATCCTACAACTATTGACATTAACATCCCCTCACCCTAACCCTCCAGATAATCCCTTCACCCTTCAGTCTCCCTCACCCTACCTCACCCTCCAATCACCCTAGTCATGTTTACACCTCACCCTCCAACCACCCTAACCCTCTCTCAACCTCACCCTCCAACCCCTCTAATCCTCTCTTAAACCTCACCCTCCAAACACCCTCACACTTCAACTCTTTCCCTCCACCTCTAACCACCCTAACCCTCTCTCAACCTCACCCTCCAACCACTTTCACACTTCAACCTCACCCTCCAACCACCCTCACACTTCAACTCTTTCCCTCCCCCTAACTCACCCCTGCTCACCCTTAATGCACCCACTCACCCCTTCCAAACCTCACCCTTCAACCCTCCCCTTCCCCTAACCCTCCCCCTCGAGTCGTCAATACCCAATCAGCTATTTTAGTTTATTCACCCCAGCAGTGGTTTGAGCCCCGGTATTCCTAAAACAGTATTTCTATCTATTTATCTATCTATCTATCTATTGATATATAGTCTATTAACCTATCTATTTATATATCTATCAATCTATAATATATCTATCTATAGATATATACTGTAGATAGAGATAGATAGATAGTTTTTTCGCCCCATTTCTTTGTCAATCTTAAGACCTTTTGTGCCATTTAGGTGTCGTTTTTTTTCCTTGCAAGCGATAACTAAATGGCACGAAAGGTCTTAAGATTGACAACAAATAGGGCGAAAGGTCTTAAAATCGCCAAACTAATGGAACGAACGTCTTAAAATGTCAATACTAATGGGGCTAAGCAGGAGGGAGTAGGGGGTCCAGAGAAAACCCTATACTCCCCACTTAATACCGATCAAGCGTTTTAGTTTATTCACCTGACTGTGGTTCGAGCCCCCCACCGAACGGAAAAGCTAACGTGTTGCGAATCTTGGCCTTCCCTGGATCGTGTTGGGTTGTATCATATACATGGAGGTGGGGGAAGGGTGGTCGCTGCTATGATATTTTCTTCCTTTGTGTACTTGGGTTTTCGATTCCTCACCTCAGATTGTTTTCAGATTCCTTCCCCCCCTCCCCCGAACTCTCCTTCCAACTCCTCCCCCCCCCCCTCTCCCTCCCTAGCCTCCCCCTGGAACCACCCTACCAAAGTATAACCCTTGTTTTACCTCGTCCTTCAAATATCCCCCCACCCCCACCCCTACTCCTTCCCTCCTCCCCTCCTCCCTAGCCTCCCTCTTGAATCACCCTAACACTCCTTAATTAAATATCACCCTTGTTTTACCTCGTCCTTTAAATATCCCCCCCTCCACCCTCGAACCACCCTAACCCTTTAAAACACACACACAGCCCGTAGCCTAGTAGATAGAGCTCTCGTCTCCACACGAGGGTCGGGGTTCAATCCCCGGCCGGGCGGAGACAAATTGGGCTTGTCTCCTTTCATGTGATAGCCTCATTCACCTAGCTGTAAATAGGTACCTGGAATAAGTGGACGACGTTGTGACGTCCCATCTGGGGTTGGCAAAAATGGTACAAGGCGAGATGGGTATCATATGGTTCACCTAAGCTGATGGCTACCTAAGCCTTCGGGCGAGACGGTACCGTCTATAGTGAGAATGGTACCATACAGATCCACCCTAAGCCTTCGTTTCCAATGTCGCCAATTGGCTAAAATACAGACTACACACACATCCACAGCCATTCCAACAGTACATAAAACACTTAACATGCTTTCACGCAAGTTAAGGAGGCGCGATAATAATGAGCTTAGCTCGCATTGCGTGGATTCCCCTTGACGAACAAGTAACTGAGTAACTGAGTAACATACATGCCCCCATCAGCACGAGTTGTCATTGTTGATCTGCCGTTTTCGTTTATTCACCTTGACTGAGGTTCGAGCCCTGTCGCTGTTTCGGGAAAATGGACGTACGTGTTGTGAGGCTCGCCCTGCCTTTGGTCATGTTCAGCTGTAATATGGATGGGGTGTGTGGTGTTATTTGTTTTTTTGTGTGTGTGTGGTACTACTTCCTTGTCTTTTCTCTTCATTTTTGTGTTTGCATTAATTAACTTTTTTTGTATTTATCTTGTTTTCAAAAAAAAATCTGACCCTCCAACCATCCTCACTCTAACTACTTTCCTTCCCCCACCAATCACTCTCCT
Organism: Paralithodes platypus; assembly: GCA_032716605.1. NCBI lineage: Eukaryota > Metazoa > Arthropoda > Malacostraca > Decapoda > Lithodidae > Paralithodes > Paralithodes platypus. The sequence continues at coordinate 40,374,405 of CM064530.1, forward strand.
TCCCCTACAATCCCTCTCCTTCCCCTTACAATCCCTCTCCTTCCCCCATTAATCACTCCTTCCCCCTCCAATCCCTCTCCTTCTCCCTTCCAATCACTCCCCTTCACCCTCCAACCCCCTTTCCAGCATAGCCCTTCGAACCCTTACCCCCTCAGAGCCGTCAATTCGCGATCAGCTGTTGTGGTTTATTCACCGCGGCAGTGGTTTGGACGCCCCTGTTCCGGAAGATAACGTGTGGTGAGCCCTGTCCTGGTCTTGTTGATGTCTATCATAAATGGATCTGGGGTATGTGGGGGGGTATGGGCGTGGGCTGGGGGTGTGGTAAATATCGTGTGGTGAGCCCTGTCCTGCTTTGGTCTGGTTGACGTGTATCATAAATGGATTTGGGGTATGTGGGCGGGGTGTGTTGGGGTTATGGGCGTGGTGTGGGGGGTGGTAAATATCGTGTGTTTTTTTTTTTTTTTTTTAAGAGACAATGAACGGAGGAAGGAAAAACACAGATAAAACAAAAAGGTCCATGTGCCTAAAGGCATCCTCCATTCATAAAATGTTTGTAACAACTGGATTTAAACATTTGTTGATTGTAAGTTTGTGGAAAGCAATTCGAGGGAAGTGAATTCCAAAGAGTAGTAGCTCTGGGGATAAATTAATTCTGATAAGCAGAAGTTCTGCATTGTGGAGGAGAAAGTGTAAATTCATGGGCGCTCTCAGCTGCCCTAGTTCTACGGGGAAAGATGTGGAGAGGCGGCACAATTGAAGCAAGTTCCTCGGAACAATTGCTGTGAAAATATCTGTAGAATAATGCAAGGGATGCACGTTTCTTCGTATGGCTATGTAGGAAGGTCCTGTGTGATTGCAGGGTTATTGATTAATCTAATAGCTTTATTTTGAATTTTGTCCAACTGCCTCAATGCAACCACTCCACTTCCACCCCACAGAGGTGAACAGTAATCCATCTGAGAGCACACATGACTTTTATATATTACGGCCAACTGCTCGTCAGTGAAGAATTCTCGAACTCTGTACAGGAGTCCCAGTTTTTTAGAGGCATTCTTAGCAATGCTTCTAACAAATGTGTCCAGCTCAAGTTAGTAGTTAATGTTACACCGAGAATGTCAATACTAGGGGAAGTGGGAATATTTAACATCATTAAAAAATATATGGGAGTCAGTGAGATTCTGTCGGTTAGAAAATTGAATGTATTGGGTTTCTGTGCATTAAAGGAAACTAGATTCTCTTGTCCCCATTCATTAATTCTAGAAAGGTCCTGGTTCAGAGAAATTGCAGTGTTTATTTTTGAATTTATAAGATCGGGTTGGGTGAAAGAATTGGTAAATGTGAAGGAACTGTGGGAGTGTTGAGTCATCTGCGTAGGAATGTATTGGATTATGAGTGGTAGATATGAGATCATTGATATGAATGAGGAACAGAGTTGGGGCCAAAACTGATCCCTGGGGAACACCAGCATTTATTGAGTTGAAATTGAGATAAAGGCCATCTACCATTACACAAATTTTTCTGTTATGAAGATAAGAAGAAATTAGTGGAACTAATGATGCAAGGCCGTAGTGTGACATCTTCGACAATAAGGATTGATGCCAGACTCTATCAAATGCCTTTGATATATCCAGTGCTATTGTATGTGTTTCACCATGTTGGTCTGTAGCTTGGTTGATTTGATGCGTAAGAAGGCAAAGAATGTCTGCAGTTGATCGACATCGTCTAAAACCATATTGCCTATCACTGATTAATTTATTATTCTCCAGATGCTTAATTATGTGATTATTTAATATAATTTCAAAAACTTTGCCAAGAGTGGAAGTTATAGCTATTGGTCTGTAGTTTGATGGATCTGAAGAGGCACGTTTTTTAGGAACTGGATGGATGTTTGCTTCTTTCCAGGGTACTGGGAAGCATGAGGTATGAGTACACAGACGGAAATTTTTGCCACTACAGGGGCGAGCACCACGGAGCACTTCTTAAGTACTATTGGAGGAATTTCAACTGGACCAGGAGCCTTATCTACTGAGAGATTCTGCAAAATAGTTTTGACATGACTGGTGTGGATCTTAAGTGAGGGAATTTCAGGTGAATTAAAATTAAGTACAGGGACATCTTGATTTATTTCATCTAAGGTTGAGTTGGTGGAGAAAATATCTGCAAGAAGGTTAGCTTTACCTCGTGGGTCACTTACAAGATTGCCAGTCGGAGATTTTTAATGGTGGAATGGATGAAGCAGTAGTGAAGTTGGATTTGAATGAGTTAAGAGTAGACCAAAATATTTTGTTATCATTTGGATTATTTAGAAGTTTATTTGCCTGCTTATGGAGAAAGTTTGATTTAGTTAGGTTTAAAAGAGTTTTGGTATGATTTCTGATGTTTCTAAAGTAATTAAAGGCTTTATGTGTTTTTGATCTTGTATATGCATTGTAGGCTATTGCTTTTTGTTCAGTTACTCTAGCACAATTATGGTCAAACCATTTAGGTGAATTAGATCTTTTACTGTACTTTTGATGAGGAATAAAAGTTTCCATTCCAATGTTTACAAAATATTGTATGTGGCTCAAGGTTGTGTGTGCATCATTAGAAAAGAAAGAGGTCCAGGGAATATCAATTATTATGTTCCTTCCAACAACCAACCATACTCCTAAAATCGATTAATGAAATTTACAAACACATGTGGCAGTCCGTTGATTCGAAACAACCCCAGGGGAAAAAAAAAAAAATTTTTTTGAGTCCACTGAAATCAACGAAACCTTATACATCGCCACCACGAAGACAGTTACAAGTTGTGGACACTGCCCCTACGATTTTATTATGCAACTTCGAACTCTTGCATATCAAGCTAAGCATGTACACACATCCCCCAACTGCAACTCGACGTAGGCTATGTCCTATGTTGGAATGGAAAGAGCAATTAATGGGGCCTAACCACTTAGGGAAGTCCTCTCGATAAATTACTCCTGAACCAATATCAATTATTATGTTCCTTCCAACAACCAACCATACTCCTAAAATCGATTAATGAAATTTACAAACACATGTGGCAGTCCGTGGATTCGAACCCAGGATGCTCACACCGAAAATCAACACCTTATACATCGCACCACGAAGACAGTTAAAGGTTGGTGGACACTGCCTACGATTTATTATGCAACTTCGAATCTTGCATATCAATCTAAGCATGTACACACATAAAGAAACTTTGAAGACCCTCCCAGTCTGCCCTATCGTAATGCCATTTAGTCACCAAAACAGGTTCAGAGTGGGAAGGTGTGGTAGGTGATAGACAGGTGGCCTGTATCAGACAGTGATCAGAAGATCCAAGCGGGGACCTCACTGTAACATCATAATTTTCTGAATTGGTTGTTAAAAATAAGTCCAGTAGGTGGGAATTATGATTAGGATTATCTGGTACACGGGTGGGTTGGTTGACTAGTTGAGTGAGATAAAATGAGTCTGTATCACATTCAAGATCAGCATCATCAGTCCTGGCTGAATGCGTGAGCCATTCAACATTATGGACATTAAAATCACCCAACACAGTGATTTCAGAAGAAGCATTTAAGTTGAGGATACTGAGTTGTGAGGACAGAGAATCAAAAAGACTTTGCTCTGGAGGAGTATTTGGGGAACGGTAGATGCAACATATGTATTTAAATTTACCAGCAGAAATTAATTAGTATATAGAATAATCAAAATAGGGACAATTGAAACTAGTAACCTCCTCCAGGGCAATTTCAGATTTTGCGAAGCAACATACACCTCCTTTAGGTCTGAAATTTTGGAGCAGTTGATAACCTGGAAAATTAAATCTAGACGTGTCAGATGTGGATGTTACTTGAGTCTCTGTCAAAAAAAGGAGAGTAGGGGATTCTGCTTGAAGAAATTGATGTACAGAATTGATGTTAGAGTGAAGTCCCCTTATATTGCTAAAGAAAAAGCTGCACCGACGAGTAGCTTTGGGACGTTAATTCAACATCCTTAACTCAACATCCTTCTCCACACACCTCGTATCCTAGTGTATGTTACTTAAAGTCTCTGTTAACTCGTTCAGAATTCTTATTAATACTGCCATAAGTATTTCTTAGCATAACTTCGTCGTATGTGCCCAATTTCTCTTGATAGTTAGTATTACTTTAATTGTCTATTGGCGCTGTTAATTATAATAGCGTCCCCAGAACATTCGTGACTAACTTTGTTTAGTTCATTTTAGTTTGTTCTCTCTCAATTGTATAGATTTATTCTATAAGTTCATTACTAATTACTCCCTAACTCTACATATGAATTCCTAATCTCGATTTGTTATTATTGCATACGATTGTTGACGTGAATATAAGATTATAATAATAATTTGCATCTAATTCTAACTACGAATATAATCTTTGGTGAAATTATTTATTCATTCTTCTGCCACCAACCGTGTTGAGATATTATTAAAACTCAGTTCCTAGTTGCACTAACTCTAAATTAAATTCCCAACACCGCAGTCCAATTAATGACCTGACCTATCCTAGCTAAGTACAAAGGTCACTTTAGAATACGCGGCTACCTGTCAGTGCGCCCTTTACCGTGTGACTCGCTCAGCTTATCTGAGTGTTTGTTTCTACTCTCAATTCCCCCATCTTTCCTCTTGATATTTTTCTTTAATCAATTTACCTTGTAACTTATTTCACGAAAGATACTCGACCCACATTGATTGTTATTATTGAGGGTTGCTATTTCTTATGTCCATGTACTAATTTAGTTGCTATGTTTTGATTACCTGATACTTAACCACAGTTGTTCATTATACTCTCTGATTAAAAGTCCCAATTCACATGCATTATATTGTCTGTGTATTGCTATTACTATTGATACAAATCAGAAACCATCCAAGCCTACGATTCTATATTCGTACCTTGGAAATTGATACTATTTTGTTAAGACAGTCTACGCCTCCTAAAGCTATAAAGTACTTAAAATAAAAAAACATTTATATACTTACACGTGTGTTGTTACTGAGTTCTGTATTATCCTAATTGAATACCTACTTTGTACTATTAAGGACATGTTCGACGTGACCCTGTTGAGCTTTATAAAGGTCTATCAGTCCATAATTGGATTGTTCTACAGACTTTATCACAACTTATAAATATTATAACCCAACATAACAATATATATATTGTTACGAATCTGGACCTTAGTTGCTTAGAGACGGTATACAAAAATAATTACTAATGCAAATGCACCTTGTCTCTCTTCCAAACAACACCACGACGCAACAGGTAAGAGCACTATGAACGCTTCCAGGCTCTTCTCAGGGCAAAACCCCCTCCGACTCATATAACGCGATCGCGTCATATGGAACTTAAGCCAAAAAACTCATATGACGCGATCGCGTTATATGAACTTTTCTTAATATCTCTCTAATAAGTTATATGACGCTCTAGCGTCATATTGAGATCAATAAGTTAGGTAAGTTAGATGAAAACCTGTCGATTGGTGGCAACCCCAAGTTTCTCCGACTTCTAACGGTCCCGCAGTGAGATATTGACAGTTGTGGGGATAATACCGTGTCATCCGCCTCCTCGTCAGTAAGTTAATATAATATGTCCTGGGGGGGGGGGTGCACACTGCCCTGCTCCTATTCTAAATAATAAGTAGAACAGAAATACTCATGTAACTTACTAGCTACGAGAACTCGAAACCAACACCGGGATTAGCAATGCTGGGTTGGATAATCAAAACAGTTAAATACATAGGCTACCAGCAGTCATCAAAGACAAAGAGTGCAGGTGTACTTCGAGCATAACAGGCTATGCGCGCCCTCGACAGTACTAAACCGTGCGCAAACCAGCCAACGGTAATCCACTCTCAACCAAAGAGAGTTGCACATAATAATATTGTATACCTATAATGAACTAACAATACAAGGCCTTGTCCTAATATGACTACTAACCTCGGGGTGATATTAGTGGAAGCAGGGTGCCCTGACCACCTCTAATATCACACCAATATATCCTACTTCAACCTGGGCCCCCCAGTGAGATACCGCTCTCAGGACGAAACCCGAGATAGGGAACAAGCAATGGCTGGGGCAGAACCGTCAAGGTTGCTACCGGGTCCTAGGCACGAACACTGGGAAAATATGTATGGGGTATGGATGTGTGTGTGTGTGGACTGTGTATGGGATTAACAGTGCTTATTAGTAAGGACCCCGGCAAGCCTCCCAGCTCTTCCCTATCACGGATTCCGAAGTCAGCCACCGGAGGTACAGAATATATAAAACAAAGGGAAATATAATAAAATTCTGATAGAGGAAAAGGATAAATATAAGAAGAAATGAATGTCTAGGATTCTCTGTTAATTACGTTACGTTAATATTGTGCAAGCAAGGACAAACAAAAGAGGCAGACTGATGGGGCACAAGAGAGAGAGGACACCAACTATCTAGTCTGGCCGCCTACCAGAGAATAATGAGGCGTGGCCTGGCGTGGCTAGCGGGAGCCAGCCTCAAACTAAGGGGTTGCAATATATCACCACACGATATGATAACACTAAGACACTTTACAAGAATAACTAATGCTAACGTATTCCTGTGTTAACATATTGGCTAAAACAGCGTGGCAGATAAAATAAAGTATATCTTGATATTGCAACACAACTAAACTTGCAATGGTCACATAATTAAATGAAACTCGTGGTGCTGGCACGATCGCCCCCCCCCCCCCCCCCCTCCCGAGACAAGAGCAACATTCCTCCCTCTCCCACTTACCTCTAGGTTGCAAATTACAACAAGTAATTTACAACAAGTAATTACAACAATGCAAGTGTTATTAGTTTCGTATATAAAGTTGTGTTTAGTACCAACCACTAACAACAACTTCATATACGAAACTAATAACACTCTATTGGTTCATTCTACACAACTGTTTATTGAGACAAAAAAGCTTAGAGGTACGGCAAAACTAGTCATCTGCAATTGGAAGGGTATCGGAGTGAAACTCACAATACCAGGTGTTGCTAATAGACTTGGCACAGCTGTTTTCATAAAGTCTGGCGCCACTCCAGTCTAGCTAGTCCTAAAAGACCCTATGAGACCCTGGTCATTGTGACAATATATATATATATATATATATATATATATATATATATATGTATATATATTATATATATACCGGTATATATACGGTATGTACTATATATATATATATATATATTATATATATATTATATATATATATATAATATAACAGTATATATAATATATATACGTATATATATATAATATATATATATATAATAGAGAGAGAGAGAGAGAGAGAGAGAGAGAGAGAAAGAGAGATAGAGAGAGAGAGAGAGAGAGAGAGAGAGAGAGAGAGAGAGAGAGAGAGTAAAATATAGAAAAACAGTGGGGCAAACCAGAAAAATATGAATTTGACAAACACAGCTCGATGACAGAATGCAAATATAGACACAAATACAAATATGATAACAAACAAATATCGTCCAAAATGAGAAGGAACCTGGATAAAACATATCAATGACTATTCAGTTTTCAGGACGTGAGGTAAAGAGACAATTTTCAAAGCCACAACACAAGAGGGACCAGATACAGTCTTGTCATCTTGTTTGCTAACATTTCTTATTAATATTCATCCTGACAATCTGTATATGTTTGTGGCATTTATCTCTATCTTCCAGGAGCTCCTGTCTGTTCACTTCGTATTAATTTGTATATTGTTGTCTATTCATTGTTCATATATTTGTCATATTGTGTCAAATGTGGCCTCTTTCATTTATTACATTCGCCCTATTTACTTTTCTACTCTTTTTTGTCTTTCCCACTCCTGTGTTTTTTTTTGCAAATCTATGTTCATGTATTATAATCTTCCCCTTTCTTCTACTGTTCTTTTATTTCACGGTTAATCTTCCTTGATATCATGTTATTCATGCTTAATTACTTAGTGTTGTGTTTTCTTGAACATTTATTACATATGTCTACATTCCATTTAATATCCATGTCTCCGTCTAAATTTGTCATATATAATTATTCCCCTCCTTCACGTTCCTCTATTTAATATATTCCCTTATATGCTCCTCTACCGTCCATTAGTATTATATTCCCTTATATGCTCCTCTACCGTCCATTAGTATTATATTCCCTTATATGCTCCTCTACCGTCCATTAGTATTATATTCCCTTATATGCTCCTCTACCGTCCATTAGTATTCCTTTATAGACCTCTGCTAACGCCAAGAAATATGCCGAATAAAAACCCACCTCATCTCCCTTTACTTCCTACCCCACTTCTTTCCTCCTCCTCCTCTTCCTGGACTGACCGTTGTTCTGGACTCAGTAAGAAAGGGTTGGTAGTCTTTGGTTCCCGTGCTATTTTTACATCAAGGCTGTATGAAAAGATCACAGGGACAAGTCGCTTTCTTCCTTTCCAGGAAGTAATTAATATTGTATGTTCAGAATCTTGTCTACGTAGGTTATAATATCAAATATATATATATATATATATATATATATATATATATATATAAACTACATATAATACTTATCATATATACTGTATATACAGTATATACCTGTATGGTGAGGTGAACACTAGAGACACTACATGGGTACAGACGTAGACATAATATGTTGTTAACCACTCGACGATTTTCATTAGGCAATTATATCATAAGTATTGAATTTCAAAATACATATATATTTTTGGTTTGTGCATACATTTACACATTGATAATTGCATTCTGTTTAAACTATTATATACAAACTGGCATGACAGATCTGTACCTGTGTTGAAAAAAATAATTCAAGCTTCATTACATTTTAGCCTCTATGTATTACTGGACGATGGCTGCATCATCCTTTTGCAATACAATATAATCATGCGCCTAAAAATGATTGTAGAATGAGCAACAACACGTGTCAATAACAACACAATTTAGCTTAATGTGACACTTAAGTTATGTTGAAAAATCTACTCACAAACCTTCTAAATCAAGCAACATATATGAAATTTTGCCTCTAAACAATATGGTAAAAAGCTGAAACAAATCAATTAATCAATGTATTCTAGATGTAATCCAGGGTTCAAGATTTGGAGGATTACTAGTGTAACACTTACACTCAGATAACTTGAATTAAAGAAATGGCTGCTACACTCTACACCCTAATCAATCAACTTTTATATAACCCAGCATATAATTAATATTGGAAGAGAGCTAACCAAAAACTACACCAATATTAAACTAATAATTAATGTAATGTGGGGATAAAGCTGCCAAGAATAAAAAATATATAATATACTGTATATCCTAAATCAATACATTTAATTGGAAGCTAGCATTAAAGCTGAAACAGTAGACTCCTAGCAACACCTAGACTGTAATGTAATGATCGATAACACTTCTCCAAAAGTAATAACTTAAATACAGCCCAAGCTGTGGAGGAAAGCTGCCGACAAATTACAGTAGTGTTCTTAACCCTTAATTAGCGGCTCACCACATAAGTTGTATTTAATAAAGCTGGACTATGTGGCGGCGCTCGACATAGGTCGAGTGGCAATTTCAGCACGTAATGTTGCTGAGAGAGAGAGACAAGTGGTGGCAGGAGACTAGCGAGCGTATGACTGCTTCAGACCACCGCGGCGAACCTACTGACACGAATCTAAGCTCCCTCCTCCCTCTCTCACTCGCTACATACTGAATTATATGGGGAAAGTACCGAATTACATGCTTTTTGCACTCGCGTTGCACGGTTATTGCAAGAAAACTAGCCATCATAAAAGGATCGTTATGGTGTCATTCGAAAGCTCTGTTTATGCCCTTTCAGGGATAGGTACTTGTTTTACGTTCTGGGTCTTATTTAGGCATGAAAATGATCACGTAAACAGCCCTATTTTGGCTAAAAACACCCCGCTGGGCGGTACATATAAATAAACCGCATAGGCCGCTCTTAAGGTGTTAAATTGATAAGGCGATAACCGGGGGCGGCGAACCCCTCAAAGTTGTTGGAGGACTGGGAGAGACAATATAACACTCAGACATAGGATTTGAAGTCAAGGAAGGATGTAGTCTAAAAGTGGTGCCACACGGTATATTTAATCGGAGTCTCATAATTCAAGTGAAATCAACCCATTATGGGAGTCTATTACCCAGATGACAGATTGAAGACGGTGTGACATTAACTATTACCTTGGAGTCACATAATCAAGTTAAAACAAATATTTGCATAGCCTGAATGTATTATCTGCTCATACCTATCTTCTTTTGGATGGTAAATATTTTAATTGAAATACAACTCAATCTTATAAAAGCTGGCAAAGAAAAGCTCAAAGCTAAGAAAAATACCGAAACACTGGTATTCATAACTTACATTATTTGTTTACGTACAGACAGAACACAAATATATATGAGACAAAGTTGGAAGCACTATCCAAGCTGAAGACCAGAAAAAAAACAATAGGGAATATATCAATGAATATGTCCAACTTTTTACACGTCAGCACAAAGACTGAGAACAAGCGAGTTGACAGAGTAGACACACGTCGTAGTCTCTCTCTCTCTGTAAACCAACTGTAATCCAATATACTCTCCACTGTACAGGATCACATACAAATGTCATGACATATACTGGTAGTAGATCATCAAGGCAAATGGCTAGTCACTATATTATAAATTACTTATATGTTTGTCTATTGTAATATTTATTCGAAACATCTATCGTGAATGAGCAGGTGGATAGTTTCCTTTTTAAATCATCTGGCAATATAATAACTATTAATATACATTATATTGGAATAGCGAATATTTTCCTATGATATATTAAATTAAACAATTTAGGTGTAGGCTTACGTTCCTTCCCTGGCACATCACTTTGTATTGTGTTTTGTGATAGTCCACCTGATATATGGATACCAACTAAGTCATCTTCAAGGGCAGCTGTTTTGTCATTAGTTTATGGCTGGCTTTGTATGTTCTATGTGCGTGAAGGAGACAACAGATAAAGTTGCCTGTAACAAGTGTCTTACCCAAAGTCGAAAGAATGATAGTCACTCTTTTAAACGTATATTAACTTATTGTATGTATTACTTTGTGTATTTATCTATTTAGTTTGTGTATTTTGGAAAAAGTGTGGTGTGTTTGTATAGTATGTTTGTGAGATCTAGCTGGATTACTCCCATTTAATTGAAACATAAATAGAAACAGTGAGGGAAGGCCAACATATGAAACAGGGGTTCCAGCAACTCCTTATGACATACCTATTAGGCCTCCCTGGGTATTGCCCTGCTTTTTTGGTGTCTACAATCTCTCCATCTGGATTGGAAGGTATATATTGTACCCTTCTAAAATGTGCTGTAGATTATTCAATGTCTAGGACAATAAATCTACGTAATACAAATACATCTTGCTCACAATGTATTACGTATGTTATGACTGTATACTGATCAGCAAGGATTTACTTCAACATTCTGTATATCACATCTTAGTCAATCAAATTTTAAATTCACCAGTGATGCAAACTGTGTATGCCTCGACCAAGATATAATTTAAAGATCGTGGGTGTTGAAGTAGCTGAAAACTCGACACACTCTATCCTGATGAATACAAAATATATGTTATTATAAACATATAAATGTGTTTATATGACCAAGTTATAATTATTCACATATGTATTTACCAATAATTACGTATCAATCGTATTATGAGTATATAAATAGTCTACCATGCTGTATGTTAGAAGTATCTTATGAAACACTAAAATATCAACATGATTATATAACGAATATAATGAACAAACTAGCAAATAGTATAATGTCCAAGTGTCTGCATGTATATACGCCCACAACATACGTGTGTGTATGTGTGTGTGTGTGTGTGTGTGTGTGTGTGTGTGTGTGTGTGTGTGTGTGTGTGTGTGCACGGGCGTTAAATACACTAAAATCCAATATCAGGGGGCCAAGAAAAACAAACTGAAACACGTATTTGTGTTCAAGAATCCGTGACAGAAGAACAAGAACAGATAAATCGATAATGTTATTCAGATCTTCCAGACGTCAGCACCATGGAGTAAAACATACAGACGACGAGAAAGGAGATAGTGGGAGAGTGGGTGAGAGTAGTGGTGTGAGGATAGGAAGAAGGAGAGGACAGAGAAGAGATGTGTGGTGTGCAGAGAGGAATACAGATAAAAGAGAAGAGTGCGCAGTACCGATAAAATAGAGTAGAAGGTAAGGTGAGAGGAGAAGAGGATGTGGGAGAGAATGTGATAATTATATTACAGACGCGAGGGAATATGAGAGGAGTGGAGAGAAGAAAGGAGAAGGGGGAGAAGTTCAGGGGACAGATATGGTGATCAGAGAGAGGTGTGGGATGATGGAATGGAAGGACAAGGAGATAAGAGGTAAAGAAGAGGAAAAAAGAAAGTACAAAACATAAGAAAAGAGAGATGAGGGTATACGATGAATGGAGAGTGGAAATAGAGAGAGGAGGAGGAGGGCAAATAATAGGGCGATAATGCACAGACAGAGAGAGAGAGAGAGAGAGAGAGAGAGAGAGAGAGAGAGAGGGAGAGAGAGAGAGAGAGAGAGAGAGAGAGAAGTGGGGAGTAAAAGGGAATACAGAAAACTAAGTGGAACGTAACGAAGGAGAATGTTTACTCAAATCAGGAAGGGGAGGGGGAATCAAGGTTTAGGTTAAAATATTGTTGAATAAAGTAATTTAATTATATGACCATTGTCTACTGTGTGAGACTAGATATAATTATTCTTTAATTAACCGTTTTAGCTTGAGTGTTCATTACTTTATTATAGCCACACTTTTGTTAATGATACAAGAACCGAATATGTTGAATAGGTGTGTCTACCTAGACATGTAAATCACATTACGTAAGATGTAAGGGATGTTAGGGGTAAGGTATCATCAAATACTATCAGAATATATCCTATTAAAATTCATTAACTTCTACTCACAGCAAATAGCTTACTTAATCTGAAAGCATAAACAATGTGAATGTGTGTTGGCTTGTAAACAATGTATCTTGGACATACAACATTAATTTTACAGTTAACTATAAATTGCATATTATGTAGTCGTCAGCTTGAGATTTAAAAATCTAGTTAGCTAGTATTACTGTCTTTGACTACGAGACATCCTTCCTAATCCCTATATAATCACATCTTGGTTACTCATATGAAATATAATCAATCAATTATTTGCGTTACAAATTCTTAAATTCTAATATCAACTCTGTTCAGTCTCAGACATATTATAATTCATAATTAAATATAAAGCTACCCTAGTGACAAACGCCCATCCAATAAACACTCACACAGGGCTGACAATTTAATGAGGCGCCGACATTATGATTAGGTGAAGTAATTATCGCTTATGATCTGTTGGTGTATAACGAGTGTCATTTGGTCATCACCTGTAATTAGTCCTGTAATTAGGCTCTGTGTACATTATAGACGACCTAATGTGTACAGCCATGCACACAAGATGTGTCCATCCGCTACTACTGCAATACTAATCTACTCACATATCAAATGAATGAATGGATTATTTAAAATATTGTATTTAACCTATGTTAATGATTCTATATACATGCAAACGCTTGTTTTAAACGATTGTAAGGTTGAGTCGTGGAAGGCGTTGCTAGCAATAATTTGCTTATATATTTCCTTACCTACTATATTATTTCCTTACCTACTATATTATTTCCTTACCTACTATATTATTTCCTTACCTACTATATTATTTCCTTACCTACTATATTATTTCCTTACCTACTATTATTCCTTACCTACTATATATATTTTCCTTACCTACTATATTATTTCCTTACCTACTATATTATTTCCTTACCTACTATATTATTTCCTTACCTACTATATTATTTCCTTACCTACTATATTATTTACTTATATATTTCCTTACCTACTATATTATTTACTTATATATTTCCTTACCTACTATATTATTTCCTTACCTACTATATTATTTACTTATATATTTCCTTACCTACTATATTATTTCCTTACCTACTATATTATTTCCTTACCTACTATATTATTTCCTTACCTACTATATTATTTCCTTACCTACTATATTATTTACTTACCTACTATATTATTTCCTTACCTACTATATTATTTACTTACCTACTATATTATTTCCTTACCTACTATATTATTTCCTTACCTACTATATTATTTACTTATATATTTCCTTACCTACTATATTATTTCCTTACCTACTATATTATTTCCTTACCTACTATATTATTTACTTATATATTTCCTTACCTACTATATTATTTCCTTACCTACTATATTATTTCCTTACCTACTATATTATTTCCTTACCTACTATATTATTATTTCCTTACCTACTATATTATTCCTTACCTACTATATTATTTCCTTACCTACTATATTATTTCCTTACCTACTATATTATTTCCTTACCTACTATATTATTTACTTACCTACTATATTATTTCCTTACCTACTATATTATTTCCTTACCTACTATATTATTTCCTTACCTACTATATTATTTCCTTACCTACTATATTATTTCCTTACCTACTATATTATTTACTTACCTACTATATTATTTCCTTACCTACTATATTATTTCCTTACCTACTATATTATTTACTTCATGCAATTTCTGTTACCAGTGATTACCAACAGATTACGTCTATCTCTCCTTCATTCACTCTCTCTCTCTCTCTCTCTCTCTCTCTCATTCTGTCTTTATTTACCTAGCTTAATAATAACGATTAATAATAGTACTAATTATACATATACTGTACGGGATCGATTGGTTTTGTTAACAATAAAGTAGGTGGGCAGTTTTCACATTACCAAAAGAAAAACAAAAATACTGCATACGCAACTCTGCGACCTAGAATTCTGCAAGTGGTATTGAATCTCTTAGGTAAAATCGGTTTATATACAGTATATATACTGTAGATATATATTAAATATTTTTATACTCACAGCCGGACTTGAACCACCGACAGTCAGAACAAGTGCCCATACTTTAATCTACTATACCACATCGTGATAGAGGATACTTGTGTGTAGTGTATTAAAGCATAGACACTCGTCCTGACTGTTGGTGGTTCATGTCCGCCTGGGAGTGTATATATTATTATATATATATATAATTACCTTTATGATCACATCGAATCTTAACCATTGGAATATTTATCTATAATAAGGTCAGCGTAACACTATTTTGTAGCATTTTGAATATGGTGTAATTCAAATTTAAAATATATATAAGAAAGAAATAGTTACCATAATCTGTGACCTTCACCATTCACCTTGACCTTTGAATAACAAAAGCACAAAATTTGGACAAGCGTTGCATTGACCAACCGAATTTGCCAGCCAAATTTAGTGACCATACGTAACCCGTTCAGTACAGTTCTGTCGGTTTCATTTCATACTGGATATTAAGATGATTTTATTTTGGTTTATGAAGGGCATCCATACAATTAGAAGGCTTTCAACTATCTTAATTAACCCTTTTTACTACCACAGATCCTTCATAAGCGCCACAAAATCGTCATATTATAGCTAAAATACAATACAAAAGACGTCACCGGTACACAAAGGGTTAAACAGTTTAGGAAGAGTATAAAGAAAATTATTAACACTCTTCATTTGTTCTTTGACCTTGACCTTCAACCATAAGTATTATAATATATATATATATATATATATATATATATATATACATATATATATATATATATATATATATATATATATACATATACATATATATATATATATATACAGTATAATATAAATATATATATATACAGTATATATATACATATATATATATACATATATATATATATATATATATATATATATATACATATATATATATATATATATATACATATATATATAGGTATATATATATATATATATATATATATATATATATATATATATATACAGTATATTATATATATATATATACATATATATATATATATATATATATATATATATATATATATACCGGTATACATATATATGTTATCTAAGTAAAATGCAAATAAAAGTCATCAGCTTATCAAAAATTTAGTATTTTTTTATGGTGAAGGTTAACTTTTGACCTTGACCTTGACCTTTATGTAGAATTACATTTTTGTTTGCTTTGATGTAACCCTAGAAAATCAAATCAATGTGTCAAATTTCATTAAAGAGCATCAGTTAGTTTCAGAGGTAATAAAAGAATAGTTGACCTTGACCTTTGACCTTCATCTTGACCTTCATGATGTCTGGAAATTTAACATTTTAATTTTCCCGTAAAGCACATCTGTCTCAATGAATTTTGAGAAATGTACATGAATAGTAAAGAAATTAGCATATTGACCTTATATTTGACGTTGACCTGTGACCTTAACCTATCAAATGGAATTATGTTTATTCGTGTATGACCTTGGTCTAGACATTCCGAATATGCATGATATGCCTAATGAGAATCTTACATTAAATAGGAAATACTAGTAAAAATCATATTTCGACCTTTGACCTTGACCTTCGACCTTATAATTTCTTATCGAGGATTTAGTTAGCTTAACAGCAATGTTCGTATTAACTAGCATTATGAATATGGTGAAATTCGTATTAAAACTTATTGATTACAAATAGTGATCATTTAGTGTGACTTTGACCTTTGACCTTTGACTTAAAATAAAATACACATATTTGGATGGTCGTCGCATTGACCAACTGAATTTGCCTGTTTAATATGATGACAATACATTAAACAGTCTTGGAGGAGTTTAGGAAACATGACAAATACTCTTGTTTTGACCTTGTCCTCTGACTTTAACTATTACAATATGTATGTGAAATTTGATATATATATAATATTTAAGGAATAAACCATAACACAGCCAGTTTTCAAAAAAAAATAGTAATCTTTTTTAATAAATAATAAAAGTTGACCTTTGACCATGACCTTTATTTAAGAGTATTTGTTTGCATTGACATTGCCCATGAAAATCAAATAAACATGCATAATTTCATTAAAACCCATTAGTTAGTTTCATATATAGCAATAGAATAGTTGACCTTGACCTTTGACCATTATCTTGACCTTTTTATGTCTCAAAATTAATATTTTCCTCTTCGCTTAGAGCGCAAATATCTCACCAAATGTTGTGAAGATTGCATGAGAAGTAAAAACAAATAGCATATTGACCTTTTATTTGACCTTGACCTGTGACCTTGACCTTTCATATGAAGTTGTATAGTTTCTTGAATGACCTTCGCCTAGGTATTCCGAATATACATGGTAAGCCTAGTGAGAATCTAACAGTTAGTATAAGAAATACTAGTAGAAAACCTATTTTGACTTTCGACCTTGATCTTTGACCTTACCCTTTAGAATATTTATCTATAATTTGGGCAATACGATAGCAAGGTTGCCAGTAACTTGTATAGTGAAAATGAAGACATTTGAGTAAAAGGTAAAATAAATAGTAAGAGTTGACCTTTGACCTTGACCTCTGACCTGGACCTTTATGTAAGAGTTTTTTTTTTTTTTTTACATTGCCCCGGAAAATCAAATAAGCATGCCTAATTTCATTAAAACCCATCGGTTAGTTTCATATATATTAATAGAATAGTTGACCTTGACCTTTGACCTTTATTTTGACCTTGATGATATGTGTGTACAAATGTATTGTTTTCCTTTTCATTTAAAGTGCAACTATCTCACCAAATTGTGTGAAGTTTGCATGAAAAGTAAAGAAAATAGCATATTGACAATTTATTTGACCTTGACCTGTGACCTTGACCTTTCTTATGGAATTGTATAGTTTCCTGTATGACCTTGGCCTAGGTATTCCGAATATACATGGTAAGGCTGGTGAGAATCTAACAGTTAGTATAAGAAATACTAGTGAAAAACTTATTTTTACCTTTGACCTTACCCTTAAGAATATTAACCTAAAATTTAGTAATCACGATATATATGTTACCAGTAAATTGTATAGTGAAAATTAAGACATTTGAGGAAGAAATACAAAATATGAAATATTGACCTTATTTGTAGCCTTGACCTTTGACCTTAACCTTTAAGTTAAATGGAATATTTCTTTTTGACTGACCTTCGCATTGACCAAGTGAATATTATACCTGTGAAATTTGGTGAAAATCCATCGAACGGTCTAGGAGGAGTTTCCAGACAGACAGACGGACGACGACGACGACGCCGGACGACGACGGACAACGACGACGACAGACAAGCTGAATGGTGGTGCACAGTATACGGGTGGGATCTGTGTGCGCGATACCACTCTGCTTCGCAGAGTTGATAATTATATATTATATTATATATATATCTACAAAACATTGTATTATAGTGATGTAATAATGACATTAATATCGACCACAATTATCGATAAAGCGAATCTTAAAAGTGAACAATCAGGAAGGGGACGAAGACATTATAATCTCTTCGTGAAAAATGACCCTATAAATTAAACACCATTACAGTAGGAAAGAGAAAGAGAGAGTGAGATAGGGGGGGAGGGGTTAAAATATATATGTAAAAACAGCTGGGATGATTAAATGATGGACATAAAGAGGAGAGCTGAAATAATACATGGAGTTAAAGTTCAAGACAATCCATGGTCAACGCAGGTGAACGAGGAAGGACAAGGTAAGAAGTGACTTGAGGAAACTGGAAACTATGTAATAGAAATGTGTGTATAAACCACAAGGGCTAGATACAAACAGGGAAGATAATTGGTAACAGACTTAAAGGAAATAGAACATGGAAGGAATTATTGTAATACCAATGGTGGAGAGAAGTAAAGAGGGTGTGAAGGAAAGAAGAAGATAATGGTGAGTAAACATGGACGATGGATAAATATTATACACTGAACAAAGAATAGAGTGAGAGAGCAAATGAAGACTGATTTGTGAATGAAGGTTGGTATTTGCGTGTGAGTGTTTATATATAATTATGTGTTCACATAAACCAGTGTTTTAGAAAGTGTGTTTTATCAAGTATATATATCCAAATAAAAACACATATAGCAAAGAAGCAAGCATAAGTGCACATCTAAAATGTATTTGATCACTTAACCCTTGTCTAGCGGGGGGGGGTGGGAGGGGGGGGGGGGGGTTTGGGCTTATTTGGGCATATTCAGGCCCTCCTGAATGATAAATCAAGTATCTGCATGAAAACAAAATTATTTAGCAAAAAACTAGGCGCTAAAAGCTTCAAAATGAGACCAGAACGAGCTACGTAGCACTCGTGGTTCTCATACAGTGATACCAGTAACATGGGAGTTTAGCATATAGCGGCATATTTTTCCCAGCTATGCTCACTACTGGCTACACTGCCGGCCTCTCGAGAACACAGGGAACATGAGTTAATGGGCGGCGGTAAGCCCTGGGAGTCGGCTGTCTGGCCCGCTGCGCTCCCGGCCATTTGCACTCGATTTTAACCCTTTAAAAGCCTTAATAATGCTCCTAACTTGCTGCAAATTGGAGCCGGACTTAAGTCCGGCCCCGATCTTTAAGGGTTAAACGCGCACACAAAAACGGATACTATAACCCACACATACAGACACTTACTAATACAGTAAGGCAAAGATTCCCAACCTTTTCAGCACCGTGCCCCCATTTGACCAGGAGTGTAGTCTTTATTTCCCCCCCCCCCCCACGCCTCTGATACCTAGAAAACTATTTGTTTAATCTAATCTTTATTGATGCTTAAGATGCAAGATACGGTAAAAAGTGACAAAATTACCCAATCTGCATGTAAGGATTAACCCACTGAACCCCAGCTAGTTAATAACAAATGTACACCCCAGGACCTGCAGGTTGTGAACAAAAAAACAATCCAGAAAACACCAGGAATGGGTTAGAAATGAAGGAAAACCCACAAAAACCAATCCCCTAGGTCATTAAGGGGTCCTACGGTGCGCCAGAAAGTCGGAATTAACATGAGGAAATGGGTAGGCAAAACAGGTTTTTGCGCGCTCACGCGCGTTACATACATTACTGACGCATACGCTGTGGCACTGGGGTTCTGTGGGTTAATATATATACAGTTTATCTCGTTTTGTTTTGTTTTATTCTACATATTTATATTTTAGATAAAGTGGTAGTGGTGGATAGAGTGGTAGTAGTATATAAAGTGGTAGTGGTGGATAAAGTGGTAGTGGTAGATAAAGTGGTAGTGGTGGATAAAGTGGTATTAGTAGATAAAGTGTTAATATTAGATAAAGTGGTAGTGTTAGATAAAGTGGTAGTGGTGCATAAAGTGGTATTGGTAGATAATGTGGTATTAGTAGATAAAGTGGTAGTGGTGGATAAAGTGGTAGTGGTATATAAAGTGGTAGTGGTGGATAAAGTGGTAGTGATAGATCAAGTGGTAGTGTTAAATAATGTGGTAGTGTTAGCTAGAGTGGTAGTGGTGGATAAAGTGGTAGCAGTGGATAAAGTGGCAGTGGTAGATATAGTGGTTAGTGTTAGATAAAGTGGTAGTGGTGGATAAAGTGGCAGTGGTGGATAAAGTGGCAGTAGTAGATAAAGTGGTAGTGGTGGATAGTTGTAGTGTTAGATAGAGCTGTAGTGGTAGATAAAGTGGTAGTGGTGGATAGTGGTATTGGTAGATAAAGTGGTAGTAGTGGATAAAGTGGTAGTGGTGGATACAGTGGTAGCAGTAGATGAAGTGGTAGTAGTGGATACAGTGGCAGTGGTAGATACAGTGGCAGTAGTGGATAAAGTGGTACTGGTGGATAAAGTGGTAGTAGTAGATAAATTGGTAGTCTTAGATAAAGTGGTACTGGTGGATAAAATGGTAGTAGTAAAGTGGTAGTGGTAGATACAGTGGTAGTGGTAGATAAAGTGGTAGTGGATAAAGTGGTAGTGGTGGATAAAGTGGTAGTAGTTGATACAGTCGTAGTAGTGGATACAGTGGTAAGGGTGAATACAGTGGTAGTAGTAGATAAAGTGGTAGTGGTGGATACAGTGGTAGTAGTAGATAAAGTGGTAGTGGTGGATAAAGTGGTAGTGGTGGATAAAGTGGTAGTGGTGGATAAAGTGGTAGTAGTTGATACAGTCCTAGTAGTGGATAAAGTGGTAAGGGTGAATACAGTGGTAGTAGTAGATAAAGTGGTAGTGGTGGATAAAGTGGTAGTGGTGTGGATAAAGTGGTAGCTGTGGATACAGTGGTAGTGTTAGATAAAGTGGTAGTGGTAGACCAACGTATGTATCAGCTACAGACATTTTGACTAACTGCTTATAATAAAGAATTGTTGAAGGAGAGGGAGGGTAGATAGGTCCGCGATGTCGCCAATTTCCCTCAATGCACCGCAGTAAACATTTCGTTCAGCGCCTCTATCGGCCACTGTAGGCATTTATTGGGAGGGAGAATTATGAGAGACGAGACTGACAGGGTAATATTATTTCCCTGCCGGTGCCTCACGTCTTCCAGTCCCTCCACCACCTTCCTCCTCTCTCTCTCCTCAATCTCCTCTTCCCTCTATCGATATTCTTCATGCTATTCAGACTTTCACCTTTCTTCTACTAACCTTCATGTTACCTCTCTTTCTTCCTGTTCTACTAATCCTCCTCCCCCTTCTTTCCCTCACACCTTCATCTTCCTTGTAAGTGTTCTATAAATTTCCTCTCCTCTCCCTTCCACCTTGCTCCCTTCTTCCTCTTTATTTTGCTCCGCAATTTCCCTCTTCCTCCCCAGCTTTAATATTCCACGTTTGAAGCGACGAAATGTGGAAACTAATTTAAATGTAGCAGCAGTGGTACCAGGCGATATACGGCAGGGGGATAGACGAGGCACCGCTGTGACGTGTACACATATCAATGGTTAGGGGGGATAGAACCAATTAACAAGGAAAGGAAAATGTGAAGTACAGTATGTAAAATTGGCAGCAGGAAAATTATATGACAACGATTAATTAAGAGAATAGGAATACAAAGAACTTCTCAAGGAGAACAGTTATTATAACTTTGTTTGGGGAAGGTATTACGATTATTTTCCAGGATATGGGAATATTGTATATATTTTCCAACAAGAGGTTTATTCGGTAGAGGTCATTCCTCCTATTAAGCTGGGTGTATCACAAATTATACGTAAATGTACAACTGACGTCAATATGACATATGATTCGGATCGCCTCATAAAATATATCCCTTCTTCCTTGGCGTATATCCTATCTGCCCACCAACTTACGTGATAATTGGTTTATAACTTTACGAGACATCTTGTTAACAGACACAAACAAACACAAATATTTTGCAACCAGTCTGACATCTATATCACGGTTTACAGTGTAAGACTTTCTTACTTTCTTAAAGCAATGCACTCTGAAAACAGTTCCATCAATCTCGCTGAATTATTAAATAGTACTTGATGGGAAACAAATCTAAAAATAGGTCATCTATTTTAATATTTACTCTATATGGAGCATTCCTAATTTTTAGAATCATAACCGGTTAAGCTAAATTCGTTAAGTGTGTTGAAATATTCTTAGTACTAGATACCGTTATCTAATTACATCTTCCAAGCGACAACTGTCTGGTTCATAATACACTATAAATAATGAGGATCATTATAAAGTCTTAGGATGATGTGCGCACAAACTTGCTCCATAAATATTTCTGGACATTTTTAAGTACAAGAAGGCCGAATTCCAGTTGCATTTCTGTCTGGTATTCGTTTTGGTATGAGTGGAACATTCTACATTCTAAAAATAATGTTCTCAGAATATATTTCCAATAATTTCGCTGATCTATATAGGGACAATATGCGAGGTGGAAATCTTAATGCATAATCTAAAAATTTCTGTTTATATTACTGTTAGTAATGTAGAACATTTTGAATCCTTGAAATCATACGACCAGAAACCAACTACATCAACTATGTGTAATGTAATATGTAATTTGAGACCAGTGAGGAGTTACAGTTTGTAAAATAAGTCCACGATGGTGAATTGTATTGGAGTTCCTCGCATTCTGAAAATAGTCTAGCCATGAATTGGGCCACGTTCATCACTCTGAAATATAAATCTATTTTTAACCCTGCAGTACAATGGAACAATTGCACTCATATTGTGGCTAACTTTTGACAATATTACTAAGTTTAGGAAAGATCTCTAGGAATCAAAGAGATACAGGTTATCTGTATTACCAATTTGACTCCCACAGGTCCAACGTGCACTGAATAAATTCGTCCAATAATAACCAAAATAAATGAAGAACATCATCAATATACTGAAAGAGTTAAGTTTGGTGTTGAATATCAAGGATAAATTAGGCTATACCAGTTTAGGTTTGAATGATATGATATTTAGACCTGCCTTCAAAAATACCAGTTTAGGTTTGAATGATATGATATTTAGACCTGCCTTCAAAAATAACCATGAACTACAATATACTCGTATAATATACTGTACAATAACATGTATTGCATCCTACTGTAGATATAAACCAAAAATACAATTGTTGATCGATGCATTTTCTCAGGACAGTCCTCGTCTGTTTACAAAGAGACAGAGAGAGACATATTTTGCTATTTACCTTTCTTTTTATGTATCTCTCTATTTACACTCGCGAACTCCAATTTCTAGATTTGTTTAGCGGATCAAATACGATACACGGGCGAAAACTTATTTAAATTTGTTTGTACAACGTTTGTTGGTCTACTGGAGTCTCCAGTGTATTCTCATTGTCTTCTGTATATACAAACGTGATGTTCAAATATTCCTCAGCAAGACTATCCTATATATTATTTATATTTATTATGATATATCTATCCAGTTCCCTTCCACAGTTATTCTCTCCACCTTCTTCTCCTGCTCTTCCAGTAATCCCCGGGGCAGCGTGACCAGGAGAGTAAATCCCAACACACCAACTCCGGGAGGAATGACGCCAACCTTTGTACAGTAACCGCCATTTGGTTTACCAATAATAAGCATTATGTGTACCTAATGATATAAATATACAGCATTTCAAGCAATATCTTATCCATTGGCCATTTATTCGCATATCTTGAGTTACTACGAGTTACTAGTATATAAAGTAAATACTGTGGAGAGTGATTGAAGAGGTGGTGTTCATAAGCTGTCAAATATGTGATGTCACAAAGCAAGGTACCTTATTACTACAACTTTACTTCAAGTACTTGGTTATTACTAGGAAATGCTCATATGTTGCATTCAATTTGTAAGACTTATTCAACATCTAGCAAACGTTACTTCAGCACAGGGCAAGTAAACTATTATGCATGTCTACCGATGGAACACTAATAGAAATAATAGGCAACAGAACACCGACAGATTTCGAAAATTACGCTAATGAGGTCAAAGAAGACTAGAAGACTACCTAAAGAAGCTACTGTTGTTGTTGTTGTTGTTGTTGTTCCCCAAGCTGCCTGGCCGAACAGCCCCAAGGCCCCGAGTAAGGCCAAGGCCATAAACGAGCGCCCCCACAGAACCCTCCCTGCCGACCACAATAAAGCCTGGGTGACCGAAGCCACTCCATGGCGGGGAGCTGAGAGGGTGCGTAAACGCCCGGGAAACCAAAGCCCCACCCAGGGCCCTGTGCCCCTCAGCAATTATGAAGAGAAAGTTGAGGGGCAAAGGAATAATGTGACGCTTTAGCTTCCAATCTTGGTAGATTGGGAGGTCAATCCACGGAAGAGACGCCGTCATTTGAGATCTAGAAAATATATAAGTAAAAGGAACAGTCAGAGGAAGCTATGGGTATGGCAGAGATCGCTCAGGTCTTACTCTGATAGACCAGCCCATCACCATAGAAGCTACTGTTCTACTAGTTTCTGAGCCAGTCCATCCTTCCTCCTCCTCAGATCTCTCAACGGTTCCTTCCCAATACTTCTAATAACTCTGCTGCTGCTACGGTTATCTCTCTTATTGCTATCAATATTATTGTTTCTACTATTCTTGTAAAATTACATAATTATATTACAGCTGATTATACTCGTAGGATTTGTTCTACTACATTTGAAATTTGCCATTTATTACTCTCGTATTAGTCATTCTCTCGCATCCCATATGTTCCACATGGCCGAACCATCTGAAGGTGTTCATTTTGACAATTTCCAGCGCATCTACATCCACATCTCATCTCTCTCGTACTTTCTCATTTGTCTCTCTATCCCATGTAACTCTGCACTCACTTCTCAAGTAATTTACGTGCCTTACGTGATTGAATATAATTATACTTTACTTAAGCAAAATTATTTTGACAGGATGTTTTTCACAAATTAGCAATTATATATCATCTTTTATTTTCAATAAATATTAAGAGTCAAAGCTAAAAATGTATGTATATACATAAATAAAAAGACATTGCAATCCTCCAGTAACGTATTATGTGATGTAATGCTAAATTTCAATTAAAACAGGAACTATCCTCTGTGTACTGTACCCAGCACTTGAACCAGTTAAGACAGAAAGTTTCCAATAAGAAAAATATGTGTCTCAAATTTCAATAAACGTCCAAAACTTTGTTAGTTAGCCATCAACGAGGCATTATATAGTAACTTTATTATTTTATATTACTTTGTTACTTGACCTTGGATAAAGTTTCTTTCCTAACACATTTTCCTCCAATATCTATTGTATTTGCTTCAAACGATGTAGTGGCATTCACGCCGCAAGTAATTTTCATTTATATATACGGTTTATTTATTTTGTCTCGGATATTTTGTAGTATAATATGGAAAATAAAGATATTTCCTGGTATGATACATCTTAGCTTGAATATTGATAGAGCACCTGAAGTGTCAAAGTGGTTTTAATTATAATGTTATAATTAAACCTGAACACCTATAAAAGTTACACGGACAAAAACGCCCGAACATATTTATAAACACCAGCACACAAAACACATCTACCCACACTCTCAACTTACCCACCTCTACACACACACACACATACACATTTCACACACACACGCACACACTAAGACACACACACACACCCACACACATATTCAGACCAAACTTGTCATCAATTACCCAAGGTCTAGCTGAGGCCAATTACAGAGTCATTAAACCCGATATACCACAGGCTATTCGTCCAGATTACAGAATTAACATAGATATTACCGTTGGTGGTGATATTAAATCTGTTTGACCCCCTCCCAGATGATAGAGGGGGGAGGGGAGGGATGGATATATGAGGGGGGAATTATTGTACTAATTAGAGTGGACGCTAAACTAATGGACCAGTCAACACGTCAGCTGGACCGAGGGGGGAGGGTGGGGTGGGGGGGGGGGGGGGGGAGAGGGAGAGCTTGGGGAGTGGAGGTTATCGTTAGGCAAGCAGGAGAGAGAATCTCGGGATACCACATTATGGAATGCCAGATTTGAGTATGAGTGAGAAATAATTTGCATTAATGAAAGACGCTTTTGAGTGTATGGAATATAATCTATATCCTCACTCTATTACTTTATGTAAGATAAGTGTAACAGAAGGTTTATATTGTGTGAATAGATACAGTATGGAAACGTGGCTGTGATACACCTTCACCTATACTATATAGCTTTAGGTCTAGCTTACCCAATTCGAATTTCGATTTTTATCTGATACTCACAACCCTAACATAAAATTATTAATGTTTTGTAAAGAGAGTAAAAGCTTTAAACAAAATACTGTATACCTGTCTCCATTTTGCATGGCTTCGTCTTCAGTGCTTAATCCTCGCCGACTTGAGACGCAATTTTGAGCCTATTAGGGATACTTTAAAGCCTTTGTTACCATTAGGGGTATTTAGAAACCTTTAATTTAGTTACTTCAACCTCTGCAGTTGTCTTTGAGTTAGCTGTGGGCAGAAAACCAATTATGGAGAGGTAATTATAAGAGTGAGAGAACTCTATTTCTTATTACTAATCTGGCAACCTCTGAGTCATATGTGCGTGAAGAGGTCAAGACAACACACATTATTAATGTAAACATGATGACGGCCTTTTTCTTCTTATTAGTCAGTTCAGTAAGAGGCTGTGGGCGTCTAAACTGATAGTTTTAACCTCCTTTATTTGAGTTCATTCCTAATATAAACAAATCTGCCCATTGCCAATAAGAATATTATAGACATTATACAATCGTACTGAAAGTTAAATTACATATTGACCAACAATTGTCGTCTCCCTTGGCTGTTTCATTCCTTGAGACAGTTCTTCCCACATTATGTATCACGTCTTCTGTTCCACGGGTTACAAATAATCCCCCCCCCCCCCCCTCCCACCCCCCCGAGGGGCAACAAACTCACCTTCCCTCCACTTACTCGAATGCAGTACATGAGTGTTTACCATTAAAAACACGAAGATCGGTAGATAATAATAGGCCTAAGTGGTGAAATGAAGACATTGCGGATTGTCTGCTTGGTAAAAAGAACGTTCATGATAGATTCAAAATATCTGATCCCCATGAAAATGAAGTGATATTTGTAGATCTACGACGCAAAGCCAAAAAGTTAATCAAACAAAGTAAAAATATGCTACAATTACATGTTGCAAATCAAAGTAAGACAAACCCAAAATAATTTTATAGTCACATCAGGAAGAAAAAAGTAGTGACTTCAACGATTGGACCGTTAGTCGATGAGAAAAGATATTACATTAAAGATGAAGCAAAAATTAGTAACGTTCTGAATACCTTCTTTGCATCAGTTTTTACAATGGAAGACCTTAGTAATATCCGTAGAGCAGCGTCGGTTCAGATAGATAATTCTAACGTTCTAAGCAGTATCAGCATTACAGAGAGAGAAGTTTTGAAATGGTGTTGTTTTGTGATATGTTGCCGTATCGCCCCAACTAATTCTGGTTGTGATCATCCACCATTCATATTGCAAGTTCATAATAACATTGTTGATAGTGGGTGGCGGTCATTGACTTGACATGGTGTATCCACCATGTTGAGTAATATATATTACTAGCTTGGTGTCCCCATCGGCTCACCCACCGAGTGGTAGTTCAGTTTACTATCAGCTGTACCATCACCTTGATGGTCATTATGGTGACTGTTATGATAGATTGTATCACATAACTTTATATTGTTGATGTGCACTTCCCTTACGGTGATTGTCGTGGCTGAATAGTTCTAAATGTAGTTTTATGATACACAGTACATGGGTCGTAAGTCAATACAAGACGAAAAGAGGGATACTCAGTTTCATGGATTAACCCTAGAATGGCGAGGAGACTCTTAACCCACTGAGCCCCAGCTAAATATAAATAAATGTACACCCAGGGACCGGCAGATTTTGAATTTTTTTTCCAGAAACAATAGCGAAGGGGTTAGGAATGAATGAAAAAAAAAAAAAAAAAAAAAATCAAAAAGGTCAAACATTGGTCCTACGGAGCCCCCAAAAACGGATTTTACAAGAGTAAAAAATTGAAGGCAAAAACACCCAAAACCATGTTTTTGCGCGCTCACGCGCACACGGTTGGACTTTGAGAGTTGTCAACCATCGTCAAGGTTATGTGGGATACTTCCACAGTTCCCATACAAATCTGAGCCCTCTAGGTGCCATAGGACCGGAGTAATTAACACTGACACAGACGTATGCGTCGCTGGGGTTTAGCGTTACATACATTGCTGACGCAAACAGTGCGTCGCTGGGGCTCAGTGGATTAAGAGGTTTTACTGGGCAAATGCGACGGGACTCTTAAGATCCAAGGCCTAAAAAAAGCCTTTTAACCCTTCCTAAAGGACAGCACTGAGAGCCCGGCTGAAAAACGTTGTAATAGGCAAGCCCTATCTTTGTTATTTTAACTGCTAGATAATTCACATACATTTCAAAACGTAGCCCTGTTTCGTATCTGTAAACTGGCGTTGAGTAGAGTTCTCTAGGTCAACTTACTTCAGTTGTGATGACGATTTCCGTGGAAAGAGATTCGATGCGATGTTAGCAATATCAGACAATAGCAAAGACTTGTTCTTGTTCTCCAAAACAATAACAAGAAAAGTCGGATTTCTCCTTGTTTTGGAAATTGCGTGTCGCCCCGACCAGCTTGTTTACATACCGTTCGACGCACGGTTTTCAAACCACGCTTAATAGGCTTTCAAGCTTACGGATTTAAAAATGACACCCGGGCTCCTGCCCACCTGCCGCAGTGTCATTTTAAAATGACATTCGGGCAGGAGGTGTTAAAAGACCCCAAAATCACTCAAAGCAAAGGAATATATGATTAAGTGAGATAATTCCCATCCATACCTTCTATCACTCCTCCACATGTGTCAACCCCCTCCCCTTAAATTATCACCTATTTTTCCTCTTATTCCCTTGTTTATCGGTTTATTTACCGTGCCAATATCTCCCACTCGGTTTCAAGGTCATGAGGGACGCATAGAGAAAGCGTGGCAAGAGAAAGACAGCAAGGGAGAGATCTCAGTCTGGCTTCAGGCCTCGAAGAGAGTGGGTGTATGTCTCGTGCGCCTCTCACATCATGACTGGAGGGTCGGCAATAATTTGTCTTTTTCACCCCCCAAATACTATTCCCACTTGTTTTATTGCTGTTACATGTTAATATCTTTATATTAAACCTAAAATAGGCGCATATGAATAAGTAACAGCAATATTTATCAGATAATGACCATTTTAACCAGGAATGAACCAAAATAACATTAACAACAATACCTTTACTAATAGGTTTCTTGTGATGGTTACTGATACCTTTACACAACCTATCATATCAATATTATTTTCATGACTACATTTTGTCTACATTAAACACCAATTTCATTATCTCGAAATATAAATTTAACCAGCTATCCTTTTAATGTTTGGCTGAGCTTACATTCCAATAATATCACATCAATACATATAATTAATATTTAGTTTCCTATCACTATATCTGCTATCATTTAACATAAAATATATAACCTTAACAAATTTAAATAGTTACATTTCTCAATACAAACATTTGCTACATAATTAAAACTATCACCTCAATCACCAATAACATCACCCCAACCTATAGTAACCTATGCAATAGTGTGTTCATTGTTTACATTATGGTAAGTATACTGTATGTCTAACCCTTCGAGGTCCATCAACTATAACCACATAAGAAAGTCAACTTTTAATAAACTATGTTGACTCTCTTCCCTTCAGTAGAAAAACACAAAACATACATATCTTATCTCCAAAATACGCCATAACTTTTACTAATACCTTAAATACAATGCTTGGAAAATGTGTACGACCACTGTCGTATCATTGTCCTAACCAAAACACACTCACCCACGCACATAGACACGTCAATCAAAACAACAGAAACACATCCATTATTGTCACACTCTTCAACATCGCAGTTACACACACATACCATCCTCATACCAACCTTTAACATCTCAACTATACACACATCTACAACATCAAAATTATACATCTCCAACATCTCAGACGATACCCATATATTTTATATAATAATACCACCATAGTAGAGCATTGATCCGTGGCAATGTTTACACAGGATATAATAGGAGCTGGATAACAGACGAGGTACAATGAACAAAACATTAGGTTATTATAGCAGCTGTGTTTATTTGGGTCATAGTTTCCATTTCAGAAAATGTCTAGTATAAATGTCTGGCTTCAGGTATGGTGTAATTTTTATGCTTAATCAACACATAATTAATTAGTTGATTTCCGGGATGTTAATTTTATTCAGATACTTGAGAGTATATACATTCATCAAAAATAGTTTTAACACATATACGACTATACAAATAGTATTATAAGTTGTATTCAAATACATATAGTTGAAGCTATTTTGTTTTTTTCTTGTTTTTTTTTCTATGTGATTGAGGGAGGCAAAAGGCATAACTGCCTATAGCGAGTGCCTCCCCCATAGTTGAAAGAGTGACAGGGCCAAAATCAAGGGACGTTCGAGCCAAAATGCCTGGACACACAGAGTTTGAAGCAATTTAAGTCATAGGAAGAGGGAAAGACTGATTCTGGGAGAGAGTTCCAGAGCTCAGCTGTTGAGTAGAAGAAAGTTTGAGAGTAACGTTTCACTCTTGGGTTGGAGAGTTGCACAGAGTAGGGGTGGGATTGAGTTGCAAGACGGGTACCACGTGCCCTACGTAAAGGAGGTGGTATGCACTGGGATAGCTCTGAGGAACACTGATTATTATAGTATTACCTTGAAGCTAGATGCCTGAACAATACAGTAAATAATAACTAGAATAGAAAACACTATGACAAAATAAATCCTCTATAATATGGACAAAAATTACTTAACATGCTTCACAGAAGTTTGGAATAGTATTTTAGTAAAGTGATTCCCTTAACGACAGGAATTAATAGTGTAAAGTTTGTCTCACTTGTTTTTACCTTCCTCCGAGCTAAACTTTCCCCCGTGACAAAACTGAACCAAAATAAAGTGTTAACCCCTCAGTGAATTTCGCAGGACATGTTCGGTGAGACGTAAAATAAAGTGACAACGAAAGAAAGAACGAAGGTCACACAAAAAGAGAAGACAAATATGAATAAAAGGAAATTGAAATACGATAAAAATACAGTACAAGATAAAACTACATAGGACAGATCAAAGACGTGAACTACAACAGGGAAGAGAGGAGTTAATAATATTAACTCCTCTCTTCCCTCAAACTCCGACTCTCTATATTATATTATAATATAGAGAGTCGGAGTTTGAGATTCGAATACTGTTGCCTATCTGTTTAAGGTTTGTATTATGTGGATTTACCTGCGTGTCTCCACGTCTATTTGTTTGTCTACCTATGTATCTATGAATCTATGTATTCGGTATATGTCTAAATGTGTGTGTGTCTGTCTATGCCTGTGTATCCTTTTATGCCTCCATCCGTCCATGTAGTACTCCATCACTGCCCCTGAGTGTCATCAAAGTAAGAGCAGCATGGTATATATTGACAATCAAGGTTCGTTCCCCCACCCCCTACCTCCTATCGTATATTTGAAGGTATACATACATGTGTACAATAGGTACAGAAACGTGGACTAACATAATATATACAGTAGATTAAAAGATACAGTAGGCGTGAATATAGATAAACATAGGATGGTATTCATGTAATATACTTATCCAACATACATATTTTCTCCTTCCCAACAACAACCAATAACTCACTTTAACTTCCATTCCTTTCCCAAACAACAACTGTCCCCTTGGTTCTTATATTACACCACCACCCAAGTGTCTGGAACTTTATACCACCCCATGCTTTATTTTTATTTTATTTTTTTAAACTCTCTAGTCTAGTCTAGTGTGGCGTGAACCCTCTGGATCTGTGTGGGTTTGGACAGTTCCAGGCTACTGGAGAAGTGTAAGCCACAGTGTTTAAATACACCTGTGGCCACGTCCGTCACTCCCTCGCTCTCTAGTGTGGCGTATGAACCCTCTGGCTCTGTGTGGGTTTGGACAGTTCCGGGCTACTGGAGAAGTGTAAGCCACAGAGTTTATATACATCTGTGGCCACGTCCGTCACTCCCTCGCTCTCTAGTGTGGCATGAACCCTCTGGCTCTGTGTGGGTTTGGACAGTTCCGGGCTACTGGAGAAGTGTAAGCCACAGTGTTTATATACATCTGTGGCCACGTCCGTCACTCCCTCGCTCTCTAGTGTGGCGTGAACCCTCTGGCTCTGTGTGGGTTTGGACAGTTCCGGGCTACTGGAGAAGTGTAACCCACAGTGTTTATATACATCTGTGGCCACATCCGTTACTCCCTCGCTCTCTAGTGTGGCGTGAACCCTCTGGCTCTGTGTGGGTTTGGACAGTTCCAGGCTACTGGAGAAGTGTAAGCCACAGTGTTTATATACATCAGTGGCCACGTCCGTCACTCCCTCGCTCTCTAGTGTGGCTTGAACCCTCTGGCTCTGTGTAGGTTAGGACAGTTCCTGGCTACTGGAGAAGAGTAAGCCACAGTGTTTATATACATCTGTGGCCACGTCCGTCACTCCCTCGCTCTCTAGTGTGGCGTGAACCCTCTGGCTCTGTGTGGGTTTGGACAGTTCCGGGCTACTGGAGAAGTGTAAGCCACAGTGTTTATATACATCTGTGGCCACGTCCGTCACTCCCTCGCTCTCTAGTGTGGCGTATGAACCCTCTGGCTCTGTGTGGGTTTGGACAGTTCCAGGCTACTGTAGAAGTGTAAGCCACAGTGTTTATATACATCTGTGGCCACGTCCGTCAGTCCCTCGCTCTCTAGTGTGGCGTATGAACCCTCTGGCTCTGTGTGGGTTTGGACAGTTCCGGGCTACTGGAGAAGTGTAAGCCACAGTGTTTATATACATCTGTGGCCACGTCCGTCACTCCTACACTCTCTAGTGTGGCGTGAACACTCTGGCTCTGTGTGGGTTTGGACAGTTCCGGGCTACTGGAGAAGTGTAAGCCACAGTGTTTATATACATCAGTGGCCACGTCCGTCACTCCCTCACTCTCTAGTGTGGCGTGAACCCTCTGGCTCTGTGTGGGTTAGGACAGTTCCAGGCTACTGGAGAAGAGTAAGCCACAGTGTTTATATACATCTGTGGCCACGTCTGTCACTCCCTCGCTCTCTAGTGTGGCGTGAACCCTCTGGCTCTGTGTGGGTTTGGACAGTTCCGGGCTACTGGAGAAGTGTTTGCCACAGTGTTTATATACATCTGTGGCCACGTCCGTCACTCCCTCGCTCTCTAGCGTGTCATGAACCCTCTGGCTCTGTGTGGGTTTGGACAGTTCCGGGCTACTGGAGAAGTGTAAGCCACAGTGTTTATTTACAGCTGTGGCCACGTCCGTCACTCCCTCGCTCTCTAGTGTGGCGTATGAACCCTCTGGCTCTGTGTGGGTTTGAACAATTCCAGGCTACTGGAGAAGTGTAAGCCACAGTGTTTATATACATCTGTGGCCACGTCCGTCAGTCCCTCGCTCTCTAGTGTGGCGTATGAACCCTCTGGCTCTGTGTGGGTTTGGACGGTTCCAGGCTACTGGAGAAGTTTAAGCCACAGTGTTTATATACATCTGTGGCCACGTCCGTCACTCCCTCGCTCTCTAGTGTGGTGTGAACCCTCTGGCTCTGTGTGGGTTTGGGCAGTTCAGGGCTACTGGAAAAGTGTAAGCCACAGTGTTTATATACATCTGTGGCCACGTCCGTCACTCCTACACTCTCTAGTGTGGCGTGAACTCTCTGGCTCTGTGTGGGTTTGGACAGTTCCGGGCTACTGGAGAAGTGTAAGCCACAGTGTTTATATACATCTGTGGCCACATCCGTCACTCCATCGCTCTGTAGTGTGGCGTGAACCCTCTGGCTCTGTGTGGGTTTGGACAGTTCCGGGCTACTGGAGAAGTGTAAGCCACAGTGTTTATATACATCTGTGGCCACGTCCGTCACTCCCTCGCTCTCTAGTGTGGCGTGAACCCTCTGGCTCTGTGTGGGTTTGGACAGTTCCGGGCTACTGAAGAAGTGTAAGCCACAGTGTTTATATACATCTGTGGCCACGTCCATCACTCCCTTGCTCTCTAGTGTGGCGTGAAGCCTCTGGC
Source organism: Paralithodes platypus (assembly GCA_032716605.1). Lineage (NCBI taxonomy): Eukaryota > Metazoa > Arthropoda > Malacostraca > Decapoda > Lithodidae > Paralithodes > Paralithodes platypus. The sequence continues at coordinate 40,408,955 of CM064530.1, forward strand.
TCTGTGTGGGTTTGGACAGTTCCGGGCTACTGGAGAAGTGTAAGCCACAGTGTTTATATACATCTGTAGCCACGTCCGTCACTCCCTCACTCTCTAGTGTGGCGTGAACCCTCTGGCTCTGTGTGGGTTTGGACAGTTCCGGGATACTGGAGAAGTGTAAGCCACAGTGTTTATATACATCTGTGGCCACGTCCGTCACTCCCTTGCTCTCTAGTGTGGTGTCAACCCTCTGGCTCTGTGTGGGTTTTGACAGTTCCGGGCTACTGGAGAAGTGTAAGCCACAGTGGTTATATACATCTGTGGCCACGTCCGTTACTCCCTCGCTCTCTAGTGTGGTGTGAACCCTCTGGCTCTGTGTGGGTTTGGACAGTTCCAGGCTACTGGAGAAATGTAAGCCACAGTGGTTATATACATCAGTGGCCACGTCCGTCACTCCCTCGCTCTCTAGTGTGGCGTGAACCCTCTGGCTCTGTGTGGGTTTGGACAGTTCCAGGCTACTGGAGAAGAGTAAGCCACAGTGTTTATATACATCTATGGCCACGTCCGTCACTCCCTCGCTCTCTAGTGTGGCGTGAACCCTCTGGTTCTGTGTGGGTTTGGACAGTTCCGGGCTACTGGAGAAGTGTAAGCCACAGTGTTTATATACATCTGTGGCCATGTCCGTCACTCCCTCGCTCTCTAGCGTGTCGTGAACCCTCTGGCTCTGTGTGGGTTTGGACAGTTCCGGGCTACTGGAGAAGTGTAAGCCACAGTGTTTATATACATCTGTGGCCACGTCCATCACTCCCTTGCTCTCTAGTGTGGCGTGAAGCCTCTGGCTCTGTGTGGGTTTGGACAGTTCCGGGCTACTGGAGAAGTGTAACCCACAGTGTTTATATACATCTGTGGCCACATCCGTTACTCCCTCGCTCTCTAGTGTGGCGTGAACCCTCTGGCTCTGTGTGGGTTTGGACAGTTCCAGGCTACTGGAGAAGTGTAAGCCACAGTGTTTATATACATCAGTGGCCACGTCCATCACTCCCTCGCTCTCTAGTGTGGCTTGAACCCTCTGGCTCTGTGTGGGTTAGGACAGTTCCTGGCTACTGGAGAAGAGTAAGCCACAGTGTTTATATACATCTGTGGCCACGTCCGTCACTCCCTCGCTCTCTAGTGTGGCGTGAACCCTCTGGCTCTGTGTGGGTTAGGACAGTTCCAGGCTACTGGAGAAGAGTAAGCCACAGTGTTTATATACATCTGTGGCCACGTCCGTCACTCCCTCGCTCTCTAGTGTGGCGTGAACCCTCTGGCTCTGTGTGGGTTTGGACAGTTCCGGGCTACTGGAGAAGTGTAAGCCACAGTGTTTATATACATCTGTGGCCATGTCCGTCACTCCCTCGCTCTCTAGCGTGTCGTGAACCCTCTGGCTCTGTGTGGGTTTGGACAGTTCCGGGCTACTGGAGAAGTGTAAGCCACAGTGTTTATATACATCTGTGGCCACGTCCATCACTCCCTTGCTCTCTAGTGTGGCGTGAAGCCTCTGGCTCTGTGTGGGTTTGGACAGTTCCGGGCTACTGGAGAAGTGTAAGCCACAGTGTTTATATACATCTGTGGCCACGTCCGTCACTCCCTCGCTCTCTAGTGTGGCGTGAACCCTCTGGCTCTGTGTGGGTTTGGACAGTTCCGGGCTACTGGAGAAGTGTAAGCCACAGTGTTTATATAAATCTCTGGCCACGTCCGTCACTCCCTTGCTCTCTAGTGTGGTGTAAACCCTCTGGCTCTGTGTGGGTTTGGACAGTTCCGGGCTACTGGAGAAGTGTAAGCCACAGTGTTTATATACATCTGTGGCCATGTCCGTCACTCCCTCGCTCTCTAGCGTGTCGTGAACCCTCTGGCTCTGTGTGGGTTTGGACAGTTCCGGGCTACTGGAGAAGTGTAAGCCACAGTGTTTATATACATCTGTGGCCATGTCCGTCACTCCCTCGCTCTCTAGTGTGGCGTATGAACCCTCTGGCTCTGTCTGGGTTTGGACAGTTCCAGGCTACTGGAGAAGTGCAAGCCACAGTGTTTATATACATCTGTGGCCACGCCCGTCAGTCCCTCGCTCGCTAGTGTGGCGTATGAACCCTCTGGCTCTGTGTGGGTTTGGACAGTTCCAGGCTACTGGAGAAGTTTAAGCCACAGTGTTTATATACATCTGTGGCCACGTCCGTCACTCCCTCGCTCTCTAGTGTGGTGTGAACCCTCTGGCTCTATGTGGGTTTGGACAGTTCCGGGCTACTGGAGAAGTGTAAGCCACAGTGTTTATATACATCTGTGGCCACGTCCGTCACTACTACACTCTCTAGTGTGGCGTGAACCCTCTGGCTCTGTGTGGGTTTGGACAGTTTCGGGCTACTGGAGAAGTGTAAGCCACAGTGTTTATATTCATCTGTAGCCACGTCCGTCACTCCATCGCTCTCTAGTATTGCGTGAACCCTCTGGCTCTGTGTGGGTTTGGACAGTTCCGGGCTACTGGAGAAGTGTAAGCCACAGTGTTTATATACATCTGTGGCCACGTCCGTCACTCCCTCGCTCTCTAGTGTGGCGTGAACCCTCTGGCTCTGTGTGGGTTTGGACAGTTCCGGGCTACTGGAGAAGTGTAAGCCACAGTGTTTATATACATCTGTGGCCACGTCCGTCACTCCCTCGCTCTCTAGTGTGGCGTGAACCCTCTGGCTCTGTGTGGGTTTGGACAGTTCCGGGCTACTGGAGAAGTGTAAGCCACAGTGTTTATATACATCTGTGGCCACGTCCGTCACTCCCTCGCTCTCTAGTGTGGCGTGAACCCTCTGGCTCTGTGTGGGTTTGGACAGTTCCGGGCTACTGGAGAAGTGTAAGCCACAGTGTTTATATACATCTGTGGCCACGTCCGTCACTCCCTCGCTCTCTAGTGTGGCGTGAACCCTCTGGCTCTGTGTGGGTTTGGACAGTTCCTGGCAACTGGAGAAGTGTAAGCCACAGTGTTTATATACATCTGTGGCCACGTCCGTCACTCCCTCGCTCTCTAGTGTGGCGTGAACCCTCTGGCTCTGTGTGGGTTTGGACAGTTCCGGGCTACTGGAGAAGTGTAAGCCACAGTGTTTATATACATCTGTGGCCACGTCCGTCACTCCCTCGCTCTCTAGTGTGGTGTGAACCCTCTGGCTCTGTGTGGGTTTGGACAGTTCCGGGTTACTGGAGAAGTGTAAGCCACAGTGTTTATATACATCTGTGGCCACGTCCGTCACTCCCTCGCTCTCTAGTGTGGCGTGAACCCTCTGGCTCTGTGTGGGTTTGGACAGTTCCAGGCTACTGGAGAAGTGTAAGCCACAGTGTTTATATACATCTGTGGCCACGTCCGTCATTCCTCGCTCTCTAGTGTGGCGTGAACCCTCTGGATCTGTGTGGGTTTGGACAGTTCCAGGCTACTGGAGAAGTGTAAGCCACAGTGTTTATATACATCTGTGGCCACGTCCGTCACTCCCTCGCTCTCTAGTGTGGCGTGAACCCTCTGGCTCTGTGTGGGTTTGGACAGTTCCGGGCTACTGGAGAAGTGTAATCCACAGTGATTTTATACATCTGTGGCCACGTTCGTCACTCCCTCCCTCTTTAGTGTGGCATGAACCCTCTGGCTCTGTGTGGGTTTGAAACAGTTCCAGGCTACTGGAGAAGTGCAAGCCACAGTGTTTATATACATCTGTGGCCACGTCCGTCAGTCCCTCGCTCGCTAGTGTGGCGTATGAACCCTCTGGCTCTGTGTGGGTTTGGACAGTTCCAGGCTACTGGAGAAGTTTAAGCCACAGTGTTTATATACATCTGTGGCCACGTCCGTCACTCCCTCGCTCTCTAGTGTGGTGTGAACCCTCTGGCTCTATGTGGGTTTGGACAGTTCCGGGCTACTGGAGAAGTGTAAGCCACAGTGTTTATATACATCTGTGGCCACGTCCATCACTACTACACTCTCTAGTGTGGCGTGAACCCTCTGGCTCTGTGTGGGTTTGGACAGTTTCGGGCTACTGGAGAAGTGTAAGCCACAGTGTTTATATACATCTGTAGCCACGTCCGTCACTCCATCGCTCTCTAGTATTGCGTGAACCCTCTGGCTCTGTGTGGGTTTGGACAGTTCCGGGCTACTGAAGAAGTGTAAGCCACAGTGTTTATATACATCTGTGGCCACGTCCATCACTCCCTTGCTCTCTAGTGTGGCGTGAACCCTCTGGCTCTGTGTGGGTTTGGACAGTTCCGGGCTACTGGAGAAGTGTAAGCCACAGTGTTTATATACATCTGTGGCCACGTCCGTCACTCCCTTGCTCTCTAGTGTGGTGTCAACCCTCTGGCTCTGTGTGGGTTTGGACAGTTCCAGGCTACTGGAGAAGTGTAAGCCACAGTGTTTATATACATCTTTGGCCACGTCCGTCACTCCCTCGCTCTCTAGTGTGGCGTATGTACCCTCTGGCTCTGTGTGGGTTTGGACAGTTCCGGACTACTGGATGAAGTGTAAGCCACAGTGTTTATATACATCTGTGGCTACGTCCGTCACTTCCTCGCTCTCTAGTGTGGCGTGAACCCTCTGGCTCTGTGTGGGTGTGGACAGTTCCGGGCTACTAGAGAGGTGTAAGCCACAGTGTTTATATACATCTGTGGCCACGTCCGTCACTCCCTCCCTCTCTAGTGTGGTGTGAACCCTCGGGCTCTGTGTCGGTTTGGACAGTTCCGGGCTACTGGAGAAGTGTAAACCACAGTGTTTATATACATCTGTGGCCACGTCCATCACTCCCTCACTCTCTAGTGTGGCGTGAACCCTCTGACTCTGTGTTGGTTTGGATAGTTCCCGGCTACTGGAGAGGTGTAAGCCACAGTGTTTGTATACATCTGTGGCCACGTCCATCACTCCCTCGCTCTCCAGTGTGGCGTGAACCCTCTGGCTCTGTGTCGGTTTGGACAGTTCCTGGCTTCTGGAGAAGTGTAAGCCACAGTGTTGATATACATCTGCGGCCACGTCCGTCACTCCCTTGCTCTCTAGTGTCGCGTGAACCCTCTGGCTCTGTGTGGGCTTGGACTGTTCCGGGCTACTGGAGAAGTGTAAGCCACAGTGTTTATAAACATCTGTGGCCACGTCCTTCACTCCCTCGCTCTCTAGTGTGGCGTGAACCCTCTGGCTCTGTGTGGGTTTGGACAGTTCCGGGCTACTGGAGAAGTGTAAGCCACAGTGTTTATATACATCTGTGGCCACGTCCGTCACTCCCTTGCTCTCTAGTGTGGCGTGAACCCTCTGGCTCTGTGTGGGTTTGGACAGTTCTGGGCTACTGGAGATGTCAAGAAAAGGGGATATTGTGAAGGAGTAACAGTGAGAGGTTATAGAGAGTTACCGTCCTAGTCATCGACACAGTGACAGTCACATAGATGAGGCTTTCAGTTTCCCATTTGTGTGTCAATAATGTGTGCTAATGAGTAAGTTTGTGTATTTGTGTCTATGTGTGAATGAGAAAGAGAGAGAGAGAGGAGGGGGGGAGAGACAGAGAAGCGAGATTGAGAGAAAACATTACATACAAGACACCCAACATTTAGAACTTTAAAGGCAGTAAACTACAGCCGGTGCCTGAGGAGGGACAACTGCAAAAAACAGGCCTCGGGGGAAAACTTGGACAATTAAGCCTCCTCTTTATAGTTTACTTATATACACAAAACATCCTATATTTGGAACCCTATACTAGAGAGAGGAAAGATGCATAGGAGGAAGAGTTAGCGTATCATTATTTCTTTAATATGTTTGGTTGTGTAAAACCCAAGAACCATAATAACAAAACATCTACACATGCGTAGTAACAGATGAAACAACAAATTTATGTCACATAAACCCATAATATAGCTAGTAGAAAACTAGCGAGTTGTGTGAGTAACTATACTAATGCAAATGTGATCAAAGGAATAATTAAAATGGAAACAAAACCGGTATAATGATTAAATACGTGAACTATTAATAAAGAAAGAGACACGGAATGCCAGTATGAAGAATTGGAATGCTAAAACCTAGAACAGAATGAGAAAGAAAAGCAAGGTTAGAATGAAGACAAATATATAATACACATAGAGGAGCGCAAAAACCGGATTGCAAAAAACATTAGAACTAGATAACAATATGCTAGCACGAATACTTATCACTGAACATAACATAGACAATATATTGGGAAAAGGACAATCTCAAAACTTTGGAAAGAAAAAGTAGACAATAGAATAACCTGCTATGCATGATATAAATACAATGAGAAGGGAAAGGATTATATGAACAGAGAACGAATAAGAATACAATAGAATACAAATTCATCAACATGGTTTTAAGAGGGGAAGTACCCGAATGTGCCACACCCCTATTTTTTGGGGCATCACTCTGTACACTGGCAAAAAAAGATGGCGGTGTGCGCCCAATAGCAGTAGGGAACACCTTCCGCTGCCTTGCCACAAAGGTGGTTTTGAAACCACTCTCGAATGGCCTAGCTCAACACTTAAGACCAGTTCAACTAGGTTTCGGAACTCCAGGGGGGTGTGAAGCTGCTGTACACGCAACCCACACCTACCTCAGCCAAGCCCAAGAAAAACGAGTGCTTCTAAAGATTGACATGCGGAACGCATTCAACAGCATTCGCAGGGATGTCTTCCTCCGTGCAGCTCAAGAACACATCCCCACTCTGTACCCCCTACTTTGGCAGGCTTATTCCAAACCTTCCATCCTGATGTTTGGCGAGACGGTAATCCCATCAGCGACCGGGTTACAGCAGGGAGATCCAGGTGGTCCTGCTCTTTTCTCAATAGGGGTGGATGCAGCAGCTAACAAAGTAAGGTCAGAACTGAATGTATGGTACCTGGACGATGCAACCTTGGGTGGGTCAGTAGAGAACGTTCTAACCGACCTAAATAACATCGTAACTGACCTCGGCCAGGCTGGGCTAGTGATAAATGACACCAAATGTGAACTTGTCCTCCTCAACCACACACGTGAACAAGGAGAAGAGACTCTGGCCCTGTTTCGAGACATATTGCCAGATGTAAAGATCCTTCAGGAGCACCAGCAAACCCTATTAGGTTCCCCACTAACTCTGGCAGCAGTCCCACCAGCACTTCAAGTTAAAAAGGAGGAGCTTCAACGTCTCGCGAGTCGCCTGATACACATCGATGCCCACTCAGCTCTGGCCCTGCTCAAGAACTGTTTCTCCATCCCAAAACTCCAATACCTCCTGCGCACATCGATGACTTACACGAACAATGGTGGCCTCCAAGAATTAGATAGCATAATCCGAGATGTAGTGACCAGCATCACCAACGTGGAATTTAAAGAACGGGCCTGGACACAAGCCACCCTTCCTGTCCGCCTCGGGGGCTTGGGCATACGGAGAGCCTCGGATATTGCCTCCCCAGCCTTTATCTCTTCCCTCATCGCGACCAACGACCTTGTAGTGTCCATCCTTCCTTCTCAACCCGGAATGACACTTAATGGGGACGTAACAGCAGCGATTAACACCTGGAAGGGAAGTACAGGAGTAGATGAGGAGCCTCAGGGTACCTCCAGGAGCAAGCAGAAAGCGTGGGATACCATCTCGGCGAAGAAAACTCAAGAAAATCTCCTAACCAATGCAGACCAGGATGCAAAAGCACGCCTCCAGGCAGCCGCCCGTTCGGAGAGTGGCTTGTGGTTACACGCCATCCCCATCCCACTTCTTAGAACTCACTTGGATGCTGAAGCGCTCCGGGTTGCCATCGCGCTCAGAGTGGGTGCAGCAGTTTGTCACCCACACACTTGCAAGTGTGGTGGGGGGATGGATGCTCAAGGTCACCATGCCTTGTCATGTAATTACAACGCAGGCCGCCTGCCAAGACACTCTGCACTAAATGATGTCATAAAACGGGCCCTGCAGAGTGCTAACCGTGCATCAATCCTCGAACCACATGGACTTCACAGAGAAGACGGCAAACGGCCAGATGGGATGACCACTTTCCCTTACAAGAATGGCCGGTGCCTCGTGTGGGATGCCACATGTGTTGACACTTTCTCCACAACCAACATCGCCAGAAACGCCGACGAAGCAGGTGAAGCCGCCCGGATAGCAGAAAATAAAAAGCGAGAAAAATATCAAGCCATCGCCAGAAATCATCAGTTCGAGCCCCTGGCATTCGAAACTTCAGGAGTCTTCGGCCCTACCACCCTTAAGATGGTGAATGAAATAGGCCGTAAAATCAGAGAAGTTTCAGGAGAACCCCGGGAAACCCTCTGGCTCAAGCAAAGACTAGGGATGGCTATCCTCCGGGGCAATGCCACCAGCGTCATGAGCTCAGTTCGACAGGACTGGGTCATGCCACTGTGTGAGGCCCGGGCAGGAGTGGTTTATCCGTAGTCTTTCCACAGTAGGGTAAAACAAAACATAAACTTTATTTGTATGTAACATGTGTGATGCACATAAATAAAAGGGGATGTGTCGGATGGTTGAAAGCCACAGTTGCTCGCGCGTTTGGGCCTAGCAACACGTATTATGAAAAACATGTATCCTCCTTCATTCACTGTCCCCCCCTTCACTCACTCAACCCCACAATTTGCCGGAGGATAACAGTTTTTTCACAATACGTAGACGGAGGTCTTTTAAAAAAAAAATAAAAATAGAAGACACATAAGGAAGAGGAAGCAAAGAATGGGGATGATGAGGAAGAAGAGGAGACGCATGAAATGTGAAAAAACCAAGACAAATTAAAGTAGTAGGAGGGTCGGATGAGGACCATAACACTGTAGAAGTAGTGGTCGGTGTATCCAATATATGAGTGTATAGGGGAACGTCTTTATTACAGAGCGTGAAGTAGTCAGCCTATTATGTTTAGTAAGTTATATATCTCTCGCTTTATCTGTCTGTGACAAACACACACACACACACACACACACAAATTGGATCTGCTCCCTGATATAACTTGCAAATCTATTAAACTCGATTATGGTTAACAGGACATTCTGAAAGACAAACAGCTACTCCTTTGGTATCCAGATTGTTATATCAAGTGAAGAGAGAGGAAAGAGGAGAGGAGGGAAAAGAGTGATAGAAAGAGGAGGGGCGAATTCCAAAAGAAACAGCACAAAGCAATTCTGCTAAGCCTTACAAAGTTGTTTGTTATAGAGTAAGGCTAGTGTAAGGATGAACTATACATGAGAAGGTATTATTGGGGAGGTATTCGTGGACCGTCAATAAGGTGGACCTAAATCAAAGTTGACTTGTGATTTTACCACAGTCACCACAAAAACACTATAGTTTTCCAACGATAATATTGCTAAAACCCAGGATGTTCACAATTACCCAGGAAACTACATTATTTAGGATTACCTCAAGCCTTACGTTAATGTGAAACCCCATCAACTTCGGCTAAGGCTGCACAACTCTGCACTGGCTGCAAAATACTTGGACTAGGTCTGATACATTAAAGTACGACTCTGCTTTTTACATCGGATCTCTCTTAAGGTATTTAATAGGTAGAATATAATCATCTTGAACATACATAACTTAAGCATATGTTATAGAAACAGATATAAATACATACACACATGGAGGAAAATTAAGATAAATCATATTAATGTGGTAGTTGCAAATATGAAATAACTGGTTCTTCCCGCCCAGCCCTTCGGAGTCACGCCCAGTTAACCTTCCGCCGGGTGAGAAATAGCCCAACAAGAAGTGCATGTAATAGCCCAAGAAGGGGAACTAACACTATGAATAAGTTAATCTTCAATATACTTTCACTCTCTCTCTCTCTCTCTTAGATTGACAGAGACAGAGAGAGATGTCCAAAAGGCGTTAATGAATAAACTGGAAATGTGAATTATAGGACAAATTCATGCATGGATAAGAAACTGGCTGACAAACAGAAGGCAGAGAGTTGTGATCTTGCAAATAGGTAATACAAATATAACATATGAATACTGTACAAGATAAAAGGTCAGCCAATCAAAACAAGTGTATTAGTTTAAAACCTGGGGGTTCTTATATCTGAAAACATAAAGCCTCAGATATATTTGCAGAAGCTGCGAACAAAGCCAATAGAGCATTGGGATATATTAACCCGGGAGCTGCGGGGAGACTCTTATGAGTTTTACTGGGCGACTGCGGGGAGACTCTTATGATCCTAGGCCTAAATTTGTTTTTTTTAAAAACACCCCAGTAGCACTTGAAAATTTGTGTTTGTTTTTTTGTTTTTTTTTTCCCTTTGGCCATGCCACATATCACTCCTCCACATCCCCTCCTTCCCTCCTCCCCCCCCCCCCCCCCCCCCCCCCCCCCCCCCCTCCTTCAATTATCACCTATTTTCTCTGCTATTCCCTTATTCTTAGGTATATTTTTGTGCTAACATTAGCGAGTTGCTAGTAGGGCATGGTCATCTGTTTGTCTAATCGTGGGAAATAGTGGGAGATACAGAGAGAGGCCTCAGTGTCTCTCCAGGCCTTGAGAGGGGAGGGTGTGGAGCAGGCTGGCTCACACTTGATGAATGAAACTCAATTTAATTTCGCGATTTTGACCATCCAAACACTTTTTACACTTGTTTTATTGTTGTAATATGTTACTATCTTCATATTAAACGTATAATAGGCGCATATGGATAAGTATTAATTATATTTATGGTAAAATAACAAATTTAGTGAAGGAAACAGTGTAAATACCTCCGCACCACGTCATGGTGCTCACTACATAGACTGCGCATTTGCCGAGTTAAGAAAATTTTTACTTATAAAAAATTAGAACATTTTAGTACATTTATTTAAAAGCATAGTGATGCCCCATCTCCAATATAGCGTGCAATTTTGGTCTCCTTATCTAAGCAAGGACATTGAGAAACTCGAGTCGGTGCAGCGTAGAGCGACAAAGTTGATTCCGTAACTAAGAAATAAATCTTATCATGAAGGATTATAAACATTAAATTTGTTTTCGCTTAAGAAAAGAAGATTGCGAGGTCAATTAATCAAGTGTCTAAAGGGACTTGACAAAATGTACGTAGATTCACTTTTCAAAATAGATAACAGTTCATTAACTCAGGGAAATGGAATCAAATTGAAAAGCAGGAGGGCGAATCTCGATGTCACAAAGCACTTCTTCACCTACAGTGTAGTCTACGAGTGGAACAAATTGCCAGAGAAAGTGGTACAATGCAAGACAATTGACACATTCAAAAGAAGTCCAGACATCCATTTTGAGGAGGTGGGAATAACATAGGTTACAAACAAAAATAAAAAAATAGGTTAAGCATCAGTGGTATATCATATTTCTCAACTCGTTCTTTACTATAAATTTCCCTGTAGAAGTGTTTTTCATTCTGCTGGGGGACTTCTTTCCCCAACTGAATTGCATGCCGACCAACGGTCGGAGGGTGAGAGCCTTCTTCTTTGCTATCCTAGCCTTCCACTTTGTAGCAAATTCTATTTTAGCATTAAGTATGTACTACCTAGTAGGAACTGCAAGATCTGTGCAGTCTGTGTATCTATGTAAATTTCTCTCTCTCTCACATAAGAAAGGAACGTTCACCTATAAACAGCTGATGGCATTTCCTTTGTCCAAATCACAAATATTTTGACTTAAGATCACATATTGCTCTCTGCACCAACATAATAAGTATGCACTGTACAACTGGCTGGCACCTTATAGTTGACCAAAGCTCGTTAGTTCCCTTTGTAACCCATAGACCCAAATATGATGTATTGGTCCTTCAGTCTTGCCCTGCACATCATGCACCCCACTCTGCCACCACAATATTATGTTTTATTGGACAACAAACACAAACATACATATGGAGATAAACTCCGTACTTAACGCCTTAAGAGCGGGTGGTGTGTATTTTACACCGTACCGCACAGCGTTTTTTTTTTTAAATAGGGTTGTTTCCGTGCTCATTTTCATGCATAAATAAGACCCAGAGCGTAAAACAAGTATCTATCCCTGAAAGAGCGTAAACAGAGTTTTCCAATGACACCCGAACCATCCTTGTATGACCGCTGGTTCTCTTGCAACGATCGTGCAACACGAGTGCAAAAACTCTAAAATAAGGTAATTTCCGTACATAATTCCCGGTGTAGCGAGTGAGAAAGGGGGGAGAAGGGTGGGATATAGTTCAGTAGGTCCACGGTGGTCGTGGGGAGCGGTCATAAGGTTACTACGCTCGTTCCACCGCTCAGCTCTCTCTCTCAGCAACATTACGTGCTGAAAATGGCACTCGACAGCTGTCGTGCACCGCCACATAGTCCAAATTTATTTCACTCGACATATGTTGCGCGCCGATGGTTAAGGGTTAAATCATGAATATCATTGGCATAGGTCTATCTATCTATATGCTCAGGCCCAATCCCCATTTTGGGGGTAGCTGACTCAAGACAGAGCAAGAACAGGGAAAACACAAAAACAACATAAAACAAAAAATAAACACAGATAAAAAACACAAACTCTCACACATCCAGGTCACCCAGGAGAAGACCCAGAGACCAGGGTTACCAAGGTCGCTCCAGCACTCCCCCGGCCCCTGACCACCCGGAGAGGTTCCGATCTCGGCAGGCAGACATGCAGCGGAATTGCATAGGTAATTATAGATATTCACTAATAATGTACAGCAATGGTGCTAAGGAGTACTCGGTTCCTCAGCTTGTTTGATCCTATTACCTAGGACTATAAAAGTAAAAGTTTGTACTATCCACCAGTTGCGCAAATTTCATGATAGTTTACACACACACACATATATGAACGCTCCAATTACAATCTTACAATGTGCATCAGAGATACACATTAAATCCTAGTTCCGAGAAGTTATAAAGCAACTCGTCACTGTAAAACCAGAAGGGCTTTTAGGAAGTGGATGACAAGTGGATGGAAGTGGATGCCTGCAGCATGTCCACACTAAAACATCAAAGACGACTGTTGCCTTAGGCCTATTGAGTAAGTTTTTCCCGGAGTGGTTGAGGCTGCAGACCCTTCGCCGGTGGGGGGACTAAATTATTTTGTGGTCCTAAAATGTTGTCTGACAGTTGTTGATAGTCAGGGATAATTCGGGTGTTGTGGCTGTATTATGAAGTTTTCATAATATTTTCAGAAAATTATATCCTAATCGAAGATTCCGTGAGAAAGTGCTGGTGTGACAGTAAGTTGTGTGAGAACAGGGCCTAAGGTGGTGGTACTAACAAATATTACACAGGAGACTTTTTAAAACATCCTGGTTACTAATAAGCGACATGTAACATACCTTGCGCTGTGTGGGATTGACTTCCAGTGTGTAATCATGTTTCCTATAATATAATTAACGAACAATACTTGATCATAGGTTTAGGGATGAATCAATAACCATTGTAGTTCTGTTTCTTTTAGTACTAGTTGTTGTTGTTGTTGTTGTCGGTCCCTGAGCTGCCTGGCCGAACAGGCCCGAGTCCCTAAAGAAGGACATGGCCACATTCAGGCTTTCACAGAGCTCTCAAGGAGTATAGATTGTGTTGTTGGCATAAGTGATTGTGTGAAATGCAGTCTTCTATGATGTGTTTAATGGTATGGGGTGCTGTGTTACATTCCGGGCAGGCATCGTCGACGGAGACATCCAGTCTCTTCTGATAGCTCAGAAGAGCTGGATGGTGCCCGCAACTCAGCCTGGCCAGGTGGACTCTGTCCTCGCGAGGAAGGGAGGATTCAGAAGGATGGGTTTCGGGAGGTCGTGCCTGCAGCTGTGTGTTGTCTAAGAGTGATTGGATGAAACGGCAAGAGATATGAGTCTGGATGTGTTTCTGAAAGCTGATTTGGGGTGGGCAGGGAGGGAGAGAAAACAGTATTTGTGTGCGATACTGTGTGCTGGGTGTTGTTTTGATATTTCTTGGTATCTGTGGGTGTGTTGCCATGTCGTGTAGTGGGTGGCGTTGGTTTGTGAAGGCTGCAGCAAGGAATTGAATGCCTCTCATGTCCAGATGGTCTTTGACTTTGAGGACTTTGGTTTCTTGATGTAGGTGATCTGTAAGGTGAAATAGCTGTGCAGCCTGTGATGATCTTTACGGCTTTATTTTGAATAGTCTGTAAGGTCTTGTGATGTGTTTTAGCTAGGTTAGAAGCCCAGGCAGGGCTTGCATATTCCATCACTGATCTTATGTATTGTTTGTAAACTGTGGTGGTGGTTTCTTTGTTGTGACCAAATTTGGTGTGGGCAAGTGACGTGAGGGCATTAAATCTAGGTGTCAGTTTATTTTTCATGTCTGTGGTATGTTGTTTGAATGTCATTAGAGTATCATATGTTGCTCCTAGGAGTGTGGGTGAGTGTGTGTGTAGTAGGGGCTTGTTGTTTATGGTGAGTTGCGGGGTGTATTTGTGTTCTACTGTCCAGCTTGTGAGGAGGGTTGCTGTGGATTTGTCTGGGGCTAAGTTGATTCTGTTTGTAGTGCACCAGTCATGTAATGTGTTGAGATAGGGTTAAAGGAGAAGTGATGCTGTGTCTGGTTTTTGGCGTGTGCATGTGAGTGTTACGTCATCTGCGTTGGAGGCTATGTTAATTTGGGGTGTATGGGTGTAGTTATATCGTGCATGTACAGATTGAAGAGTGCGGGCGACAGGACAGATCCTTGTGGGACTCTGCTTGGAAAAGTTATGATGCTAAATGATTGACCGGCAACAGATACGTGTGCACATCTGCCTGCTAGGAAGTTGGCCAGCCACCTTTTTGTGTAGTTGTGCATGTTTATGTCATAGATTTTGTTTGTTAGGTTGTGACAGGGGATGGCATCGAAGGCTTTACTAGTATCGAGTGTGGCAAGTAGTGATCTGTGAGGTGGTCTGGCTGAGTTGATGCCGTCAAAAGCTCTTTGTGTAAGGTCAGTAAGAAGAACGTTTGTGGAGTGCAGTGGCCTGAAGCCATGTTGTGTTGGAGCTAGGGGTAGAGCGTGTGTGGTCAATTGTAGTACAAGGCGTTCAATGACTTTGGAAGTGGTTCAAAGGAGTGTGATAGGTTGGTGTGAGGAGCGTGGGGCTTTGTTGGGTTTGGGGAATGTAATGATGACACCATGCTTCCAGATGTCTGGTACTGTGTTGTGTGAATAACTGTAGTTTGATATTTTAGTGAGTGCTAGTATGCCTTGTGGTCTGAGGTGTATGTTGCTTATGTTGTCTAGGCCACAGTTTTGTCCTATACTTTCCTACATATAGTTCGCGCAATCCAACACAAATATGCTGAAGAAAGTTTGTATAGACATGTACTGCTCGAATCGCATTGTGGTTCACAAAACAAGGTATGTAGCAATTTTACAATTGGCAATAACAAGGAAAATAGCAAACACAAATCTAATAATCTTCATGGGTCTGTGATAGAATAGGGTTGTAGTAAGAATGTAGAGCTACTAGTTATATAAACAGTGACATCAATGTTTTGTAGACTGTTGTGATCCCCCAGTACCATCATCCACCATCATAGAATGTAGAGCTACTTGTAATATAAACAGTAACATAAATGTTGTTGTAGACTGTTGTGATCCACCAGTCCCATCATCCACCATCATAGAATGTAGAGCTACTAGTAATATAAACAGTAACATAAATGTTGTTGTAGACTATCGTGATCCCCCAGTCCCGTCATCCACCACCATAGAATGTAGAGCTACTAGTAATATAAACAGTAACATAAATGTTGTTGAAGACTGTTGTGATCCACCAGTCCCGTCATCCACCACCATAGAATGTAGAGCTACTAGTTATATAAACAGTAACATAAATGTTGTTGAAGACTGTTGTGATCCACCAGTCCCATCATCCACCATCATAGAATGTAGAGCTACTAGTAATATAAACAGTAACATAAATGTTGTTGTAGACTGTTGTGATCCACCAGTCCCGTCATCCACCACCATAGAATGTAGAGCTACTGGTAATATAAACAGTAACTTAAATATTGTTGTGAACTATTGTGATCCCCCAGTCCCGTCATCCACCACCATAACACGCTGATCCATGATTATCCTTAACCTTTTCACTACCGGGGATACATTGTTATATTTCATCAATATTTAAAAGATTGTGTGTTGCTTAGCAAGGATCTGTGGTAGCTAAAAGGGTTAATTGAGATAGTCTGGAGCCTCTAAATTGCTACACGTCCGTTCTAAGCTGAATGTAATTGTCTAATAATTGCCAAAATGTACTGTATTATAAAGGATATTGTGACGCCTCCCGGCGTTAGCAGAATGGTTGCGTGGGGAATTGCAGCTCGCTAGCGCTCGCCAGGATGGGGGGATGGGCTACAGTTGTCCTAGAATGATCTGCTTTATTTTAATAGTGTCGTGTTGCCACAGACAGTCTAGAAATGGTTTTGTTTTGGTCTGTGACTGCGCCTTATATTTTATATTCGCTATAATATAAATGTTGCTTGTGTGGGAGGCGAGCGAGAGAGGTTAAGGGAGTACACCTGGCAGCGGGGTGAGCTATGACGCGGCTCGCTTGGGCGCTGACGGCGTTGGCGGCCGGGTGGTCAACTAGTCCCTTCCCGTCGCGGCATCGTGTTCTTTACCAGCTCAGAGCTTGCCTGACATGCGTATCGCCTACATCCTTTGCAATTCTGTCCCCCATACTCGCCACTTTGCATACTATTTCTCTCTCTCGACTTCTCCTTTCTCATTCTCTAATCTTTATTAAACTCAACATCCCTTCTGGTTTCAGCATAGACGTTCACCGTCGACCAGTCGTATTGTACGCGAAGCTCTCAGAGATTTCCATGTATTAGGTTAAGGAGGTATTAGGCTTTATTGAGGTTTTTGAGAGACGGACTTTTCCGTATGTGTCCTCTCTCGGGAAGGTTGTAGACCGGTATATGTCTCCCTGGCAAGGTGTTGAGTGATTCTGCTTGGTTATCTAAAGCTAGACTAGGGGTAAGGTTACTGTGTCGTTGTCTCCGATGTGTGCAGTGTTAGCTAAGCCCTGCACGACATCGACAGGTACTGTGGGAGCCTAAGTTGTCTTCGGGTGGGTTTACTTTGCGAGCACAGCGCTGTGGTGTGAGAGGGCCATAGCCTATCCCTCACAACATAGTGCTGCCTCTTTGTGTTGACTTCTGAGGGATCGCTAGGATAGAACTAGGTACTAGAGACCTAGATTTATCAAGAGAGCATCCCCGTCATATAACATAATCTTCATTATACCACCTTCGGACAACGTTAGGCTACGAGCCGCGTGCTCGCCCATTGTTGCCCTGCCTTGATACCCCAGCTAGACTTTATTAACTGAGCAGACACTGGTTAGAGATAAGCCCCAGTATTATATGTATGCAGCATTATTATTCACTGCACTTTTGAGCCGAGGTTGTTGTTGAGTTGCACAACCCTAGTAGGCTGTTGCGTTGTGTCACAAAGTATTTCTTTAGTTGTCGAGCATTACTACCTTTGCGCAGTCTTTATTATTCGCCTGCCTATTATTACTATATGTCCTAGTATTTATTGTGACCCGTATTCTGCATTATAATTGTTCAAGATTCTTTACGAACATCTTCCCAGCATCAGACTTTTTTCAGAAGTTTCCAGTTGATGTTGCAGGACTAGCATTGCACTTTCTTTAATACAGGAGTGCCAGTTATTTGAGTATCTACCGTAACGTTAATTAATCACGTTAACTATCTTTTCTTTGTGTAACCTAATCGAGTAATCTTTTACTGTTTGAGAATAGGCTGTTTCATCGAGCATCAGCCTAGTGTGTGTGCACCAGTTACCGAGTCATAGGATACCTCGTTGTCCAGGCACGACTCAGGGCGGTAATGGTGTTTTGTTTTCCAGTGTTTAAGGCAGGGGTTGGATCTAGTGTTACCGTTGTTGCATTTTGCCATTATCTAGTCCAATGTTTAAGAGCCCTGTTTCTTTGAGAACCTGGATCGTAACAAATGGCGACCTAGCTCAGGATCTTGTGAACTAAGAGATAATTGCAGGATTGTTGTGGTCATTTGTTTTATTGAGGAATATAGTGGGCACGTTAATTTTTTTTTGGCAAACTAGTATAGCACTTGAGAGTCTTCAGACATTTTTGGCAAGTGAATAGTGCTACATAAGAGTTTGGGGTACTTCTTTTCTGAATATTGTGGTGAGAAATTTTTGTGAGCATCATGTCTTATACCGGGTCAGAGTGGAATGGAGACACAGTACGTAATGTCGAAACTGAGGAACAGCAGCATGATGAAAGGGTTAATCGGGTGAACTGTGAGGAGGATGCTAGGATATTTTTGCAATGGCCTGTTACTGCCGAGCGGTTGGAGGGTATGGATCGGTACGGTCTTCAATGCCTGGCCAAAGCTATCGGTCATGCGGTTACTAGCAGCATGACCAAGGATAACTTGATAACGTGTGTACTGGGCAGGGTGACTGGTGAGCGAGATGGGTTGAGTGCTCAGAGCCCTTCGGCCATGCTTCCCCTACACTCGACTCCCAGCCATCCCAGTAGTTTGCCGACCCCGGGTACGCTTCCGCAGTTGGGTGGTGACTGGCAGGGTGGGTTGTCCCTGGGGAGACCACCGGTAATTTCAAACATTGTAGCACCTTCACCTCCTCAAGGGTTAACTCCCGAATTATTGCTTCAGCTCGAATTAATTAAGATCCAGCAGCAAATAGAATTAGCCAAGATAGAAGAGAGAAAAACTATCAGTCAGCAGTCTCAGCACATAGAGCTATCAAAAATCCAAGCTGATTTAGTGTCGACTAGGTACTGTGCCGACATGGACGTAGAGAAGTCGCGAGTAGAGACAACGGGACAGCGACTTGGGGCTGGTAACCGTGTTCATGAGCAGTCTCTCTCGCACTTATTGAAACTGGTTCCGGTGTTTGATGAGAGTGGTGTAACAGAATTTTTCACACGCTTTGAGAAGAAGTGCCAGATCCACCAGTGGCCTTGGGAGAAGTGGGCAGCCCTTGTTTCCTCTAGACTTGTGGGCAAGGGACTCAGGGCTTATGATGCATTGCCTATAGAGTCGTGTATTATCTACGAGGAACTCAAGGAGGCTGTCCTGAGAGCATACGAACTACAACCAGAGACGTACAGGTTGAAGTTCCGGGGTGTTACCAAGGGTCGGGAGAGCACCTTTTTGGAGCATGCCCGGGAGCTGTCCGATGCTTTTGGGAATTGGCTGAGGTCGGAGAAAGCTACTACGTTTGACGACATTAAACAGTTGGTGCTTTTAGAGCAGTTTTTCAAATGCACGGGCGGCGACCTGACGTTAAACCTTAAAGAAAAGCAACCAAAAACTCTACAGGAGGCAGCTGAGATGGCTGACCTCCGGCTATCACTAATTCGTGGGTGCGGGTCTGCCCAGCGTAGTGAGGCAGGTAACAAGGGGCGTGACGCCCCACCCCCCCGAGTTAGTGATATACCTTATGCAAACAAGTACAAGAGCCATGATACCAAGACTGACCACAAGACTAGCACCGTCCCATTTAAGAAGGGGCCGGGCCCTTCCCAGTACCAAGGGAACCCCAAAGGGGAGTTGGAGTGTTATCATTGTCATAACAATGGGGCACTTTGCAAGAGTCTGTCCTAGCAAACCACCTACAGCAGCTGTGTCTTTGGCCTGCAACATTGGTGTGTCTCCGAAGTCATCTGAGTTTGCCCGGGGCAGTTCGTCAGAGGCTGAGGCACAGCCAATGCAGAAGCACCTGGGAGGCTCGAACCCTGCTCAGGATGTTTTTTGCGACCTTAGAGGGCGGGGTTGCGTGATGTGGGCGGGGCGCAAGCATGGAGTAGAGGTCTTGCGTGATACAGGTGCTTCCCAGACTCTGATGAAAAACTTGACTGGCTACCCTATAAACGTGGCTCGGGTGGTGGTGGTGCAGGGTATTAATGCAACTCGGTCATACCCGCTGGTGCGGTTGGAGTGGGAGGTGGATGGTGTGGCACGTGAATTGGATATCGGGATTGTGGAGAAACTGCCAGTGGAGGGCGTCGACCTTCTTCTCGGCAATGACTTTGCAATGCCCGCTTCTGAGGTTCTACCCTTAGTCGTTGCCGAGAGGCCGGCCGACGTGAGTAGGGAAGAGCAAGAGTGGGTCGAGCGGTGCCAGACACAACCCATGGCGTGTGTTGTCACCCGAGCTCGGGCAGCTAAAGTGTCACAGCCTAGTCCTCCGTCTTCAGACCAGCGGAGGAACGATCAACAGGAGGAGGCTAAAGCTGGAGTTGGTTTTAAGAGTTTTGACTCGGCGGCTCTCCTGGGTGATTCAGTATTAGCACCATTACTTAATTCTGGAGTAGCCCCTGGGCCTGTCATCGAGAGTGACGAGGCTGGGCATGACGAGTCTCCACGACAGCAACGTTATGTACATCGAGAGAGACAGAGGGAGCAGCCCAGTATCGGGGAAGGTCATGCATTGCTCCGGGAGCAGTTAGATCGCTTGGCACCCTCAGATATACGTCGGTTGCAACTAGAGGACCCTGAGCTCCAAACGTGTGCTAATGGAGCTGTAGAGCTCGACGAGGACGGCGATGCACAGCCAGGAGATTTGTTTTATTTAGAAGGCATCCTCTATAGGCGTTTACAAGACCCTAAACGTAGTTGGCAAGAGGGGTCTGGAGTAGTGGACCAGTTGGTGGTGCCACGGGAGTGCAGGGATAGCCTACTGAGGTTGGCGCATGACATACCACTGGCAGGACATCTAGGGGTGAGAAAAACGGTGGCGGCTTTAGAAAAATTGTTTTGGTGGCCGGGGCTGAAGGGGCAGGTGGTAACCTGGATAGCAAGGTGTCATACGTGCCAGAGGGTTGGAAAACCTAACCAAACAATTCCGAGAGCCCCGTTGCACCCCATTCCTGTCAGTGGACCGCCCTTCAGTAAGGTAATCATTGATATGGTCGGACCCCTAACCCCTACTAGTGCCGGTAATAAATTTCTATTAACTATCATGGATGTGGCCACTCGTTATCCTGATGCATATCCAATGAGAAATGGCACGGCGAAAACTGTTGTCCGGAACCTGCTCTTGTATTGCTCGCGGTATGGTTACCCGCAAGAGATGCAATCGGACCAAGGTTCTAATTTTACCTCTAATCTGTTCAAACAAACTATGATTCAGCATAGCATCAGCACTGTCGTCTCTTCTGCGTATCACCCGGAGAGTCAAGGGGTGTTGGAGAGGTGGCACGCCATGCTGAAAAGCATGCTTCGATGTTATTGCGCAAAGAACGGAAAGGATTGGGACCTTGGTCTGCCGTATGTTTTGTTCGCGGCAAGAGAAGTACCTGGAGAGAGTCTCGGTTTCAGTCCGAATGAGCTTGTTTTCGGGCATCAGGTGGGGGGCCCTCTCCACATGGTGAAGGAGATTTGGGAGGGTACCGCTAAGCCATGTTCTATGTTGAGATACGTCCTCGAGAGCAGAGAGAGAATGCTTAGAAGTCTGGAGCTGGCCGGGCGTAATTTGGTGAGTTCGCAGGCCCGTATGAAGGACAGGTACGATACTAAGGCGAAACTCCGGGAGTTTCAGGTAGGTCAAGAGGTGTTGGTCCTGTTGCCTTTGGCAGGTCATCCTCTGGCTGCCAAGTACGCTGGACCTTATCGGGTGGTGTCAAAGATCTCCGATCTAGATTACCTCGTTGCCACTCCAGACCGGAAGAAGCGTAACCAACTATGCCACATTAATTTGTTGAAGGAGTATGTGAGGCGCCCACCTGAGTCACTAGCTGTCCCTGTGTTGACCTTCTGCGGTCATGGTGGAGAAGGAGAGGGGGGCAGCAATGATCAGGTGGATGATAACTGGGATTGTCATGTCCGGCTGATCAGCGGGCGGGGAATTCGAGCCAATGTGCGCATGATGCTCTGGCGCACCTGCCGGAGGAACAGCAGGTGGCAGTACAGCGCCTGTTCGATTCATACCCCACTGTATTTGCCGAGCACCCAGGCCTCACTACTCAAGCGGTGCATGATGTCGATGTAGGAGAGCACCCCCCCTTCAAGTCGATACCTTATCGGGTGCCACCCATTAAACTCCCAGCGCTCAGGGATGAGCTGGAGTATATGCTGGCGAGAGGCTTGATCGAGAAGGGGGCAGTACGGTGGACTTCTCCTGTCACTCTGCAGCCCAAACCTGATGGAAAAGTTCGGTTCTGCATTGACTTTAGGCGGTTGAATGGGTTGACCCCCACCAATGCATATCCTCTTCCCCGGGTGGATGACAGTGTGGATAAGATCGGGAAAGCAAGGTACTTGACCAAGGTAGACCTCGTCAAAGGCTACTGGCAAGTACCACTGTCTGAGCGGGCTAAAGAGGTGTGCGGGTTTGTGGTGGATGGCAGTACTTACCGTTGCAACGTGATGCCATATGGTCTGAAAAATGCACCGGCCACTTTCCAGAGCTTAATAAACGACATCGTAGCAGACATCCCAAACTGTACTGTCTACCTTGATGACGTGATCATTTATGACAACGATTTCCAAAGTCACTGTGAGCACATAGAAGCCTTATTTAGTCAACTTAGTAAAGCAGGCTTGGTGGTTAATCTGGGCAAGTGTGACTTTGTGCAATCCACGGTGCAGTATCTGGGATTTGTGGTTGGGTTAGGGCAGGTGATCCCGCCCCAACAGAAGATACAGGCTATCGACTTGTTCCCCAGGCCGACCACCAAGCGGCAGATCATGAGATTTTTGGGCATGATTGGGTATTACCGCCGCTTTATAAGAGGCTATTCTACTGTGTTAGCTCCTTTGACAGATCTACTAGCCAAAGATAAAAAGTTCCGCTGGGCACCTGAGTGTGAGCAGGCGTTTCGAGTAGTTAAACACCTTTTATGCACTCACCCTATCCTCAGGGCCCCGGACTTTGAACGACCATTTCAGTTGGCGACTGATGCCAGCGGAGTAGGGGCTGGTGCCGTACTTTTGCAGACAGACAAGGAAGGTCTTGAGCATCCAGTCAGTTTCTTTTCAAAGAAATTTAATTCAGCACAGAAAAACTATTCGGTTGTTGAAAAGGAACTGCTGGCAATCGTGTTAGCGCTCAGACACTTTGAGGTCTATGTTCCTGCCTATGGGCCAGTCGTGGTAGTGTATACCGACCACCACCCGCTTAAATTCCTCAATCAATTCCACAACCGGAATATGAGGCTGACCAGATGGTCGCTCATGTTGCAAGAGTACAACTTGGACATTCGCCATATTGCCGGTTGTGAGAATGTGATTGCGGACTGTTTGTCGCGGGTGGAGGATCCGGGGTAGGCTACCACAGTATGTTGGTATAGCCTCCTGTCTTGTCTCGCGGTGTATTTTGCGCTGGTGCTTGTTGGCTCGCGTGTGTAGCATCAGCGTAGGGTCGCAGGGCAGGAGTTGTTGGCTTTGATTAGAAGAAAATTAGGCTACATCTATAGTAGCCGCCAAAAACAACATTAAAATAAAATATGAAAAATTAAATAAAAACTCTTTCTTTTTGATAATTAATTTTAAGATAATATTGTAGCTGAGTACTGAGTGCAGATGATTTTCCCTCAGTAGGCTGTGCTTCTTAAAGCTCGCTCTGGGAGCACAATGTTATGAATTAATGTATTATATTTGGGAAGGGTGATAAGATTTGTTTTATATATAAATGTTGTTGTATTTTTTGTTGAGGAGACTGAGCTTCCATTCCATGAGTGGCAGAGTGGTTAGGAGTGGCAGATTCTAGCGACATTCTGCCTGTTCAGATATGGGCTCATGGTTGAGTGTCCCATATCTTGGGGGGGGTGTGACGCCTCCCGGCGTTAGCAGAATGGTTGCGTGGGGCATTGCAGCTCGCTAGCGCTCGCCAGGATGGGGGGATGGGCTACAGTTGTCCTAGAATGATCTGCTTTATTTAATTAGTGTCGTGTTGCCACAGACAGTCTAGGAATGGTCTTTGTTTTGGTCTGTGACCGCGCCTTATATTTTATATTCGCTATAATATATATGTTGCATGTGTGGGAGGCGAGCGAGAGAGGGTGAGGGAGTACACCTGGCAGCGGGGTGAGCTATGACGCGGCTCGCTTGGGCGCTGACGGCGTTGGCGGCCGGGTGGTCAACTAGTCCCTTCCCGTCGCGGCATCGTGTTCTTTACCAGCTCAGAGCTTGCCTGACACACGTATCGCCTACATCCTTTGCAATTCTGTCCCCCATACTCGCCACTTTGCATACTATTTCTCTCTCTCGACTTCTCCTTTCTCATTCTCTAATCTTTATTAAACTCAACATCCCTTCTAGTTTCAGCATAGACGTTCACCGTCGACCAGTCGTATTGTACGCGAAGCTCTCAGAGATTTCCATGTATTAGGTTAAGGAGGTATTAGGCTTTATTGAGGTTTTTGAGAGACAGACTTTTCCGTATGTGTCCTCTCTCGGGAAGGTTGTAGACCGGTATATGTCTCCCTGGCAAGGTGTTGAGTGATTCTGCTTGGTTATCTAAAGCTAGACTAGAGGTAAGGTTAGTGTGTCGTTGTCTTCGATGTGTGCAGTGTTAGCTAAGCCCTGCACGACATCGACAGGTACTGTGGGAGCCTAAGTTGTCTTCGGGTGGGTTTACTTTGCGAGCACAGCGCTGTGGTGTGAGAGGGCCATAGCCTATCCCTCACAACATAGTGCTGCCTCTTTGTGTTGACTTCTGAGGGATTGCCAGGATAGAACTAGGTACTAGAGACCTAGATTTATCAAGAGAGCATCCCCGTCATATAACGTAATCTTCATTATACCACCTTCGGACAACGTTAGGCTACGAGCCGCATGCTCGCCCATTGTTGCCCTGCCTTGATACCCCAGCTAGACTTTATTAACTGAGCAGACACTGGTTAGAGATAAGCCCCAGTATTATATGTATGCAGCATTATTATTCACTGCACTTTTGAGCCGAGGTTGTTGTTGAGTTGCACATCCCTAGTAGGCTGTTGCGTTGTGTCATGAAGTATTTCTTTAGTTGTCGAGTATTACTACCTTTGCGCAGTCTTTATTATTCGCCTGCCTATTATTACTATATGTCCTAGTATTTATTGTGACCCGTATTCTGCATTATAATTGTTCAAGATTCTTTACGAACATCTTCCCAGCATCAGACTTATTTCAGAAGTTTCCAGTTGATGTTGCAGGACTAGCATTGCACTTTCTTTAATACAGGAGTGCCAGTTATTTGAGTATCTACCGTAACGTTAATTAATCACGTTAACTATCTTTTCTTTGTGTAACCTAATCGAGTAATCTTTTACTGTTTGAGAATAGGCTGTTTCATCGAGCGTCAGCCTAGTGTGTGTGCACCAGTTACCGAGTCATAGGATACCTCGTTGTCCAGGCACGACTCAGGGCGGTAATGGTGTTTTGTTTTCCAGTGTTTAAGGCAGGGGTTGGATCTAGTGTTACCGTTGTTGCATTTTGCCATTATCTAGTCCAATGTTGAAGAGCCCTGTGTCTTTGAGAACCTGGATCGTAACAATATGGCCGGAACATAATGGGTTAAGGGATTGAGGCCACTGAGGCGTCTCCAGGAAGATGTATGGTGTTTTGTGTTCCATCCGGAGCTCAGAATAATATAGGCCTATGAATAAAGTTTATGATAGTAATCATCATCTATTATTTACTATAGATTTTATTTTCTGACCTCAAATTATTCACTGAGCAATGATTATATTATCCTGTCAAGCCTGATCCAGTTTAAATGCTGATAATGTAAGCTTTAAAGAATGATGTATTAATTATAAATATCCAGTCTAATCAAATAAGCTAATACTGTATGTATAGGGAATGAACACGATGTTACGTCATAATTTCGGGGCTACACACACACACACACACGCGCGCTCGCGCGCTCGCACACACACACAAACACACACATGCACACACACAAGGGTCGCTGTGGTCTAGTCGGTTAAGGCGCGTTGTTTCGTGCTGACCACAAGGAGCCGGGGCGAGGGTTCGAATCCACCAGAATCCTAAAGTTTTTTTCGGCCATAGCGACGGAGAGAATTGTATCGTGGTTCCTCCCTAACCAAGCTGCTACCAGCTTGTGTTAGCCTACACATCTTCTCACCAATACAAAGTGCACCTATGTATGTACTTGGTGGGAAGCCAGGTAGGTACCTCACGGTCGCCAAAGGTCGCATGTGACCTCGTAGTTAAGGTAGAATAAGTATTGTACTGTACCTAGGTTTAAGAATAACTGTAGATTTTCAGCCTCAGGGCTGCAATAAACCGACAATTATTAATATTTATTATTATGCAGACACGCACCCACATGCACAAACGCAGAGGGAGAGAGAGAGAGAGAGGTGATATTGTAAGAGGAGAGGAGATAGGGTTTACTATGAAAATAACGATGGTAGATATCCTCCTACTCCTAATGATGGTGTGCCGAATAAGCTCCATACTCTGATACCTCTCTCTCTCTCTCTCCATCTCTCTCTCTCTCCGTAAATTCTAAGACACACCAGCTTTAATAACGGCACCTACTTTTCGGGTAATTCAGCAACCTTTGTAGTTAGTATGTTTTGGGTAACAAGCAATATATTTTATTTTAATTTACCAATTAGGTTCCATTTATTTGTATTTGATCTCTGTGAATTATGACACTTTGCTCATTATAAATTACAAAAAACATAAAAAACAAAAATTATGAATTGAAATTGTTTTTGTAAATAATATAGCGAGACATATGTTTGGCAATATGTTATGATCCCATTAAACCTATTTTAGATAATTGTCCTTAACAGTATATTATACAAGATAATTCACACAACTCCCTCAAACTAAAAAGATAACGTAAAGTGGACGCCAGACTCCGATAATGTTCCCTGATAAATGTGGTAGTGCTACACTGTATTAACCTTTTCACCACCATTAATAAGATAACGTAAAGTGGACGCCAAACTCCGATAAAGCTCCCTGATAAATGTGGTAGTGTTACACTGTATTAACCCTTTCACTACCATTAATAAGATAACGTAAAGTGGACGCCAGACTCCGATAAAGTTCCCTGATAAATTTGGTAGTGCTACATTGTATTAACCCTTTCACTACCATTAATAAGATAACGTAAAGTGGACGCCAGACTCCGATAAAGCTCCCTGATAAATGTGGTAGTGTTACACTGTATTAACCCTTTCACTACCATTAATAAGATAACGTAAAGTGGACGCCAGACTCCGATAAAGTTCCCTGATAAATGTGGTAGTGCTACATTGTATTAACCCTTTCACTACTATGTGTTTTTAGTTATGCTAAATAATAGGCGATATTAATCATATTTGGTATTACTTATATGAACTCTCTCTCTCTCTCCTTCCAGCTCATTTATCAATCTCCACCGGTAACTTCAGACCCTACAAGTAATTTCCGACTGCCACATATTCCGTTATTACTGCCGTCCGGAACGACTCTGATATGATATATTACAAGCTGCAGACAAATAGGTCTTCAGTGGCGGGGAAAGAAATATTTAGAGCCACACAAGCACTTTATACTTGGGCAATTCCTGTTTGGTAAATGTCAAATGTTACAGAAATTCAGTCATCGACAATACACAACCCTGTCGCAAACCTACCTATACCTCAAACCATTCACTCAACTCCCCATTTCCTACTCTAACACATGCTCTGCTCCCTTCATAAAACTCTTAGCTGCTTCCAACAAATTTCCTCCAATTTCATAAATCCATAACACCTTCCACATTGTTTCACGATCCACATGATCATACGCTTTTTCCAAATCCATAAAAGCCCAAAATATCTCCTTATGCTTCTCTAAATACTTCTCGCATATCTGTCATACTGCACAAATCTGACCCACGCATCCTCTCCCCCTCTTAAAACCGCACTGTGCTTCTTCTATTGCAACTTCCATACAATTTACTATCCTCTCTATCAACACCCAGCTATACAGATTTCCAACCACTGATAATAAACTAATACCTCTATAACTTGAACACTCCTACCGATCTCCCTCCCCCTTGTACAACGGCACAATACAAGCACTCTTCCAGTCTATTGGTACCTTGACATTACAAAGCACACGTTGAAAAGTCTCACCAACCAATCTATTATCACATCTCCACCCTTCTGTATACACTCCACAGCAATACCATCCAAACCTTCTGCTTTTCCCGCTTTCATTTGTTTCACTGCTTCTTTCACCTCACTCTCAGTCTTTCTTTTATTCAACAGCTGAACTCTGGAACTCTCTCCCAGAATCAGGCTGTCCCTCTTCCTATGACTTAAATTGCTGCAAACTCTGTGTGTCCAGGTATTTTGACTCGAACATCCCTTGACTTTGACCCTGTTACTCTTTCAACTCTGGGTGAGGCACTCGCTACATGCAGTTCTGCCTTTTATCTCCCTCACTCTCATAGAACAAAACAAACAATATATATATATAAATATATATATATATATGATGGGACTGGTCAGCCTTGGTCGGCAACCTGTCTAGGGGAGTAAGCCTGATACAAATCCGTACTGCTTATCTAAGTGTAAGGCAGGTTAGTGGATGGACTAGCTGAACATCACTATAGAAAGATAGTGCTAACAAGATACATAGAGGGCCTCGAAGTCGGACGGATCCTAAATTGAGTGGTCAATCCAGTAAGTCCTTTAGTAAACTGCTTTGGGTTGTCCCTCCTATAGGGAATAGGTCCGCTTGGGGGCTTTCTGTGTATGGCCACCCTCATTTTAAGGGGAGTAAGGCATCCGGGAAAATATATATATATATATATATATATATATATATATATATATATATATATATATATATATATATATATACCGGTATATATATATATATTTATATAGATAGATAGATAGATAGATAGATACATAGAATGAGAGTGGGGGGGGGGGGGCGTAATATAGTATGTTGAACGGTTTAAATTAAGTTCACGATAGAGGTATAATTACGAATCATACATATGAGTAAATCAATGAATACTTGGTTTCATTCCCGTGAACATTGTTATCAGTACTGATAATACCAAATACTCGTACACAGTTGTTTATATATATATATATATATATATATATATATATATATATATATATATATATATATATATATATATACTGTATATAACTATGCATTGATCGTTAAGCCCCAGATAAAAGGATTTCATACAATGTTTGTCCCGTTTTGATTGTCGATGGCTAGGCCCAGACGTGTTACAAAATTATGGTTCCATGTCAGTTGAACCAGTGCCATTTCAACCAGTGCCTGGTTAAACTGGCACTGGTTGAAGAGGCACTGGTTCAACTGACCTGTCACCCAAAATTATACATACGAGGAAAATGATACTTCCATAAAAGCACAAACAAAACTCATGAACTATCTCAGCCAG
Organism: Paralithodes platypus; assembly: GCA_032716605.1. Classification (NCBI taxonomy): domain Eukaryota; kingdom Metazoa; phylum Arthropoda; class Malacostraca; order Decapoda; family Lithodidae; genus Paralithodes; species Paralithodes platypus. The sequence continues at coordinate 40,438,239 of CM064530.1, forward strand.
AGAGATAGAAGATAATGGGAAATGTTTTTTTTTTATACTGAAAACATAAAAAAAGTTCAATCCGTGTCCATGCCTTCATAGATGTTGATACTGACTCCCACTCACTGTGGTGTCGTCCGACTTAGTGTATTACGAAGATTGTTCAATCATGTTACATTTATTATAGGCACCGTTTTATTAACATATTTTGTTATGTAATTGTTATCAACACAAACACACGCCAATAATTATTTATATATACATATTCGGGCCGGAACTTATATTGAATCCGCGGAGTTTGCAAGGCAAGCAATTGTTTTCATACACAATATAATTTATAGTTCAGTAATGACTAACACCGTGAACATGAATTAAATTTGATTGTCTTTAATTATCAGACAAATGAAATAATTATTGATGAAATTACTGCACTGTTTTGATGACTCCAACACGTCATTGGTTATGGTTATTAGGTTAGGCTAATGAGCCTCATATGTTAGTTAATTGATGACCACTGATGATTGTGAATTACATTATGATAACCTTATTAAAGACAGCCATGGCTGAAACTGTTTTGGTAATTACAAAGCTCTCTCTCTCTCTCCCCCCCCCCCCCCCAACCCGGACATTAACAGGTGGTATCACCTACAAGTCAGTTCGTCCGCAGAACTGTACGTTACTATGTATACTGTATCTGCTTGGCCTCTACATTTTGACGGTATATAGGGTATCTGAAGTTAGGCCTTGGTTGTATATAATAGGACAGGTTAGATCAAGGGTTTGTAACCTGTTGTTCATGATATATCACTGTTGTATGTACAAGAAGTAATAACAATGAATCAAGGAATATATATTTATCTTAATTTCAGAAACTTATTGTTTAGTAAATCCGAAAAAGGTATTGTTTTATGTGTAGCTTGAATTTGGTTATTGGATTCACCTAATATCAAATTATCTCTGAAAGGGAAAATATGTTGTATAGTATTACGCATAATTGTCCATATTCCTTCACTCACATCACCATCGACTATCCTGCCAACCTTTCCTGTAAATGTTATTGTTGAATGTTTGTTACCAATTGTTGTGTTATATTGGTCCCTTCCATTCCCCTATACTGTAAGTTGTAAGGAACAAAGGTCTGAATGTCCTACTCTGCCTTTACCCTCTACATTACAGCCAGCAAGGAAGGGCGATGTAATTTCATCCGCTTATATTTCGAGATTTTTCTGTATTTTGTTCCCTCTCGCCGGACCCTCCATATCACCCTAAAATGTAATCAATGGAGTAATTGCCTTACCATTTCATTCCAAATACAATTTGATTATTAGTTATCTATCTATCTATTGCCTGACGCCGTGATCCCCGAAGGGGTGGCCACGAACGAACCGCCCCCATGCACCTCTGTCCCTAGTCAGTCGACGCCCCTCCCCCCAACCAGCACCGCTTTCATCCATATACTTCCACACTCCATCCTTCCACCTCTCATTCGGTGCACCTCTCCCTCTCTGTCCTTCCACCTCACTCTCGTACACCCTCTTAGTAATTCTTTCGCTTTCCATACGTTCCATATGGCCGAACCGTCTCAATTTGTTCCTTTTCACACTTTCCAGCACATCTACCTCCACACCACACCTCCTTCTTACTTCCTCATTCGTCTGTCTATCCTTCCATGTAACTCCGCACGCACTTCTCAAGTAACTCATTTCCACCGCTCTCACTCTTGGCCGGAGTGTCTTCCCGAACGTCCATGCTTCGCTTCCGTAAGTTAGTGTCGGGATTACCACACTGTCATGCAAGGACTTCTTCACTTCCATACTGACCACCCTATTTCTTGTTACTGCTTTCAGCGTTCCTACAACCTTCTTCCCCTGTTGCACCCTCTCCCGCACTTCTTCATCCATAGTCCCATCTTTACTCAACACACTGCCCAGATACTTAAAAGAGCTGACGATCTCCATAGCCTGACCGTTCAATTTCACCTCACACTCTGTGACTTCACCCCTTACGGAGACCATAACCTTGCTCTTCCCCGATTTTACCTTCAAATTCCGTTTTTCGCACACTGTTCCAAAAGTCATTATTCGTTATGCTGACGCTATTTTGTGGCTCGTAAAAAAACATTGACTTAGAATGTGCCTTAATGGTCGTAACAATGAATACTTCTATTATCCCCTACATATTACCTTATAAGAACCTCTTGTTTCAAAGTCTTATATTAGTTTATGATTTATTTAGTTGCCACCCGGCAGTTAGTACCTGTGTTATGATAATGTAGGTTGATAAATCTTAGGCTATCCCTTTATCAAAAATAATTTGATAAGATAATGTTGTCAACATCCACATGGTTACATATTATATTGTTGAGTACGTCTGAGAATCAACAAATGGTAAATGTTCAATTCAACAGTTGAAAACCAATTATAATTAATTATCGTAAATAAAGGGCGATATAAGTGGTTCGAGCTTGTTTTGATTGAGTTATTTATTTATTTATTTATTTATTTTATTTTTTTGTAGTGTTTGCCTCAATTAAAACAACTACAATACTGAACTAATCGGTAAGTATTCCCTATACCGTTGGCTATGAAACATAATTCCCTTGCCAAGCTTCACTTAAAACACAAATATTAAGAAAAATGCAATCATGTTAAAAGGAGTGAATTCCAATGAGAACCGGGTGTGTGAAAATCGTTCGCAGCAATATAAAAATAAACATACCACCCCCAACCCAGAAATTACACCAGATAAAGGGACGATGACAGTCTATGGTGAAGAAAACTCAATATCGGGACTCAGATAAAACCCAAATGGAACAGAAAGAAATCTCTGGAGTTGCATAAATGTATTATACGAGGGTGGCGAGGTGGGAAGAAAGGAAGAGTCGTGCGGGATTGGATATGCAAAGTGTGAACATAAAACAAACAACATAAAAACGGTGCAGCAGACAGTATAATTAAAGGAATTGATGGCCAGGATATTAGGTATACATATTCTGAACAATTTTATGGACAGATAATTTAAATTTCGTTACAAGTTTCGAAGTCCAAGATTAGCATGAGAAGCTACCGCTTTTGTCCCACTGTCCTCCTCTCGTGAAGATATATCCCCGAGAAGTGAAAGGATGCCGTGGGTGTCTGGCAAGAAAGACCCAAGGCATACATTATACTGCCTCTCTCTCACTGGGTGACCTGGGTGGCTGCCACTGTGACGGATCATGTGCGGGGGAGGATAATATCAGGGTGGAATAGAGTATGGAGTTTTGATACATACATGCATACATACAATTTTAAGACTGAGTGTTCCACACATACGTGCAGTTTCAGTCTCTTGTCCTAATGGCGGCGTTCCAGGCAACCATGTTAAGGGCTGCTTCATTTGTCAAGTTCTTGGATTTGAGATCGGCACGTATAGTCCGATCCCAGGTCTTCCTCGGTCCACCCCTTGGTGCAGCTCCCTCCACAATCACAGACCTGTATTTTTTCACACAACTTTGTTCATCCATTCTCTCCACATGTCCATACCATCCCAGTCTATTTGTACACATCACCTCGCTAATACTCTTTATACCTAAACTTCTCCTCAACTCAATATTTGTTATTCTATCCTGTAGCCTGGCCCCACACATCCATCTCACCATTCTCATCTCATTACACTCCATTCTGTTGACATCCTCTACTTTAACAGCCCATGTTTCTGATGCATACGTCATTGCACTTCTAACACATGAGGCATACACCTTTCCCTTCAGGGGGAGAGGCATTCTTTTCATGGTCAGGATTGGCATCAGTTCTCTGAACTTCCCCCAGCCACACCTAATTCTAGCAACAGTGGCAGCCTCGGCCCCACCACCGGCAGAGATGGTATCTCCTAGGTAACAAAACTTGTTCACCAGCTCCAAAGACTCATTTCCAAAATTCACAGCCACAGGATCATCACTTAACACAAGATCGCCTTTGCATACTACGCACTCAAATTTCTCTATTTCTGACTTATACTTCGGCAGGGGTCCCTTTATTCTACTACAGCGCTTACTCCCATGGTGTACCCAACATCGACAGATGCTACATTGAATTGAGTTAACGCCCACTCCCTTTCCACACACTGCACATGGGTATGCACCGCTCTTTTCCATATTGCCTCGTCTCAATCTACAATGAATAACCTTGGTTTTGTTAATATTTGCTCTTAAACTCTTGCTCGCCATGACCTCTCTCCATTCTCTGAATTTGGCCTCAGCATCTTGCATACTGTCAGCTATTATAGACTAAATCGTCTGCATAAAACAGTTCCAACGGGAGTCCGCCTCTAAAAACTCTAGACAGTGCCTCCAAGACCATAATAAAGAGGAGGGGGCTTAACACTGAACCCTAATGGACTCCAACACAGACTGCGAACTCATCACTCAGTACACCCTTCACCCTCACCGCACTTCGCGAATCTTCATACATCTTCATTATCACACGCATCATCCACTCTTCCACACCAAGCTTCCTCATAGCCCACTGCACAACATCTCTAGGCACCTTATCAAAGGCCTTCTCCATGTCTACAAACACAAAGTAAAGATCCCTGCCTTTTAGTAAGTATCTTTCCTGTATCTGCCTGACTATGAAGATAGCATCGGTTGTACCCCGTCCTGGCATAAAGCCAAACTGCATATCATCAATAGAGTTGCTTTGCCTGATCAAACCCTCAAAGACTCTCTCACAGACCTTCATGATTTGGTCAAGTATTTTCAGGCCCCTATAATTTCCTCTATCTAGCGCATCCCCTTTCCCTTTGTATATATTTACTATTACACTTTTGAGCCAATCCTCTGGGATTTTCTCATCTTTAACCTCTCCGCTGTGCAGCCCCTATAGTATACAGGCATCCCTGTGCGGAGATATGACGATTTGGGCGACCCTTGCAAATATCGATGAAAAGTACATCAACGTGTAGGGAATGTTCCCGCGCATCGAGCCATATATATTTGACCCCACAAAAAATGTCGGGAGGGGGGGGGGGGAGGGGGCGGTCCGTAGTTGAAAAAAGAGGAGCGAATGGCATCGCGCGGCCAGATTGTCATCGCGCGGCAAGATTTCCTGGGTGAATATTCATGCGCCCAGGGGGTAGGAGGAGAGGGAGGGGAGGTTGGGTTAGGGTGTAATTCCGCGTATTTATCCTATTTTGAGCACTGTTATGATATGTAGAGTATGTGTACATATGTGTACGTATGTAGGCCACCCATATACCAAGGAATATGCCGCATATAGACCAAATATGCGACAAATAAGCAAATTCTGTGTGAGTTTAGAGGCGGGAACACAGGTAGAGAGTTTAGGCGGGAAGGTATGAAGAGTACAGGGTGTGCTGGCTGAAATATCACGTATATATATCGTATTTTCACCACTCTCATGCTATATAAAGTACGTGTACGTATGTAGGCCACCCATATACAAAGGAATATGCCGCATATAGACCAAATATGCAACATATAAGCGAATTATGAGAGAGTTGACAGGCGGGAACGGAGGTTATGGGAGAGGTGTAGTTAGTGGGTGGGTGGGTGTATCGTGGGAGGGAGGGAGGGAGGGAAGTTGTGTCTGTGAGTCGCTGGCAACCCAAGATCAGCCAGCTGTATGTGCAATTATTGTTATCCCTGTCGCCATTGTCGCCTTGCCCTTTGTCCCTTTCTTCCCTTTGGCAGGGCCAGGGGCAGGGGCAGAAGGGCCGGCAGGGGCAGCGTCGGCAGGGCCAGCAGAGGTCCGGGATGGCAATATTATGGTGGTCCCTGTCGCCTTTATCGCCTTGCCCTTCGTACCTTTCTTCCCTTTGGCAGTGGCAGGGGCAGATATGGCCGGCAGGGGTGGCAAGGGCAGAGGCGGCAGGGGCGGCTGGTGGTAGTGGTGGTGGTTGCACGGTGGTAGTGGCAGAGGTAAAAGTGTTTTTACCTATGCCCTTCCCTGTCTTTCCAGTGGCCCCCGCAGGTCCTGCAGACCAAGGGCGGCCTCCTGCGTCGGTGGTAGTGGTGGCAGTGGTTGTGGTAGTTGTGGTAGCAGTTGCCTGGGTGGTCTTGGCAGTGTCCCAGAAAGACAATGACTCTGTGCACTGCCCTTGCTTGCACGTGTTTTACGTGCTTTACGTGCAGGTTCCTCGTCCTCGGACCTACTCGTGCCGTAGTAATGGTAGCTAGGGTCTTTGGCAGCCACTCTCTGCCTTCCATGGCCACTGACACCACCAGAAAGAGAGCTGGTTGTGTCATCAGGGCGAGAGTGTGAGGGTGGTGTAGGCTCCAATGCGTGTGTACGTGCGTGCGTGTGTACCGCTTGCCTGTGTGCAGGCCGAGCGTGTGGGGTGGTGGTATCGAGAGGTGCCAAGTCGTACTACACCCGCACCAATTTGTAGCCGCCTGGCTGTAAACCCGCGGTTTTGGTATGCTTTCAAAAACCGGGATTATATAAGGGGTTCCGCAGCGCAGCGGTAAAACACTTATTAGTGTTTCAGCACTTGCCGGGTTAATAATGGTGTTTATCAACTCAGTGACTAAGTTTAAACCAGTCTCCCCTGAGGATTTTATCATCTCAGCGACAATGTCAGAGCAACCTGGAGCTTTACCGTCCTTCATTTTATTGATTGCGTCGCTCACTACAGCTGGTGCTATCAAAGGAGGGGGCCCAGATACTGGTTTTTCGATACTAAGCTGTTCCTTATCCCATTCAAACTCTACATTTAGCAATCGTTCATAGTGTGCCTTCCATGATTCTCTGATTTCATTTTCTGCATACAAAATCTTCCTATTATCGTTTCTAACACACTGTTCACCTATAACATCCCTACTATCATTTTTAACTCGCCTAGCTAGGTTGAAGATCCCATTGGGATTGTCAGTGTTACACACTTGTTCGAGGACCAGGTCCTTAATGCCATTTTTAGCATTGTAAATAACTCTTTTGGTAGTACGTTTAGCTGCCTGGTATTCCTCCTTGCTGCCTCCCTTCTTCCATGCTTTGAAGCATCTCCTTTTCTCTTTCACAGCATGTTCTACCTCAACGTTCCACCACCAGGAGGTCTTATTCCTGGGGTGACCCTTTGTTTTCCCACAGACTTTGTCAGTGGCAGCGATAAGGCTATGCTTAAGAAAGTTCCATTGACTATTTACATCGTTAGGCCTAGCTTCCTTATTTCTATGCATTTCCTCCAGTTCACTTTGAAACCTATCCCTAACTTCCTTGTTCTTCAGCAGCCACACTTTCGTTGTGGGTATGTATACCTTCTTGCGCTTAGGATCTCTGTATAAGCTCATGTCGCACACAAGTAGCTTATGCTGGGGGATACATTCTTCACTCGGGATGACCTTTACATCTCGAACTAGTTTCCAGTCTTTCCTGTTAACCAAGAAGTAATTGATGGCCAGGATATTAGGTATACATATTCTGAACAATTTTACGGACAGATAATTTAAATTTCGTTACAAGTTTCGAAGTCCAAGATTAGCATGAGAAGCTACCGCTTTTGTCCCACTGTCCTCCTCTCGTGAAGATATATCCCCGAGAAGTGAAAGGATGCTGTGGGTGTCTGGCAAGAAAGACCCAAGGCATACATTATACTGCCTCTCTCTCACTGGGTGACCTGGGTGGATGCCACTGTGATGGATCATGTGCGGGGGAGGATAACATCAGGGTGGAATAGAGTATGGAGTTTTGATACATACATGCATACATAAAATTTTAAGACTGAGTGTTCTACACATACGTGCAGTTTCAGTCTCTTGTCCTAATGGCGGCGTTCCAGGCAACCATGTTAACACCTTACGAGCGGCCTATGCGGTTTATTTATATGTACCGCCCAGCGGGGTGTTTTTAGCCAAAATAGGGCTGTTTACGTGATCATTTTCATGCCTAAATAAGACCCAGAACGTAAAACAAGTACCTATCCCTGAAAGGGCATAAACAGAGCTTTCGAATGACACCATAACGATCCTTTTATGATGGCTAGTTTTCTTGCAATAACCGTGCAACGCGAGTGCAAAAAGCATGTAATTAGCCACTTTCCCGATACAATTCCTTATATAGCGAGTGAGAGAGGGAGGAGGGAGCTGGGATTCGTGTCAGTATGTTCTCCGCGGTGGTCTGGAGCAGTCATACGCTCGCTACTCTCCTGCCACCACTTGTCTCTCTCTCTCAGCAACATTACGTGCTGAAATTGCCACTCGAGTTATGTCGAGCGCCGCCACATAGTCCAGCTTTATTTAACTCGACTTATGTGGTGAGCCGCTAATTAAGGGTTAAGGGCTGCTCCATTTGTCAAGTTCTTGGATTTGAGATCGGCACGTATAGTCCGATCCCAGGTCTTCCTCGGTCCACCCCTTGGTGCAGCTCCCTCCACAATCACAGACCTGTATTTTTTCACACAACTTTGTTCATCCATTCTCTCCACATGTTCATACCATCCCAGTCTATTTGTACGCATCACCTCGCTAATACTCTTTATACCTAAACTTCTCCTCAACTCAATATTTGTTATTCTATCCTGTAGCCTGGCCCCACACATCCATCTCACCATTCTCATATCATTACGCTCCATTCTGTTGACATCCTCTACTTTAACAGCCCATGTTTCTGATGCATACGTCATTGCACTTCTAACACATGAGGCATACACCTTTCCCTTCAGGGGGAGAGGCATTCTTTTCATGGTCAGGATTGGCATCAGTTCTCTGAACTTCCCCCAGCCACACCTAATTCTAGCAACAGTGGCAGCCTCGGCCCCACCACCGGCAGAGATGGTATCTCCTAGGTAACAAAACTTGTTCACCAGCTCCAAAGACTCATTTCCAAAATTCACAGCCACAGGATCATCACTTAACACAAGCTCGCCTTTGCACACTACACACTCAAATTTCTCTATTTCTGACTTATACTTCGGCAGGGGTCCCTTTATTCTACTACAGCGCTTACTCCCATGGTGTACCCAACATCGACAGATGCTACATTGAATTGAGTTAACGCCCACTCCCTTTCCACACACTGCACATGGGTATGCACCGTTCTTTTCCACATTGCCTCCTCGTCTCAATCTACAATGAATAACCTTTGTTTTGTTAATATTTGCTCTTAAACTCTTGCTCGCCATGACTTCTCTCCACTCTCTGAATTTGGCCTCAGCATCTTGCATACTGTCAGCTATTATAGACTAAATCGTCTGCATAAAACAGATCCAACGGGAATCCGCCTCTAAAAACTCTAGACAGTGCCTCCAAGACCATAATAAAGAGGAGGGGGCTTAACACTGAACCCTGATGGACTCCAACACGGACTGCGAACTCATCACTCAGTACACCCTTCACCCTCACCGCACTTCGCGAATCTTCATACATCTTCATTATCACACGCATCAGCCACTCTTCCACACCAAGCTTCCTCATAGCCCACTGCACAACATCTCTAGGCACCTTATCAAAGGCCTTCACCATGTCTACAAACACAAAGTAAAGATCCCTGCCTTTTAGTAAGTATCTTTCCTGTATCTGCCTGACTATGAAGATAGCATCGGTTGTACCCCGTCCTGGCATAAAGCCAAACTGCATATCATCAATAGAGATGCATTGCCTGATCAAACCCTCAAAGACTCTCTCACAGACCTTCATGATTTGGTCAAGTATTTTCAGGCCCCTATAATTTCCTCTATCTAGCGCATCCCCTTTCCCTTTGTATATATTTACTATTACACTTTTGAGCCAATCCTCTGGGATTTTCTCATCTTTAACCTCTCCGCTGTGCATCCCCTATAGTATACAGGCATCCCTGTGCGGAGATATGACGATTTGGGCGACCCTTGCAAATATCGATGAAAAGTACATCAACGTGTAGGGAATGTTCCCACGCATCGAGCCATATATATTTGACCCCACAAAAAATGTCTGGGGGGGGGGGGGTCCATAGTTGAAAAAAGAGGAGCGAATGGCATCGCGCAGCCAGATTGTCATCGCGCGGCAAGATTTCCCGGGTGAATATTCATGCGCCCAGGGGGTAGGAGGAGAGGGAGGGGAGGGTGGGTTAGGGTGTAATTCTGCGTATTTATCCTATTTTGAGCACTGTTATGCTATGTAGAGTATGTGTACGTATGTGTACTTATGTAGGCCACCCATATACCGCATATAGACCAAATATGCGACAAATAAGCAAATTCTGTATGAGTTTAGAGGCGGGAACACAGGTAGAGAGTTTAGGCGGGAAGGTATGAAGAGTACAGGGTGTGCTGGCTGAAATATCACGTATATATATCGTATTTTCAGCACTCTCATGCTATATAAAGTACTTGTACGTATGTAGGCCACCCATATACAAAGGAATATGCCGCATATAGACCAAATATGCAACATATAAGCGAATTATGAGAGAGTTTACAGGCGGGAACGGAGGTTATGGGAGAGGTGTGGTTGATGGGTGGGTGGGTGTATTGTGGGAGGGAGGGAGGGAGGGAAGTTGTGTCTGTGAGTCGCTGGCAAGCCAAGATCAGCCAGCTGTATGTGCAATTATTGTTATCCCTGTCGCCTTGCCCTTTGTCCCTTTCTTCCCTTTGGCAGGGCCAGGGGCAGGGGCAGAAGGGCCGGCAGGGCCAGCAGAGGTCCTGGATGGCAATATTATGGTGGTCCCTGTCGCCTTTATCGCCTTGCCCTTCGTCCCTTTCTTCCCTTTGGCAGGGGCACGGGCAGTGGCAGGGGCAGATAGGGCCGGCAGGGGCGGCAAGGGCAGAGGCGGCAGGGGCGGCTGGTGGTAGTGGTGGTGGATGCACGGTGGTAGTGGCAGAGGTAAAAGTGTTTTTACCCATGCCCTTCCCTGTCTTCCCAGTGGCCCCCGCAGGTCCTGCAGACCAAGGGCGGCCTCCTGCGTCGGTGGTAGTGGTGGCAGTGGTTGTGGTAGTTGTGGTAGCAGTTGCCTGGGTGGTCTTGGCAGTGTCCCAGAAAGACAATGACTCTGTGCACTGCCCTTGCTTGCACGTGTTTTACGTGCTTTACGTGCAGGTTCCTCGTCCTCGGACCTACTCGTGCCGTAGTAATGGTAGCTAGGGTCTTTGGCAGCCACTCTCTGCCTTCCATGGCCACTGACACCACCAGAAGGAGGGCTGGTTGTGTCATCAGGGCGAGAGTGTGAGGGTGGTGTAGGCTCCAATGCGTGTGTACGTGCGTGCGTGTGTACCGCTTGCCTGTGTGCGGGCCGAGCGTGTGGGGTGGTGGTATCGAGAGGTGCCAAGTCGTACTACACCCGCACCAATTTGTAGCCGCCTGGCTGTAAACCCGCGGTTTTGGTACGCTTTCAAAAACTGGGATTATATAAGGGGTTCCGCAGCGCAGCGGTAAAACACTTATTAGTGTTTCAGCACTTGCCGGGTTAATAATGGTGTTTATCAACTCAGTGACTAAGTTTAAACCAGTCTCCCCTGAGGATTTTATCATCTCAGCGACAATGTCAGAGCAACCTGGAGCTTTACCGTCCTTCATTTTATTGATTGCGTCGCTCACTACAGCTGGTGCTATCAAAGGAGGGGGCCCAGATACTGGTTTTTCGATACTAAGCTGTTCCTTATCCCATTCAAACTCTACATTTAGCAATCGTTCATAGTGTGCCTTCCATGATTCTCTGATTTCATTTTCTGCATACAAAATCTTCCTATTATCGTTTCTAACACACTGTTCACCTATAATATCCCTACTATCATTTTTAACTCGCCTAGCTAGGTTGAAGATCCCATTGGGATTGTCAGTGTTACACACTTGTTCGAGGACCAGGTCCTTAATGCCATTTTTAGCATTGTAAATAACTCTTTTGGTAGTACGTTTAGCTGCCTGGTATTCCTCCTTGCTGCCTCCCTTCTTCCATGCTTTAAAGCATCTCCTTTTCTCTTTCACAGCATGTTCTACCTCAACGTTCCACCACCAGGAGGTCTTATTCCTGGGGTGACCCTTTGTTTTCCCACAGACTTTGTCAGTGGCAGCGATAAGGCTATGCTTAAGAAAGTTCCATTGACTATTTACATCGTTAGGCCTAGCTTCCTTATTTCTATGCATTTCCTCCAGTTCACTATGAAACCTATCCCTAACTTCCTTGTTCTTCAGCAGCCACACTTTCGTTGTGGGTATGTATACCTTCTTGCGCTTAGGATCTCTGTATAAGCTCATGTCGCACACAAGTAGCTTATGCTGGGGGATACATTCTTCACTCGGGATGACCTTTACATCTCGAACTAGTTTCCAGTCTTTCCTGTTAACCAAGAAGTAATCTATCTGGCCACTGGAGACCCCAGAGTTATATGTGATCAGATGGCTCTGTCTTTTCTTGAACTTTGTGTTACACACAACCATGTTGAGTGCAACGCAGGACTCAAATATATATTCGCCTTCCAGATTTCTCCTTCCATAACCATTTCCTCCATGTACCCCCTCGTATCCATCTGCAGATGCTCCCACGTGACCATTCAGGTCCCCCCCCCCACGATTGTTATTTCATTCTGCGAGATGCCTGAAATGACACTGACGGTGTCACTCCAGAAGTCCTCTTTTATCTCTTTCTGTAGACCAGTCTGTGGGGCATATGCAGATATCACATTCAGAATTCTTTCACCAACTTTCAACTTCAGAACAATCAGCCTTTCGCTTACTCTTGTAATCTGAAGCACACTTTCCGCCAGCTCTTCAGCCACCAGAACACCCACTCCTTTCTCTTTATCAGTCTCCACTCCCATCCAGTCTATCCTATAGCTTTTCTTTTTTCCGATAATCCACTGTACCCCATGCCTCTTCCAGAGTGTTTCCTGGGTACAGCAGACGTCCACTCGCCTCCTCTCACACATCTCAGCCACTTTATTTGCCCGCAGATTCAAACTATCAACATTCACACTAGCAAGTCTGAGATTGTGGGGGGCATTTGTCCTTGTCCTGTGCGGTTTTGATTTATTGGACTTACGTTTCTTTTTAGGTTGTTTAGTCATAAATTGGGTATTTTGTCTGGCAAATGGGCATCACCCTCCCCAGAACTCCGGTTCCAGTCTACCCCGGGACTATTCCCAGTACCTTCCCCCAAGATTACTAGGGGATAGGATCCAGTGGTCTCGGTACGCCCCACCAGAACCAGCCGCAGGGACGCACCCCGTGCGCTTACACGGCACTACGACTGGCCTGGTATTTTTCGCCCAATGACAGGGTAAGCTCCTGCAGCGCTACCGCCAGGTTCGGGCCCCTATACTATTGGGTGGAAAGTGCCAGTCTGGGGAAACACTACGTACTGTACCCTCTGAATCCATTTCGACCAGGTTGGGCCCAGGGCGCCAGAACCAGGTCCAGGGGGAGCGACACCCACCGCCAGTGTGCCGCCATTAGGCAACTTGGAGCAGGTACAATGAAGCCCTGTCACAACACTGTCATATGGAGACAATACCAGCGCCAATAACACGGCTTCATTGTATAATGATGGCTACTTTGTCCGCAAGTCTAACACCATCCCCCCTATTAGTCGCCTTGTACGACATGCAGTAGGATGCGTAAGGCATATTCTGTTTTTCCTACACCATAGGTGAAGGCCCCCTTACCCCCTTGGGGGATCTTATTGCATATCTACGAGCGTGTGTGTGTGTGTGTGTTTGTGTTATATTTTTGTTGTAGTACGATCAATTTCGTTACCTTTATTGTGTTTATCATTGCCTTATACTGACTTGTGTGCCTCTCTGTAATCAATGTGTGAGTGGTGATGACTGAACCTACTGTATTGATACTTACATTACTTTTGGTCAAGAATGGTTATACCCAGTATTATATGTTTCGTATTTATTATATTTAACATTTTCAATCTCATAAAGCCTTTCTGAACTGCATTTTATTTGACCCAAAACGATTGTATGGAGCTTGAACATTTTTACTCAACGTCCCTTGAATTTGGCTTTGTCACTCATTTAACTTTGGGGGAGACGCTTGCTACAGGCAACCTGCCTTTTTTTCTCCTCTATACACATGGCAAAGACAACAAACATATAATTGTTCAATGTAATTGCCTTTTCGCGATTGTAAGCTGTGGTAATAAACAAGAGAGGGGCTCCAGGGCACAGAATCACATACATGGGAGAAAAAAGAATAATTAAATTTGTCAACCAGTCTGTCATGAGGAAAGACGTTTAGAAGGACTAGAAATTAAGCGATATAAAGTGGGATAATGTTTGTAGAAGACAGGAACATGGGAAGCATAGATGGAACGTGTATTTCTTGCCATCAATTACTTAAAGACACGTAATTACCGACGATAAGTAGTCAGGGTAGGAACATGGGAGGAATGGACGATAAAGGCAGAGTGGGTTGAGTAGATGTGAGGGCATGGGAAGACTAAAATAATAACATACCCATAGTCCTAGTATTTGTGCTAGACTGGGGTATTGAAGGAGCTAATAATAAGAGTAAGAGTGATAACTGGTATATGTAGAGGACAGGGGTTTAAAGGACAGAGTACATTGATAGGACACACGAATATTTGGAAGTCACTCACGGACATGCATAAGTGAAGAATAGGTGACATATACAGTATATACAGTAGGCCTACACGAAAAAGAAAAAACAGAACGAAGGAGTCAGATATACTGTATATTATGTTCTATATCTATTGTTTGAAAGTCATATATATTGAGGATTTGAATATAAATAAGAAATATGTGAGTGGCCACAATTATGATTATAGTGTAATAATGTGATTTTGTAAAAAAAAAAACACACACACACACGATAATGTTTAATGCCAAGACAAATTGTGAAAATATTAGCGCGGAAAATAGGTGGTGGATAGGTAAACGGAATGGAAAATATTTAACTCATAATGGACATATTATTAAGAGTGAACAATTGCAATACAAATATGTTGACATTTATAAAGCATAGAAACTATACATGAATACAAAGAGACCGGAAGAACAGGAAGGCGATGGTTTCTAGCAATGGAGGATTCCTGGATAAGTGGGTCAAGAGAGACTGATAAAGATGCGATATAAAGGTACAAGAACCACAAGAAAAAACATACATGGACATTTGGAGTTAAGTGTGAGAGCTGGAATTTGCATGGGAATAGTTGAAGGAGGCAGGAGGAGAGTAAAGTGTGTGTGTGGATGGGGGGGGGGGGGGGATGTGTTTACGTTTCGAATACAAATATATGTGTTAACTTAGTCCATACCTCAAAATCAAACAACAAACTTTTTATGTTAACCTCTGTCTGTTTGTTTATATTGTTAGTTTAAATTTGCTTTAATGGGATAAATGATTGATTTCTTTGTATCGGGTGTATTGTTTTTTGTTTGTCTAGATCATCAATATCGTTTTTAAATGACTGATGTGGAACATAATATGCTCTGTTATTTCTCGTCATATAAAACTGATTGCTTCAACATAATCCTTGTACTGCTTAATGAAATACTAATGATAGAATACTTCAGTACGCTACACATCGTTAGTGAAATGTTCAGACATGCATGTTTATAGCTGGCCTGTTACAAATAGCGCAAACTGAAGGGAACTAAGCCCACGCGAACGAACATTCTGCATCAGCGGATTTTTTTTTTTTCATCCATGCTGAACATTGTCTATTTTACCGACCGAGTCTAACGCTCCAGTGCAATTACGTGTTATTGGATCAGCCGGGGCTGGGAACCAATGGCGGTAGTGTAGCCAATGTCCCCTGCTACTCTGCTACACGAAATCAGACTACCTCACTCAGTCTATGATTAATATTTTGAAGACAGATATATAATTATAATTTATTTTGATCTTTGAACGTTTAGATGTCAACCCTGCATTACATAAAGTACCGTAATTTGACTCTCTGTCTCTCTCTGTCTAAGCGTTATATACCAGCTGGGAAATTGGTCGAGATTGGTGAATGAAGATTGGAAAACGTTGCCATTTTCCTATATACACTGTGTTTCTAAACTTTGAATTATGGGAAAATTATATTATTCGAAAATAATCTGAATTGTGACGTCATGATGGTGCTTCTATGTCAGGAATAATCCAGTACACATTTACATATAAGTTACATAACTTTGTTGTCAATAACTATAGTGTTGGCAAAGTGCCTTCCAATAATATATCACCCAATAACATATGTTGGTCTCCAATTTCCCTTATAGCCGGGGCGATTCTGGCAGAAGTACCGACAATATTGGCCCAATGACCCTGTGTATTGGGTCCTATGGCTCTGAGGGGGGCTTGATGGGACTAGGGGGATCTGGAAGGAAGCAAGTCTCAGGTGTTGTATGTGAGAGGCATTAAGAGGTCAGGGGCTTTTCTGAGTGGTTAGTGTAGAGGGTTTGTTGGAGCCTTGGGATCTGTGATAGGGCATTGGTTGGTTAGGGTCTGTGAAGGGTGGAAGATGGTATGATATCTTATGGTGAGTTTGCCAGATCTAGTGTTAGTTCAAATTGCTTATACTGTAACTTAAATTGCTTCCAACTCATTGTGTCCACACATTTTGGCTTGAACATTCTTTGATTTTGACCCTGATACTATTTCAACTATGGGGGAGGCACTCGTCACAGGCAGTTCTGCCTTTTGTCTCCCTCATCCACATAGAACAAATGAAAAACTCTTTGATTCATATAGGACCTTCAAGATCTAAATAACTAAATAATTATATATCGTCTAGGCTTCAAAGTAAATCAATAATATGTCGTTGAAATAAGAGGCTTAACATAAAAGGAATCTGGAATCAGATACAAGACAGAAGATTGTCTCTTCCAGGGTTCGTCCAATCATATGATAGGTTTGGACATTTCAATATCTAGCAGTGTGTTATGGTTCGTTCAATCATATAATTATGGAGTTTGGGCCTTCCAATGTTAATCATTATGTTATTGATATTGTGTCGGTATTGCATAATTATGAAGCTCAAGCTCTTACTATTAAAAACATTCATTTGATCCTATAATAAATGTTATATTACCTATGTTGTCTTCACTGTGTTTCTCACTCCTTCCCTCCCACACACATACTCACTCACTCTCACTCTTGCACTCTTAAGGGTACTTCACACAGTCAGGAATGCGAGCTAGAATCACTAGGAGTAGCTGAAAATTCGGATTCCTGGGACTATTCGCGGTGAAAATCGATGACTCCTAGTGACTCTAGCGATATCTTAGTGACTCCTGTTAGACTACCAGTGACTCCAGACCAGTCGAGGGCGATTGGGCCTGTCCGACAAAATGTTCACCGTGTTAAAAGTTCTCGCCGCGAATCGGACCACTCCCAGTGACACCCAGTGATTCCTGGTGACTCCCAGTGACTCCTCAGTGACTCCCAGTGAGTCCTAGTGATTCGTATCTGATTCGCAGACAGGTTTCAGTTTCAGTTTCAGTTCTCAGTTTCACCGGGAGTCACTGGGATAAAGATAGGTAATATGTGCGAGTCACTGGGAATCGACGAGAGTCACCAGGAACCACCAGGAGCCACTGGGAGTCACCGAGCATGCTCTCCAAGCGGCAGGGGTGCCCACAGAGATACCTATAGTGGGCGCACATGTAATAAAGGGCCCACTAGTCATGGTTGTGGGTGGTGAGCAAAGCGAGCCTACTCACCTGGGGATCGCCCCCCCCCCCTCCGTCGCCAACCAATTGTGCAGTATTTATTAATTGTAGGTGCATTCGAAAGCTATCTCAAAGTGAAATGAAGGTGGATTAATAAATATATTATTCATATAAACCTGTAATACTCCTCACGTGAAAGTATAATATACATTATACGGGTAGTTTAGTTTTGTCAAACATTATAAGTAGGCCTAACATTAACCTGTGTAAGTACAATTTCCCACAAGACATTGTATTCACCCAGTGATTGTGTGTAGAGAAGGAAATTACGGTAGGTGAGGTAATTAATAATGTGAACAATGTATGGCCAATGTTACAATACTCTACTTGTTGTCTACACGTTCTGCAACTCCCCTTACCTAACATAACGAGAATGGTGGAGACGTGTTTGTATGTGTTTTGAAATGTCAAGTTTGCTTGGTGGTGGTGATTGGAGTTTTGGATTACTACTTCGAGGGGCGTTGTAGTTGCCGGGGTATAATTTGAACCAGCAGAATCATGGCTTGGTTGTCTAGGGGCCGTTGTAGTCGCCAGTTAATAATCTAGAAGTTCTGCAACTCCCCTGACCTAACCTAAGCAAACTAACATAACCTATAAGTGTTACCTATTTTAGGTAATCGTATGAAATATTACAGAACTCGGTAAGGAATGAAAACAACAAGGTGGGAAGGATTAACTATCCACTATTTAGACTATACTTTAATTATATTTGTTTCGTAAAGTATAGTAAGCATTGATATCATGACCTTACGGTACACAATAATGCAGACTTATCGTATTATATTAATGTCTGTACTGATATATGAATACAGTCATAATACTTAATGATGATATTAGAGGACTGTAGTAATAGCCTACAAGAGACATACTTGAGGAAAAAATCATTTCAATTATAGGGTCAAACACATGCCTGGAGCCTCACAGGGATGTACGTCTGTGGAAGCCCTTGCACAAGCGGCATGTTTAGTGTGAGTTGGTGGCAAAACCGCACCACGAGGTGGCAACCGCGCGACACAGGTGCGCTACACCAGGTATAAAGGCACCCCAAGCAGGTAAATCCATCCCCCTCACACGTACACCTACCAATGGGGGCCATGCCTGGCATACTTGCATCTCATTCCTAACAACTCCCAGTGATGCTCGGTGACTCTTATCTAACTCCCAGTGACTCCTGTATTTCTCCTATCGATTCGTATATTACACTAATCCGAAAGCGACCATTAATTTTCAACTTTTAAATAACCCGCACTTCATTCCCGGTTTTATCCCGGTGATTCGTGGTGACTCCCAGTGACTCACAGGTACACTCCTGCTGGCTCCTACGGTGTTGTGAGTGCACAGGGAATTTCAGACAGTCGCAGTCATATTCCCAGGAATCAACAGGAGTCAGTACTTCTAGTAATTCTAGCTCGCATTCCTGACTGTGTGAAGTACTTTAGGGGTACCTACTAACACAGGACAATGCCTCAATGGTGACAGCGAATGCCCCAGTCGTTATCTCCTATCCTCCATCTCCGCCTACGTCAGGAGAGCCCTCACTCACTGCTCTACTTGGGCCGACACCCACCATGAACTGGAAAGATTATCGCAAGTTCATCGTGTAGGAATGTCTGGCGAGAGGTCATAATACTAACCTAAGCCAAGGTTGTCAAGTGGAGGTACAGTCACGTCCAACACTCAGGATCTACTTCCACTATTTCAAGGATGAAATGTTAAGTACCGAATATATATAACAAATCCAACACGTAGGCTACACTGTAATACAAAAAAAACATATATTCAAGGATGGTTTGGTTATATTGATAAGTAATTTGTATTTTGTACTCAATCACTTTCATTTACAAGCAGGCATGATTTTTGGTTATATCTTTCTCTCTCTCTTTCTCTCTCACTCACTGACGATCACCACAGTCAACCCAACAGGTTAGGACTCTCACACACTTAACCTCCCATCACGTCAATGATTCGCACACAAATCCTCCACTTCATGCATTATTGTTTGGCGAGGTCTTTGAGCTGAGCGAATTAAACAACAACACACACACACACACACACACACACACCTCACACCGCACTCCTAGACACAGTAGAAAGTAAAGCCTTTCGTATTATTAACTCCCGTCCACTCACCAAGTCTCTGCAACTCTCTCACTCTCCGCCGCAATATTTCATCTCTCTCGCTATTCCATTGCTACTACAATAATCAGTGTTCCTCAGAGCTTTCCCAGTGTATACCACCTCCTCTACGTAGGGTACGTAGTACCAGTCTTGCAACACAATCCCACCCTTACTCTGTGCAACTCTCCAACCCAAGAGTAAAACTTTATTCTCAGTTTTTCTTCTATTCAACTTCTGAGCTATGAAACTCTCTCCCAGAATCAGTATTTCTCTCTTCCTACGACTTAAATTGTTGCAAACTCCGTGTGTCCAGGCATTTTGGCTCGAACGTCCCTTGATTTGAGACCAGTCACTCTTTCAACTCTGGGGGAGGCACTCGCTACAGGCAGTTCTGCCTTTTGTCGCCCTCACTCATATAGAAACAAAAAATGCACACTTACACTATGGCCGGGATTTATACTACCGGCATACAAAGCTATGTACTAGGAATCAAATCCCGTCACGGAAGAGTTGAATGTCATCAGATAATAGACTCAAACACAAGAAATGTTGACATTGACTCTGGAGGTTGCGATGCAATTCGTTGTTATAGTACAGTATACTGTACTTAGGACACTAGTTTTTAACCAGAGCCAGAGCGTAATACAATTATGTATCCCTGAAAGGGCGATAATTGAGCTTTTCAATGACACCAGAACCATCCTTCTACGACCACGCGTTCTCTTGCAACGATCGTGCAAGACGAGTGCAAAATCCCTAAAATACGGTAATATCCTTACATAATTCCCTGTGTAGCGAGGCAGTGAGTGTGTATGTGTGGGGAGGGAACGTTAGTAGTCGCGTGGGACCCGTGCCGAGCAGTCATGAGGTGACCTTTGCTCCTCCCATCGCTCGTCTCTCTCTCAGAGCCATTATTGCTCAAAAATTGCACACAGACTTAAGTCAGGCCCCGCCACTTAGTCCTTGGTTCTCTAGGCCGACTTAAGTCGGGTCCCGCTAAACAAGGGTTAAAAGCCCCTTCCTATACACCCATATGTGTGCTGAGAGCAGAGGTGGGCACGTCGCTAATGGAGACAAGATTGATGAAAAGGAAAATGTGTTATGTGAACTACCTGGTAAATAAAGAAGATAATTTAGTGGGAAAAGTCTATCACGAACTAAGACAGAACTATAAGACAGATAACTGGATAAAATACATTGAAGAAACTGCAAAAAACAACTGGTACAGGAAAATTAAATTTTAGACAAATCAATGGTGAAGTTATTAAAAGGAAGATTAACACCTTAAGAGCGGGTGGTGGAGTATATTTCACCGTGCCAGCCAACGTTTTTTTTTTTACCATAAATGGGGTTGTTCCGTGCTCTTTTTCATGCAAAAACAAGAGCCAGAGCGTAATACAATTATGTATCCCTGAAAGGGCATAAATTGAGCTTTCCAATGACACCAGAACCATCCTTCTACGATCATTGGTTGTCTTGCAACGATCGTGCAACCTAAAGGGCAAAATCGTTAAAATACGGTCATTTCGTTACACAATTACGTGTGCAGCGAGTGAGAGAGGGTGGAGTAGTGTGGAGTACATGTCAGTGGGCCCACGACGGTCGTGGCGAGCGGTCATCAGGTAAGCTACGCTCCTTCCACCGCTCGTCTCTCTCTCAGAGCCAATATTGCGCCAAAAAAGTCCGCCGCCGCTATACAAGGATTACTGAGTGGGACACTACACAATGGCAAGAAGAAATCAGTAAGAAAACAAGTGTACAATTATATAGGACATACACGAAAGAAATAAGAGAAGAGCGTATTTACGATAATACTTTTGGCTCGGAATTATTATTTAAGTGTAGATCTAACACAATGAAATTAAATGACAGGAACCGTTTCTTTGGTGGTAACACAAAGTGCGTGGGATGTGAAGAGGAAAGAGAAGACCTAAATAACTTCTTATTATACTGACCTAAACACTCAAAAATAAGAAATAAATGGCAACTATTTAATCAACCATATCAAGACAACTGGATCGGAGAACTGCTATTTGGGAAGGATTGTGAGAAAGAAGAAATTAAAAGAATACTTACTGAATTTTGGAAAAAAAGGAAAAAGAAAATAGAGCTCAATCAGTGAAATGCGCAACTAAAATAGAAATGGTGATGGGCTGGTCTATCAGAGTGAGAACTGAGCGATCTCTGCCATACCCATAGCTTACTCTGACTGTTCCTTTTACTTATATATTTTCTAGATCTCAAGTGACGGCGTTTCTTGCGTGGATTGACCTCTTGAGGCCCTTGAGGACCTGGGAGCTAGATTGGACAACATCCAAAATACCTATGATCGTATAAGTGCTCTTAGCGAAACAATATTAGCAAATTTGAGTGGGGAAGAGGAGATAACAACCGTATGTGAAAACCGCTCTGTGTATGACGAAACTGTGATTCGGGCGCTGCGTATGATACAGCGAGCTCTCGCGGGTAAACAGGAGGGTGAGCATAACGCTGCCAGACGCATGGACCCACGGCGCTCAGTGAATCTCCCCAAGCTGAAATTGCCGAAGATTGGGGGGCGCTTGACAGAATGGTTGGCGTTCTGGGACGTGTTTAAGTCTACCGTACATGATTCAGATTTGGATAATGTAAGGAAGTTTCATTATCTTAAGGGTCAATTAGAAAGGGAGGCTTTTCACTTAATAGCAGATTTCGCTGTAGTGGGGGAGAGTTATGTAGAGGCAGTGCAGTTACTACAATCCACATATCGTGATCGAGAACAACTAAATGTGGCCCATGTCGTTGCCTTAATGAAATTGGCAGAACCTAGATATAAGGTAGAACAGTTAGCCAAATTTAGGGCCGAAATGGAGTGTCACACTCGATCTTTGGAGACCTTAGGGCTGACCTCAAATGAGATGATAGTGATAATTCTTAGACAGAAGCTTCCACTGGCAATACTGGATAAGGTTAGGTCATTTGACCTGGGTGAGTTTGAAACCTCATTCAGTAAAGAAATTAGCATTTTGCAATTGAACATTGGGAGATCCTTAAGTCAGTCAGGAGGGGGTGAATCATTAGATCTGAGGGGGACAGTTAGCATGACAGTGGGCACCAAGGGAAAAAAGGAAGGTTTAAATAAGAAACCACAAGCTGTATGTAAAGTATGTAACAGCGATAAGCATAAGTGGAGATTTTGTGGGAAATACCAGACAAATGAAGCCAAAATTGCACAAGCTAAAAGGTTAAAGCTATGTGTAGGTTGTCTGGGTAAAGATCATGGCAAACAAGGACAATGCACTGTCAGCTCTTTAAGACCTTGTCGTCACTGTAAAGGACATCACTTTGACAAGTTGTGTCCTGCAGTTGACAAGGGTAAGGATTATACGTCAGAGGGTACTACAACATTGACACTGTGTAGTGTGAAGGACACCACTACTTTGCCCACTATAAAGAAGCCCATGGAGAGTAGTGACAGTGATACTGTTTGTCGGGTACTTCTAGACCAAGGGACCCAACGGTCTTTTATTAAGAGGTCCGTTGTAAAGGGATTAAAGCATAGTATCGTGGGGGCTGAGACTCTACGATTGCAGGGCTTTACGGGAATTACCGACAAACAGGAATATGAGGTAGCAGAGGTCTCTTATATCTACCGTAGGCAAAGATGCTTCATGAAATGTGTCGTAGTAGACACTCTACCAGAATATAAGTCTGTGGGGTGATGAAGGTAGAACAAGTCCTGCGCCACAAAAGTATTCATCTGTCAGACCCCGTGGGAGATCTATCAGAGGTGCATATTTTGCTCGGTGTTGATTATTATTATGATATAGTATACCCAGGGTTTAAGAGGATGTGTGGAGTAATACTAATCCCCACTAAATTTGCCTATTGTATGAGCAGAAAGGTACATACAACCCAATCAAATGTCCTGGTCGACACAGTTTCTATACAGGAAATACAATACAAACAAATATCTCGCTGACATACAGCATCACCGCACACACACACACACACAAACATAAAACCACGCGAATGTAGCAATATTATTTACCTGACGCATGTAAATCCAAAAACCTTTAACTCGCACAACAAGGGCAAAAAACTCGAGCGAAAGCTACATCAAAGACCCATATTAAAACATGAGACACCAATTCCTTAACTATAGGCCAACTAAAACTTATAAATGCAGGTCACCGACATTAAGCGGGACTAATTTTGTTCAGATGCGAATTTAACGTGCGAACTTATAATTATATGCCGGAGTCACCCACGTAACTTCTATAACTTCTTTAAAGGAACAATTTGTTGTGACGAGACTGACACGGGCACCAATATTTGTTGTGACGAGACTGACACGGGCACCAATATTTCCCTGCTTGTTCCCCATTTCCTCCTGTTTCCAGGCACTCCACCTTATTTTCCTTTAAATACTCATATTTATTATTAGATATACCTTTATTCCAACTAACCCTTTTCCTATTCCCTCTCATTATTTGTACTCTACTAAGCCTCTTCCCTTTGTATTTACCTTCCTATTTGCTCTAACCATTCACCTATTCACCATTCAAAAAAATGTCCTACTTTTGTCCTCCTCTATCCTCTTTTTCCCTAGCCTTAATAGTCCACATTTGAAGCGACGTAATGTGGAATGTAATTTCTGTGGAGTTGCTCTGGAGGAAGGCGAGATTAGGCCAGGAATCAGACCACTGTGAGGTTTGATGGTTCACTGTCACCTCAGGCTACACGTCAACGGAACATAGTCAGTTATGAAGAAGGAGAAAATGTGAGGTTTTATAGGTAAATGGCATAAAGGTAGGGGAGTGAGGTGTACGGAAAGGGGAGGGAAGGTGTAAGGAAAGGAAGGGTGCAAGGAAAAGGGAGGACGGTGTAAGGAAAGGGAAGGGAGGGTGTAAGGAAAGGGGATGGAGGGGAGGAGGCAGGTAGGGAGTTGAGGGATGGAAAAATAGGAGCAAGAGAGGAAGGGAGTGCTGATATAGGGGGATGAAAGGAGGGAGATGATTGAAGGTGTAATTGAAAGAAGGAAGACATTAGTTGAGGGGGGGAAGATAAGGTGTGGAGGGAGGAAGGAAGAATTATAGTGAGTGGAGGGAGGAAAGGAGTGAGTTAAATGAGGAATGGAGAGAGGAGAGAGGGAAGCAAACTATGATAGTTTGAAGTAAAAAGAAAAACAAATTTTATAAACAATACCAAATGAAGTATGGAAAGTACAGAAGGGGAGATGGAAGTTGGAGAGTTAGTAAAAATAAAGACAGAAATAGAAGTTAATAAAGAAAGGGGGAGATGAAATTAGGAATTAAGGAGTTAGATAGTAAGAGGTAGTTATGGGAGATGGTGGAGTAAGGTACGTAGTAGTGATAAAGCAGGAAGGGAAACATTGGAGAAGGAAATATACAAGTAGGTAAATTAAGAAAAAAAGACAGATGTGGCGGGATGGGACTGATGGAAGAATGGGAGAGGTGGTTGGAGAGAAAATAAGAAGGAGAGGTGATGGGAGGTCGGGAGCGGGAGGAACTGGTTGGTGTGGAAGGTTAGGGAGGAGGCGGTGGAGGGGAGGGACTGGCAGGGAGGGAGGTGAACAGGAAGTAATGACGGTGGTGGGAAGCAAGAGATCGGTGGAGGGAGTTGAAGAAGTGAGATGAGAGAGCCAATGATATGAAGATATCTGAGTAAAGAACATGGGAGAGGTGTGGGGAATATGGAAACATTGTAAAGACGTGAGAACAAGAGATAAAGGAAGGAAGAAGAGAATAGGGATACACATGAAGGCGGGAGTTGATACAGAAGGGGGACTAAAGGCGTGGAGTACAGAGGATGAAAAGAGAAGGGGGAGGGGAGACAGAATGGGATGGTTGGGGATGAGAAACAGCAGTGGCGGTGGGGGTTGTAAGTCATGTGACTACTGGTCCACACCTCATTGGTGGTAACATTTCTAGCTGTCACTCCGCCGTGCGGCGTGCCTAAGTTGCTTGCTACTATCACCCAAAACAGTACCGTTGTATGTAAGTGGGATGCAATTGATTAAGCGAGATCCGCGAATATGATTAAACAAACGCTATGTTGCATACATTGTGTTGTTTTTTCTGTGTTTGTCATCTAGCCAAATACATATATTATTATCACCTTAGGATGGAAGATTCTGTCTTGCGCATTTCGTTTTGAGGATTCTCGCTTTAGGAGGAAAACAAATAATTTGTGGTGTTGTATATATATATATATATATATATATATATATATGTGTTAGTAAAGCCAGGTAATACATTTTCTTTAATACATACGAGGTTGAAAGACATGGCAATTTCTGCGTTGGAAATTATATTATTCAAGGTTTCCAGGTCTCTGATGAGTTTTCGCTGGGTGGCAGGAAGTAGATGAATGAGGTTAGCAAAATTCATGGTGGTACAGGGTTACATTAATGTTCATGATGATACAGGATATACAACGCATTTCACTGGACAACCAGCATTATCAAGTAATGATAGAATGATATAAAAAGTAAACAGGAAGGGTATATATAGAGGGAGGAGGATCAGAGGGCGCGAAAATCAGGGGGCAAATGTCTGCTATTGGTGGAGAGATATT
This sequence comes from Paralithodes platypus, assembly GCA_032716605.1. Taxonomy (NCBI): domain Eukaryota; kingdom Metazoa; phylum Arthropoda; class Malacostraca; order Decapoda; family Lithodidae; genus Paralithodes; species Paralithodes platypus. The sequence continues at coordinate 40,464,504 of CM064530.1, forward strand.
CTAGGTGTGTTAGTGAGAGATCCGCGTCACGCAGGCGCACTGGATGCGGGAAGGTGGTGGTCGGTTGGCGAGGTTGAAGCTGATTGGCTGCGTGTCGAGGGGCGTGGCCTAAGTTGCATAGTACGTGTGGCGCTGGCAGTAGACGAAGCCGAAGGAGGTAGCGTTGGGGGCTGCGTCAAGGGCACCGGGGGCCGAGGGGGGGCGTGAGGCCCTGTAGGGTAGTGCCCTTTGGCAGAAGGGAGGATCTGAAGGTCCAGAGTTTGGTTGTTGATGTTAGGATGTAAGGCTTGGATATATAACGCTTCGAGTATTGGTAATCTCCTTGGGTCACTTTCTTTATCGAGTATGGTGGTGTGTTTCTCTAAATCGTTGCGTGTGAGGTGGGTGTGGTTAGGGGCGAGATAGTGGTCTTTGATGGCTCCAGCCTGAAGGTGAAGAGTTAACCGACGTGATGGACGAGTCTGCGTCATGCCAATATAGGAATGAGCTCCACAATCCTCATAATTACAGGTATGTTGGTAAATGACGTGATCATCGGTCATCGGGCTCTTTATCTTGGACGAAGCTGGTTTGTTGCGGAGAACGAGGTTGGAGGTCTTTGGGGATTTGTAATAAATGATTAATTTGATTTTGTTTTCCGGGTTGGTTGGGTGGACATGCTTGGAGATTATTTCTTTTATGACGGCCTCGTCATTTTTGTGTTCAGAGTACATCAAATTACTGTAGAAGATCTTGATTTCATTGGTGGGGTCAATCTTGGGAGGGCTTTGGATCTACCATTTTTCAAGATGGTGGTTGATGGTGCTGGAGACGTCGGAGTTGGAGTATCCGTTATTCACTAAAACTTGAGATAGTCTTTCCAGTTCCTGGTGGGTGTTGGCCCAGGTAGAGCAGCGCGTGAGGGCTCTCCTTGCATAAGCGGAGATGGAGGATAGAAGATAATTGCGGGGGCATTCACTATCGCCGTTGAGGCATTGTCCTGTGTTAGTTGGTTTAGTGTAGACGGTGGTTTTGACCCCGTGGTCGTTCAGAGCTACGAGGATGTCGAGGAAGGGGAGTTGTCCATTGTTTGATTTTTTAAAGGTTAAGTTGAGTCCGGAGGAGGTCATGAAGCGACGCTGGAGTTCCTGTAGTTCGTGGAGGCCATTTATTTCAACCTCGTATGTATTAAAAAAATATATATATATATATATATATATATATATATATTGGTACGTATCTTGATCCTCAAGTGGTTAACTTGATGAATCTAGATAGCACAGAGATATATATTAAGGTATCAGTCAGCTGAAGGCAAAACAAAAGTAAAATCTAATAAAAAAAAATCCTGTTGTTGCTTCCTTTCCTTTTCGATCTTAGGACTTGGTATCCTTTATTAACTGATACTCTTTAATTATGAAAAAAACTGAAACTAATTAAAGTCATGTAGTATTTATAAAGAATTATTATTTAACCGAAGGTTAGTAGGCTATGGTTATGAACCGAATAAGTTATATCTAAAGAAGGACTATTAATTCTATAAAAAGTCTTGAAAGATAAATATTGAAGTAAGAATATTTCTGTCTCTTACCCTTTTTTAAATGAATAGCTAGTTTTCTTATAATTATGTCCTTTTATTTATATTTAATGTAATATTATTCTTGGTTCTTGTCTTACGTTAATAGTATTATATTATTATTATCATCAGGATTAATATCAAAGTCACATAAAAAGTTAGATATATATTTAATAATTAGATAAATGTATTTCTTAACCACGTAACATTGAGGTTTGATTATGAGTAAATTAAGTTACAGGATCGCTTCATAGATTCGATTCAGGTCTCACTCAAATAATATGAAAAGCAAAATAATATTTTGAAGCTAAAAGAATTTTCTTCAGCTTAGGAAATCACTAGAATTAACATTAAAACAGCCATGTTAGTCTAAGGCGATATTACTGATAAGTGACAATAGCATCACCGTACTAAGCACCGTTAAGCAATGTAAGCTTAATTAAAAGAAAATGAAAGAACTTGTAAGTCTTAATATAAAACAATAGTATTACTTTTATCATAACCCAATTACTTAAAGAGTTGCTTTAGTCCACAAGTCAGTCAACTAAAATAGTTAAGTACATAATAGTAGCGTTAACGTTAATTCCCAATCAAATAGTTAAGTACATAATAGTAGCGTTAACTTTAATTCCCAATCAAATAGTTAAGTACATAATAGTAGCGTTAACGTTAATTCCCAATCAAATAGTTAAGTACATAATAGTAGCGTTAACGTTAATTCCCAATCACATATCTCACTAACCAACATAACGTAAGTGTTTTCACCGAACACACTTAACACACACTTATATAATCTGACTGACAGTCACAAACCCATTGTAATACTTCACCCCGTCTTCCTCCAGCTGCAAGTTCACCTTCCCCAAATCCAAATGAGACTGATTTGAATGCCCACTACTCGGGTCTTATATACTAAACAATGATGGTGTAGGAACGAATCAGGAGGCGGTTGATGGTGCGCGCCCCAATCACAGCTCCTCGAGTTGCGTAGCAGGTGCGTGGTCCAATAGAGTCTCCTGGTGTCGATCTTACGTCATAGCGTCGGGTCATCGAAGTAGTTTGCAGGGTCCCCATGACGCACGCAGGTGTGAAAGCTTGTTTGCTGGTATGCGGACGAGCTGGTTTCCCACTCGCTGGTTCGCTCGCTAGTCTGCTTCGCCGTCTGGGTAGTTTGGCACTCCTTCAACTCTTAATTCTAACTCTTAAATAAACATACAGGGCTCCGTATGTCAGAATATATATGCGAAAAACGGAATCTGAAGGTAAATGTGGTTAAAAGCAAGGATATGGTCTTTGAATGGAATAAGAAGAGAATGGCGAGATGGATGTGTGGGGTTAATCTCAGGGACAGGGTATCGAGCAAGGAATTAAGAAAGCATCTGGGCATTAGGAGTGTCAGTGAAGAGATGCACATGAGCTGACTTGGTTAGTTTGGACATGTGGAGAGAATGGATGATCAGAACTGGGTGAGGAAATGCCGGACTATGAATGTGTGGGATGCTGCGCGTAGGGATAGACCTAGAATGTTATGGGATCAGGTACTCCGGTCCGATCTCAAAATATAGAACTTGACAAGAAAGGCAGCCCTTGACAGGGCCGCCTGGCAGAATGTCAAACCAGAGCAATTGTGTTGGAAGACTTGAATGAATATGAGGACACAAAACAAAAATTACATTAAATAACATTGTTTTGGCTATTTTACAATTCTCAAAGGCATTATTTGAACTATAAACCAAATTTTCATCTTTTCACATACAATAATAAAGTCTAAAAAGAATGGCCTCAGCTTTTGTTTTGACGCTCTGCCACCTGGAAAGCCGCCATTTAGGACGTGAGACTGTGACCACATTCCCTGTGGACAAAACGGTCTTTAAACTTGTATGTATGTACCCTAACCTAACAACCTAACCTAACCTAGGGATCGCCGCTGGTCTTAGCATTGATATAGAGGATGACAAAATACTAAAAATATGGTGGAAAAATGAAAAGTATTAGTTCTCCACTGATCCAAAATGGTTGCCATTTTCTATCCACCCTTATTTAAGCCATAAAGTCTAATGACAATTAATTTAATTTTCACCAGTAAATACATATATTGCAGTGACTAATACTGTAATACAAAGCAATAGAAAACAAATACAAAATACAAATTCTCCAATGCTCTTACTAAGTTCAGTGGAGTTATAAATGTGTATTCGTATTTCATTAAACACTGCATGGATAGGCTACGTATGAAACCTTTCTTTATGTAGTTCATACCCCGTGCTACCGCCAGACGCTGCAGACGCTCTGTCAACGCTCTCACGATATCGATCATAATTTGAGTATTAACTACTCATCTTCTTCATTCTTGTGCATGAAAGGTGGTTAAGAGCACGTTTAACCATCCTGTAGCTTAGTAAGTAACACTGCACGATATTTCGCTGTGTATTGACTGATAAACTTTGTGTTTATCACAAGACTCCTGCTCGGACAGGGCACTACTAGCGCCATCTATTGTTTTGTTTTGCTTTGTAAACAAACGCTCTCTTATTACTATTTTATATAAAATCGTAGCCCCTAATTTTACCCATTACCTACTGTAGTAAGTATCTATTTAACTGCCTTGTATGTAAGTAAAGCTTTGCATATTAATTTGCTAATAAACAATATTGTTTACTAACTAACCTGCCTACAGAGACTAACGCCGACGCCATTTTGTAAACAAACCTTTTTTGGGGATTATACATATTAAATTCCAGCAAATTTTTTACCAAATTTAAGTGCATTCATTTATCTTTTCCCCCTAGATATATTCTTGACTTTTTCTCCTCAGACTGATTTTACTTTAAGCTAAGGGTGGTATTTGTACAAACTAACCTAGCCTAACCCAACCTGCCAAGCTTTTGACCTAACCCAAACCTAGCCTAGCCTATAGCCAGCCAATCTGTTTTATTATTAACTCTTGTAGATATTGTATTTAGTATCCTACTGTAGCTATACAGTATATATCTGTAATTTTAGTTGTTGCTTGCACGATCTTGTAATAACCTTTGACTGATACACTTTTGTATCTAAAAAGAGTAGGCTACTGCTTTACTAGGCTACAGTGACACCAGGGCCATCTATTGACACAGTATATTAACCCCTTGTGTGCGGTCACACTTTATTTTTATATAATCTCTATTTGGTGAATTGTATATTTAGTTACATATTCTGTTATACATATATTTGTTTAAGGTTAGGTTATCACACCTGGTAGCCTATTTCTGCGAATTTCAATTTTATTATTTTCGGTTAGGCTATTCAACGCTGGTAGCCTATTATTGCGTATTTCAATTTTAAAAAAAACTTTTGGTTAGGCTATCGCCCCTGGGAGCCTAATTCTGCGTATCTCAACATTTTTGTTTTCGGTTAGGCTATCACCCCTGATAACCTATTTCTGCGTATTTCAGCATATTTGTTTTCGGTTGAAGTGATTGAAGTGTTTTTAAAGTGAGTGAAGTGTTTTAAAGTGAGTGAATTGTTTTTTAAGTGAGTGAAGTGATCTGAAGAAAGTGACTGTCACCATGCCTCGCGCTTGTGCGAACTGCGCCGGTAGGTTTGGTGAGTCCATGTTTGCTACTATCGAACTTCAAGTCTGCCGGCTCTGCCAGCAACGAGAGAATTTTACAGTGAAATTAGATGAAGCCTACAACAAGATCAACGTCCGGTTAATATACAGGAGACGCAACAACGTGTTTTTCAGGTATTTTTTTTGGAATTTTGATTTTGTTTTTGGTGTTTTAGTCTAATCTAGTGATGACATTGAATGGGAATTAAGCATTTACCCATTATCCATCAATCTAAAGACACGCCCCCCGATAGTGGGGAGGGCTATGAAGATCAGGGAAATTGAGGGGTAAAAAGCATATAGAACACTATAGAACACGATAATACACATTTGTAACCCAAATTTGGCTCGGGTTTGTTCAATTTCCAGACCCATAAAACCTGATTTTTTGAAAACCCGAGCCAAGTTTTGACGAAACTTGGCTCGGATTTAACAAATGTAAAAATGAAAAAAACACAGTAACCTTGGTAAAATATTGGCTCGGGTTTTGTCAATTTCCAGACCCATAAAACCTGACTTTTTGAAAACCCGAGCCAAGTTTTGACGAAACTTGGCTCGGATTTAACTAATTTAAAAATGAAAATAACACAGTAACCTTATTAACATGTTGGCTCGGGTTTTGTAAATTTCCATACCCATATAACCCGACATTTCGAAAACACGAGCCAAGGCTCGGATTTTACTAATGTTCATGTTAAAATTACACAGTAACCCTAATAAAATCTTTGTTTGGGTTTTCATAAGGTTAACATTACCCTAACCTAACGAAGTAAGAATGGGGTTAACATTAGCCTAACCTAACAACCTTACCTAACCTAACCTAGTAAGAATGAGGTTAACATTAGCCTAACCTAACAACCTTACCTAACCTAGTAAGAATGGGGTTAACATTAGCCTAACCTAACAACCTTACCTAACCTAACCTAGTAAGAATGGGGTTAACATTAGCCTAACCTAACAACCTTACCTAACCTAACCTAGTAAGAATGGAGTTAACATTAGCCTAACCTAACAACCTTACCTAACCTAACCTAGTAAGAATGGGGTTAACATTAGCCTAACCTAACAACCTTACCTAACCTAACCTAGTAAGAATGGGGTTAACATTAGCCTAACCTAACAACCTTACCTAACCTAACCTAGTATTATTGGTGGGGGCTGCCGCCCCCACACCCCCGCTGGTTAGGTACTGGCTGAAAAACTTGTTGTTTTACAGTAGGCCTATGTATTTTATGTTATTTTTGTTCTCCCTTATAATACATTTCAGCTCTTAATGACATATATAGCAAAGATGTATAGCCTATGCTCTACCTGACCTATTAGGCCTAAAAAGATCGATGGGCTAACTGTCGGTCCAAAACATCAGTATGGTAACCAACTAGCCCTTGCATGCCAGTTTAATCCTATGCGAAAAAAATCTTTTACTTTATGTTACTTTGCGATGACCCATTAAGATTCCCTAGCTAGCTGTGGTCCGGCTCCTTTATGTTGTCCCAACCAACCAACTAACCTTAATGAACAGAGGAGGTACTGGGCTGCCTGGCTGGCCGCTGGAGGCTCGATCACCACTCATCTTGGTCAACAGCTGGTGGATTTTTGTTTCGAATTTTTCCATGTAAAACAAGTGTATGTGCATTTCAAAACCAGCTGTCCTCGTCAGCTGTATTTGGAACACTGGTTATTGCACTTTGGACAGTTTACACTTATTGGAAGGCGAAAAGGTCTTGAGCAGCCTCAGTGTTTTTAAAGACGGTGGAAAAAGCTTTGATCGGCTCACACCCTCTACACAAGCTGGCCAGAGTCAAACTGACAGCTTATATCCTGGGCCACCTGTTTTCCAAATCATGGCATCACCTGATTGGTCGATAGACATCACGTGTCAGTGAACTCGAGTAGTCTTGGCATGAATTAGGTAGGGTGATTACTTTGGCTACGACGCCACCAGTATAGTTCATTGCATTCGCCACCAGATGTCTCAGTTGTTGACTGACAGTCACGAAAAAGAAGTCTCCCAGATGAAGACGAAAAAGAAGAAGTATAAACAAACCCTTTAAACGTAAATATCCATATAATATGTATTATGTTAGTTTCCCGGGAATGACACCTACATCAACAATTTGGAGAAAAATCGCTTAATCACATGCTATTGAGCTTAATTTTTTACCAATATTGTAGCGCCTCCTGTATATTGACCCAACGTCCTCACCATGAAGCTGGAATCACTCCAAGAGTTTGTAACACTCAACGTTGGAGTACCACAAACTTCAATTGTCACCGCAACTCCAGCAGCCACCAACGCCCCAACGTCAACTGCCAACAATTCAACGCCTACAGTAGCCACTTCAGCTGATGTTTCCGATACTCAAGATACAAATAGTGACTCTCTTCCCCCTCAAGACAACTTCCGTGTCGTGAGGAACAACGTTTGCCCCAAGACCAGGAAACACATACCGATTACCGAGTGTCAAAACCGTTTCCAGATACTCGCAGACTCAGATGACGAAGAGGAAATAAAAGAAGTCCGGCTCGTGGGAGACTCGATGATACGTGGTCAGCTCACAGAGTTTTGCGCCAGGGCACCTAAGACCAGGAAGCGTTTTTGTATCCCTGGTGGTGGTGTGGATGACGTAGTTGCAGCACTTGACGAAGTATCAAAGCTGGCCCCTGCTAATACAATGTACGTCATCCACGTTGGATCCAACGATGTACAGCGAACCCGGTCGGAAGATTTGCTTTTAAAGTACCAGCAGCTGATCAAGTCATTTAAGGAGAAGTCATCAAGGATCATCGTCTCAGGAATCGTCCCCCGGCTCGGTGTAGAGAGCCAATTTTACAACATAGCCAGCAGCACAAATCGTTGTCTAGCAAACCTCTGCAGGAAGGAGAACGTGGGATTCGTCGACACCTGGGACAATTTCTACTACGATGACTATTTGTTTTCGGACGATGGAGTTTATCTGAACCAGGTGGGAGCAGCACGTTTTGGGCGTCTTCTCAACGATGCGGTGAAGGATTTTCGGAGAAGAAATCGACTCAGCACAGGACAACCAGGAAGGAGGACCGAAGACAGCGAGGACGGCAACCTACAAAGGAATTAAATACTAATCCGTCAAGAACCGTGAATTTGGATAAAGCTCCACCAACACGACCCAAATTCAAAACCGTCAGGGATAACGACCGAGGACCGAGGACAGCCATGAATGTAAATGTAGATCCGACCAGAACCAAAAATTCGATGAAAGAACGTTCTGCGAGTTCTAAAACCGCAACTTTAAAGGTTTTCTATGCAAACGCTCGTAGCATACGCAATACATTTTCAGATTTAGAGGAACTAGTGTTTACAGAAAATTATGATGTGATTGGCATAACAGAATCTTGGCTCAATACAGAAGATAGAGACTTTTTAGCAGAGTATTCACTTCCCGGTTATGTAATGTTTGAGAACAGCCGAATAAATAAAAATGGAGGTGGCGTTTTATTTTATATCAAAGAAAGTCTTAACCCGACCCTCGTGTCAAAACCTCAAATTGTGAACGTCGACACATCTTTTGTGCTAATAAAGAATAATAAAGGTACAAAAATAATACTTGCGTTAATATACAGACCTCCAGCTCAATCAGTGCAAACTGACCGATAAATTTACGAACAAATTGCAGATGTAAGTAACTCACAAGATACCGTAATTTTTGGCGACTTTAATTTACCTGTGACCAAGTGGGGCGATACTCTTACTTCACACTCCGGACATGACTTGTATACGAACTTGCAAGAGAGTTCGCTTTATCAATTTGTTCGAACGCCGACCCGTGGTAATAACGTTCTTGACATTGTACTTGCAACAAAAGAAGAATTGATAGAGAATTTGAATGTTGGTGATGAATTCAGTAACAGCGACCATCGTACGATAACTTTCACTTTAAAGTTTACTAGTAACGAACCAAATAGTAGCATCGAAAAAGTCCCTAATTTCAAGAAAGCAAACTTCCATAAACTTAGAGCTATGTTTAAAGAAACTGACTGGAGCTTTTTAATTAACAATAACGACATAAATACATCTTGGAAGTTATTCGAAACCACTTACCTAAAAGCAGTGCAAGACTGCATACCATCGAAAATACGGCGTCCAGGCCATAATAATAAGCCCAAATGGTGGAATAAAGATATTTCAAACTGCCTGCTTGCTAAAAAATTGGTTAATGATAGATTAAAATCCTCACAAAATGACGAAGAACGGGTGAAATTTGTAGAGCTACGACACAAAGCCAAAAAGTTAATTAAGCAAAGTAAAAAGACCTTAGAGTTACATATTGCGAATCAAAGTAAAACAAACCCGAAAGAATTCTATAGTTATATCAGAAAGAAAAAAGTAGTTACTTCAACTGTTGGACCATTAGTCGATGAAAAAGGAGAATACACCAAAGACGAAGTACAAATGAGTAATGCCCTCAATACCTTCTTTGCATCAGTTTTTACAACAGAAGACCTCAGTGATATCCCTACACCATCGCCGATTCAGATTGATAATTCAGATGTTCTAAGCAATATCATCGTTACAGAGAGAGAAGTATTGAATTGTTTAGATAAACTCAAGGTAAATAAAACGCCAGGACCTGATACAATCTCGCCTAGAGTTCTAAAGGAAGCTAAGAATGAGCTCTCCAAACCACTGACATTACTATTCAATAAATCCTTGCAGTCTGGAACTATGCCTGATCAGTGGAAGCTAGCCAACGTAACACCGATATTCAAAAAAGGCAGCAAATCCCTACCCAGTAACTATCGTCCAATTAGCTTAACCTCAGTTGTATGTAAAATGCTAGAAACGGTCATACGAGACAGACTCGTAAATCACTTAGAGGAAAATAACATACTTAAAGATACTCAACACGGCTTTCGTAAAAAACGTTCCTGTTTAACAAACCTCTTAGACTTCTTCCACGATATCCTCAACCTCTACGATGAGAGTAAAGCTGTAGATATTATATACCTTGATTTTCAAAAGGCCTTTGACAAAGTTCCCCACAAACGTTTACTGCTAAAACTAAAAGCGCATGGAATACAAGACGGTGTGTTGAAATGGATAGAAAATTGGCTCAGCAACAGAAAGCAAAGGGTAGTCATAAACGGTAAGGCATCTAAATGGACCAATGTAAGTAGCGGGGTACCCCAGGGATCGGTACTAGGACCAATTCTCTTTCTAATTTACATCAACGACATAGATGAGGGTCTCACCTGCACAATCTCAAAATTTGCTGACAATACAAAAATTGCAAATAGCGTACTCTCAAAAGAACAAATTGACGATATGCAACACAATCTAGATAAATTGTCATGTTGGGCCCAAATTTGGCAAATGAGTTTCAATGCGGATAAATGTAAAGTACTACATGTCGGATACCTAAATGAGAAAGCAAACTATTCGATGAATGGCACTCAGCTTAAAAATGTAAACAGAGAAACTGATCTGGGAGTAACAATATCGAGTAACCTAAAACCGAGTCAACAATGTTCAGAAGTTGTTAAGAAGGCAAACAAAATAATTGGCTTTATAGGCAGGTCATTTGAGCATAAATCCAAAGAAGTTATCCTAACCCTTTACAATTCCTTAGTCCGCCCTCTTCTGGAATACTGCGTTCAATCCTGGTGCCCTTATTACCAAAAAGATATAAACAAGCTAGAACGAGTTCAACGTAGAGTTACCAAAATGATACCTAGCCTAAAGAACAAACCATACGAAGAGCGTCTTAGAGAATTAAATCTATTTCCTTTAACCCAGCGCAGATTAAGAGGCGACTTAATTCAAGTGTTCAAAATCATCAAAGGCATCGACAATATGAACTGTAGTAAGTACTTCACTATCGACCAATCTAATTACACGCGGGGAAACGGTTGCAAAATTATTGGTAAATCTTTTAACTCGCACGAATCTAAGAATTTCTTCTTCAATCGAGTTGTCAACTTGTGGAATGGGCTTCCCCGAGACGTTATAGACTGCAGCACCGTTGATTCATTTAAATTCCGCCTAGACAAATATCCCGCATCAAACCCGCGACTGACTGCGTTTGTAAATGAATAACTTTATCCTCCCCTCAGTTACTAACCCATATGTCCCCTACTAACTTCCTAGTCCTGCCACGTTAGTGGCAGGGCAGTAGTTCTCTTTCCAATGTTCCCTTACCCACTCTAAACCACTGTTTGGACACTTGACCCTCAGTGTTTTGGAGGACAAGCAGCCTAGAAGGGTCACTAGATATGTTGTTGCTTGATTTCCTTTGTACTCCTTTGTACTTGGCCGCAATTCCGCGTGGGCCACCTAGTCGTAGGGTTTGGGTAAATTCGTTGTGTAGTTTGTTCGCTCTGAATATAGTAAGATCTCACACTCCCCTCCCTGAATCAATCGAAGATTTTGCCCCATAGATGGCGCAGCTTGATGGGAAGGGAGGGAGCTTGTCGTAGTGTTAAAAGGGTAGGACACAATGGGAGGAGGTGACGTTTTATAACATACAGTGACGAATGCTAAACTTATTTACTTTTACTTGTTCATACAATAATGTTCCCGAAACTAATTCGTAATGAACAGTAGATTCCCTCTTTCAGTAACTGAAACGTCACTCTCTCTCTCTCTCTCTCTCTCCACCCACTTTATTGGTATGAATAAAATAATAGTACAGGTCATACTATATAATATATAACATACACCTTTTGTTAGCAAACTACAAACTAGCGACAAATTAGATTAACAGAAGTAGTAAACTATTATTATTTAGATGAGTTACCTTTGTAGTGTCAAAATATGTCGATCTGTGGATGACTTACCTCAAGCATGAGAGTCACAGTTAATACTGAGTTGGTGGGCTATTGATTACATTGATCAGGATTCATTAAGATTGGTAATATCATTATCAAGATTCTAAATTACCAGTGGCCAGAAAGAAAACATTACATATGATCACATTGATACATTAAGCCAAATGGTAGAGGTATGACATGTCTGATTTATATATTTAACAATTAATTTACATCGAGGCAAATTTGTTGATAAAGCATTTCCCTCAGGAATATCAGTATATTTAGAGTAGCTGGCAACAGTGTTTAAACTTAGATACAAAATTCCTCTCTGTATATGGCGATTTAAAGTCGATTTTCCTGTGCATCAAGGTAAACTATCCATTCCCTCCCCCAAATGGATAGTTTGAGTCTCGTTTCACCTTTATTGCTCTCTGACATTAGGTTGAAATTAGTATGGATCTTCATAAAGAGCTCCTTACCAAAACGTCTGCTGAAAATACACACGACAGGCTTACCAACATTTATCAGGGTAAATTCTATGACCTTAACTATTCAGCTATAGTACCAATCTAATTCTTTCTGATTAACTTGCTCTATAGACGAATGCTAATAATTGATGTGTGCTAACCTAGAAACAATAAATACAATAATTACTAAAGTATATGAAAAATCTGTTGGTATCACGGAAGAGCCAAGTCTGGTTTCTCAGAGAGAGAGAGAGAGAGAGAGAGAGAGAGAGAGAGAGAGAGAGAGAGAGAGAGAGAGAGAGAGAGAGAAGTTGCACTGTGTTAATCGATTTATGTAGTAAATATGGTATTGATAAATAATTTGTGCATTACCTTGGTAACAGTGAGACTATGAGTAACTACATGTAAACTCAGGTTATTAGATATGACAAATAGACCAGGGTATACACAGATAATATTATTCCACACATATAATTATGTATACTGATATGTTATACTCTTTGCATGTGGTTTGTTACATATTGCCAAGTCTGATAATAAAAGATAATGTGATACAGGGGGAAATATTTACCTAGAGTAAATTACGCTCGAGAATTGCAATCCACTTTTTCCCCAACACATTATTCCCTTGATCTATTTACTTTACTATGACTGTCTAATAAATATCAATTAAATAAATATAATTACTGAAGTCCCTAACCCCCTGGGGGTTAGGGAATAGAATATGCCCCACGTGCCTTCTGCGTGTCGTAAGAGGCGACTAAAGAGGTTGGGTCGGTGGGCTTGCGACCCCCACCCGGAAAAAATATCTAAGCAAAGAAAAACGAACGAACAGCCTCGGATGCGGACGGAACCAACGTTGACGAACCACGACCGACTAAGGACATGCCTTCGGACATTCTGAGAATGGCTACGTGGAATGTTAGTGGCATGAATGATGGCACAAAAGAGAGAGAGGTTCTGGTAGTGTTAGTGAATGCCAGGCTGGATGTATGTGGAATGACAGAGACCAAATGGAAAGGTTCAGATGTGAGAGAGTGGGAGTGTGGAATGGGTGTGTGTGCTGGAGTGAGTGAAGGTGCATGTTTGTTTGTAAGTAGCAAATGGAAGGAATGTGTAAGAGAGTATGGGTCTGTGGGTTCAAGGATTGTGGGGGTGAGAATGAAAGTAGGAATACAAACGTGGGTGATTGTATGCGTGTATGCCCCGACAGAGGATATACTTGAAAGAAAGAAAGAGGAGTTCTGGATGAATGTGGAGGCGTGCCTGGAGAAGTTTGACAAGAACGAAAGAATATTTCTGATTGGGGATATGAATGGTAAGGTGGGTGATAGGAAAGTTGAGGGAGTGGTGGGAGGGTGGGGGGTACCATCAGAGGTGAATGGGAATGGTAGTGCACTTGTGGACGTATGTGTGGGGAGGAGGCTGTGAATAGCCAACACCTTCTTCCGACACAGAATGATCCACAGGTACACGTGGAAACGGATGTTGACGATGAAGGATAAGACAGTGGTGGAACGAAAGTCATTGATTGATTATGTATGTGTGGATGAACGAATGAAGAAATCTGTGATGGATGCTAGGGTGTATAGGGGTATTGGAGGGGGTCTGTCTGATCATTATGTAGTGGTAGCCAAGGTTAGGATACAAAAGAATTGGGTGAGGAGAGCGGGAGGAAGGCGAGAGGAGGGTGGAATGGTGAGGAGGGTGGAGAGGTTGCAGGAGGAGGAAGTCAGGGAGGAGTACAGGAGAGCAGTGGAAAGACGACTAGGTGGGTTCGACCTGGAAGTTATGGAGGAAGTGGAGGAGATGAGCAAGGTGTTTAAGGATGAGATCTGTGCAGCATGTGAGGAGGTGTGTGGAGTGAGGAGAAGAGGGAGGGGAGTGAAAGGTACAGCATGGTGGACAGAAGAGGTAAGAATAGCTGTGGAAGAAAAGAAGAAAGCATATAGAGAGTGGTTGGGTAGTAGAGGGAATGAAGATTCCGAGAGACAGAAACGAGCGAGGTACGTGGAGAGTAAGAGGGTGGTGAAGAGAGTAGTGAAGGAAAGTAAGAGAAGAGTAGATGAGGAATTTGGAAGGAATCTGAGTGTAAAATGGAGGGAGAGTAAGAAACTGTTCTGGAAAGAAGTCAAGAAAGTTAGGGAAGGTAGCAAGGGAAACAGTAAGAGTGTGAAAGATAAGAATGGGAGAATGCTAGCCGAGAAGCAAGAGAGAGTCGAAAGATGGAGGGAGTAGTTTCAGTGAGTTGCTAAATGAAAGGAATGAAGAGCCAGTAAACATAGCTGGATATGGTATGGGAGGGAGAAGAAGAGAAGTAGTGGAGGAGGAGGTGGGGATCAGGAGGTCAGAAGTGTGGGAAGCCATGAAAAGAGTGAAGTTGGGGAAAGCACCAGGAACAGATGGAGTGTGTGGGGAAATGTTGAGGTATGGTGGTGAGATAGTGATAGAATGGGTATGGAAAATGTGCAAACTAGCATGGGAGAAGGGGAGTGCACCCGATGACTGGAAGACTGGCATAATAGTCCCCCTATATAAGGGCAAAGGGGAAAGAGGAGTGTGTGGTAACCACCGAGGAATATGTCTTCTAAGCGTAGTAGGGAAGGTATACAGTAGGGTAGTCATTGAGAGAGTGAGAGTGAGAACGGAGACATGGATAGGCGACGAGCAGGGAGGTTTTAGGAAGGGAAGAGGATGTGTAGATCAGATTTTTACCCTGAATTGTGTTGTGGAGAAGTATCTGGAGAAGAAACAAAAGGTGTATGTTGCCTTTATGGACTTGGAGAAGGCCTATGACAGAGTGGATAGAGAAGGTTTGTGGAAAGTACTTAGAATATACGGAGTAGAGGGCAAGTTGCTGAAAGCAGTGAAGAGCATGTATGAGGGTGCAAAGGCGGCAGTACGTGTGGAGAGTGAGCAGAGCGAGTTCTTTGACCTGAATGTTGGTTTGAAACAGGGGTGTGTGATGTCCCCGTGGTTGTTTACTGTATATATGGATGGAGTTATGAAAGAAATACTATCAAGAGCAGTGGATGTTGGTGTATCGCTGAAAAGGGAGGGAATTGAGTGGAAGCTACCTATACTGCTGTTTGCGGATGATACAGTTCTGATGAGTGATAATGAATGGGAGTTGCAGGGTCTGGTAAATGAGTTTGGAACAGTGTGCGAAATACGGAATTTGAAGGTAAATACGGGGAAGAGCAAGGTTATGGTCTTCGAAAGGGGTGAAGTCACAGAGTGTGAGGTGAAGCTGAACGGTCAGGCTATGGAGATCGTCAACTCTTTTAAGTATCTGGGCAGTGTGTTGAGTAAAGATGGGACTATGGATGAAGAGGTGCGGGAGAGGGTACAACAGGGGAAGAGGGTTGTAGGAACGCTAAAAGCAGTAACAAGAAATAGGGTGGTCAGTATGGAAGTGAAGAAGTCCTTGCATGACAGTGTGGTAATCCCGACACTGACTTACGGAAGCGAAGCATGGACGTTAGTTGAGAGACTCAGACCAAGAGTGAGAGCAGTGGAAATGAATTACCTAAGGAGTGCGTGCGGAGTTACATGGAGGGATAGACAGACTAATGAGGAAGTAAGAAGGAGGTGTGGTGTGGAGGTAGATGTGCTGGAAAGTGTGAAAAGGAACAACTTGAGATGGTTCGGCCATATGGAACGTATGGAAAGCGAGAGAATGACTAAGAGGGTGTACGAGAGCGAGGTGGAGGGACAGAGGGGGAGAGGTAGACCGAATATGAGGTGGAAGGATGGAGTGAGGAACTACATGAATGAAGGCGGTGCTGGTTGGGGGGAGGGGCGTCGACTGACTGGGGACAGAGGTGCATGGGGGCGGTTCGTTCGTGGCCACCCCTTCGGGGATCACGGCGTCAGGCAATAGATAGATAGATAGAATTGAGTATACCTTTATCAATTGTTCATATTACCGCAAACATATTGTTTATCAACAGGACAATTAATATTTGTCATTGTTATATTGCATTGCGCAATAATCTTTTATGATGAAGCTACACGAGCTAACGAGTTCAACGTAGAGTTACCAAAATTATACCTAGCCTAAAGAACAAACCATACGAAGAGCGTCTTAGAGAATTAAATCTATTTCCTTTAACCCAGCGCAGATTAAGAGGCGACTTAATTCAAGTGTTCAAAATCATCAAAGGCATCGACAATATGAACTGTAGTAAGTACTTCACTATCGACCAATCTAATTACACGCGGGGAAACGGTTGCAAAATTATTGGTAGATCTTTTAACTCGCACGAATCTAAGAATTTCTTCTTCAATCGAGTTGTCAACTTGTGGAATGGGCTTCCCCAAAACGTTATAGGCTGCATCACCGTTGATTCATTTAAACTCCGCCTAGACAAATATCTCGCATCAAACCCGCGACTGACTGCGTTTGTAAATGAATAACTTTATTTTATCCCCCCCTCAGTTACTAACCCCTCTGTCCCCTACTAACTTCCTAATCCTGCCGCGGACATTAGTTCCAGGGCAGTAATTCCCTTTCCAATGTTCCCTTACCCACTCTAAACCACTGTTTGGACACTTGATCCTCAGTGTTTTGGAGGACAAGCAACCTAGAAGGGTCACTGGAACTGTTGTTGCTTGATTTCCTTTGTACTCCTTTGTACACATTTATTTTGAAATTAATTGAAAAAAAGCTAGATAATGGAATGAGTTACCTCGGCATATAGAAGCTTATGAAGGTGATACTTTCACGTCCACCTCCTCTCGGGAGATAAGGTTGTCTGGCAATAGATGGATATATAGATAGATAGATAGATAGATAGATAAATCAGATTAGCGAGTTCACGAAATATGATATGACATCAAGATTTGTGTGCAATGATTAACCGAAGTTGTAAGAGGAAGCATAAACAAGCGAACAGGGGATCGTCCAAAGGGATCCTAATGCATCATTCATATAAACATAACTATATTTAAGCCAATTAGTGAAATATGCTGAAAATGTGTGCAAAACTAATACAAAGTAAAGAGTAAGTAAGGCCATGCCAGTATAAAAAGAGATACAATATATAGTACATACATAAATTTAGCTTTATAATTTTCCACCCGTCCACTAACACAAAACCTCTATGCATTCGTGTCCCGATCGCCCTTTAAGCACACGCACGCACGCGCACGCACACACACACACACACACACACTGAAATCTGAAATATCCTAAATTTAGTTATTATACATTCATCCACCAGTCTAAACAATCCCACCACAACTCCTCCACCTCCACCCACCTTGTTAGTCACCTCGCCACCCTTACGTCCCTCCATCCCTTAGTGACAACTATACTCTATTTTTTTCCAGCTGATCGTAAATTGAATCTCTTATTAGCTGATTTCTCGATACTTAATGCAAATATATGAAATTACTATGGCTGTGTGTCATATTAATGCCAAGTTTTCAGAATAAACATCATCTTTCGCTACAAAATCTACCTTATAGCCGAGTAACAAAGATAGAAACATGACAATTTACCCTCAGTTGGGGAAAAATAGACTAGAGGATAGAAAAAAGTCCGAGCTCGGAGAGGGAGAGGAAGGTGGATAATTATACATGGCCGCGTCAGTATAATGTTACTTCGTGGTGCTACTTCAAAATATATTCTTCTCAAGTTCTCATCATATTGCTGAATAAATTTCATAATGTGATTCATTAAAGGTGTAAATGGATATATATAATAGTGTTACTTTCAACATTCTGTATACCTCTTATAACCTAGAGAGAGAGAGAGAGAGAGAGAGAGAGAGAGAGACGTTTCAGTTACTGAAAGAGGGAATCTACTGTTCATTACGAATTAGTTTCGGGAACATTATTGTATGAACAAGTAGAAGTAAATAAGTTTAACATTCGTCACTGTATGTTATAGAACGTCACCTCCTCCCATTGTGTCCTACCCTTTTAACACTACGACAAGCTCCCTCCCTTCCCATCAAGCTGCGCCATCTATGGGGCAAAATCTTCGATTGATTCAGGGAGGGGAGTGTGAGATCTTACTATATTCAGAGCGAACAAACTACACAACGGATTTACCCAAACCCTATGACTAGGTGGCCCACGCGGAATTGCGGCCGAGTGTACGAGTAGGGTATCAAAATCATATAACGAAATGATAATAAGTGGTTTGAATACTTCGCAACACACCTAGTTCATAGCTGTGAGATACTATGAGTCGGACAGTGGAAGGGAGGGAGGAAGGTAGGATGTGGAGTGAGGGAGGAGGGCTGGAGAGTTCGGTGCGTCGTTGTCAAAATACGATATTTCCTAGATCTTCAGGAACAGAATAATATTATGTGCCATAAACTATACATTTCATACGATATATGCGGTAGATCATATATTTACGGGTAATTAATATATAATACATGAACCACACTACTACATTACACCTACAAATAGAATGTATATTATCATAGCTCCTAATGTGCATATATCTTTAGCGGATAATCTCCCAGTATAAAGGAGTATACTGGTGATGACTAACAATAGTGAACTAACCTCACTCCGGCTTCTTCCACCCCTCCTTCCTACTGGATGTCAACACGAGAAGGAAAGCGACCAGTCCTTTTTCTAGTCGATATTCACCGCAGCAGTACAGAAGTTTTCCCAGATTTGCCGTAAACACCATAACACAACACATGCCATAAACACGTCAGTCCTGTACCGCGAGTGTTGCTGGACTGATGACGTTTTACACCCCCCAATCTCCCAAATACCCCGAATCACCCCCTTTCCGGTCTACACATACCCTCCCTATGAACCCCCTCCACCACCTCTCTTGTTCTTCCTGTACTCCCACCATTCACTTCCTTCCACTTTATTTGTTATGTTACAGGTGATGATCGTTAGTCAAGCATAATACAGTACATTTAATTTTGATATTGTGTCACACTTCAAAACAGTTCGCATAAATTCAGTGATTAAGAAATATATCTGGAAGTTGGTAGCCTTTGTTACCAGTAAACCCCCACTCCCTTCTCTTCTTCTGTACCTCATGTCTCGATTCACCCCCATCACCCTTTTCCTCTCAGCCCTATTTTTCATATGCGTTACTGTAACTGGATTGATTAACGAATAGTGTATGAACCCCTCCAAGCATGGATAATATACCTCCTGCCTATCCACCACCACCTTCAGTGGTTATCACCTTACCTCGGTGATAACCACTGAACACCAAATGTAATTCACTCACCGCATCATTATTTTATTTGTTTCCCCTCGAAAAATTGGAATACAATTAAAATATATTGCATGTTCAATATTATCTATCTACTGTATATATACCAAATGTCTCTCTCTCTCTCTCTCTCTCTCTCTCTCTCTCTCTCTCTCTCTCTCTCTCTCTCTCTCTCTCTCTCTCTCTCTCTCTCTCTCTCTCTCTCACAATGTTTATCTTTATTAACTATTCCCTTCTCCCACTTCTTTCTTTCCTCCCATTCTCTCTCTCCCTTCCCTCACTTCTCACACCAATTTACACATGATGTTTATCACCGGGGTTTTTCCTACCTCGCTTACCAAGTCCTACCTCTCTTACCCAGATACGGAGGGTTATCTCTATCTCGGTTTGTGCTTGTCTTTGCGTATGTATTTAAGAGAAAAGGGGAGATAGATATAGATAAATATATAGAGTGAGAGAGTGTGTGTATGTGTGTTTTTTGTTTTGTTTTTTTGTATATATTCCTCTCCGGCATAGGCTGAGAGCCTGTACATTCAATCGCTATGTATTGAACGGTGAAGCCTGTGAGGTCTCGATCCAGTCTTGTGGGTGAGACATGTGATGCACTGTTAGCTGCAACCAGCCCCTGCCATCTTGCCTTTGCAGTATGCATGGGATTTAGTTGCCCACTCACGGCTCGAAGCAGCCCCATCTCTGAAGCTGCCTCGCTCCAGTGCTTCACTGTCTCATACTCGGACCCTCACTCTCAGAACGCCACCTATTGAGCAATGAACTCAATAGGCATTGCCCCCCAATAGCATATTTTGAATATGTGAATATTCATATTGTGCTATTTAATCAGGGAACAATGAGGGTATATATTTGGCGTTTCGGTGAGCTTTGTGGTAATGCACTGATACTATTCCAGATGATGAGTTAAGCGAAGTTTCAGACGTCGGTGGAGTAGTGGGGAGTTTGGGGGATCTCGTCCACATGCACTGGCAGTTAGATGGTGTACCGGTATAAACTCTATATTATAAGGTTCAATTAGATGGTGTACCGGTATAAACTCTATATTATAAGGTTCAATTAGATGGCGTACCGGTATAAACTCTATATTATAAGGTTCAATTAGATGGCGTACCGGTATAAACTCTATATTATAAGGTTCAATTAGATGGCGTACCGGTATAATCTCTATATTATAAGGTTCAATTAGATGGCGTACCGGTATAAACTCTATATTATAAGGTTCAATTAGATGGCGTACCGGTATAATCTCTATATTATAAGGTTCAATTAGATGGCGTACCGGTATAAACTCTATATTATAAGGTTCAATTAGATGGCGTACCGGTATAAACTCTATATTATAAGGTTCAATTAGATGGCGTACCGGTATAAACTCTATATTATAAGGTTCAATTAGATGGCGTACCGGTATAAACTCTATATTATAAGGTTCAATTAGATGGCGTACCGGTATAAACTCTATATTATAAGGTTCAATTAGATGGCGTACCGGTATAAACTCTATATTATAAGGTTCAATTAGATGGCGTACCGGTATAAACTCTATATTATAAGGTTCAATTAGATGGCGTACCGGTATAAACTCTATATTATAAGGTTCAATTAGATGGCGTACCGGTATAAACTCTATATTATAAGGTTCAATTAGATGGCGTACCGGTATAAACTCTATATTATAAGGTTCAATTAGATGGCGTACCGGTATAAACTCTATATTATAAGGTTCAATTAGATGGCGTACCGGTATAAACTCTATATTATAAGGTTCAATTAGATGGCGTACCGGTATAAACTCTATATTATAAGGTTCAATTAGATGGCGTACCGGTATAAACTCTATATTATAAGGTTCAATTAGATGGCGTACCGGTATAAAATCTATATTATAAGGTTCAATTAGATGGCGTACCGGTATAAACTCTATATTATAAGGTTCAATTAGATGGCGTACCGGTATAAACTCTATATTATAAGGTTCAATTAGATGGCGTACCGGTATAAACTCTATATTATAAGGTTCAATTAGATGGCGTACCGGTATAAACTCTATATTATAAGGTTCAATTAGATGGCGTACCGGTATAAACTCTATATTATAAGGTTCAATTAGATGGCGTACCGGTATAAACTCTATATTATAAGGTTCAATTAGATGGCATACCGGTATAAACTCTATATTATAAGGTTCAATTAGATGGCGTACCGGTATAAACTCTATATTATAAGGTTCAATTAGATGGCGTACCGGTATAAACTCTATATTATAAGGTTCAATTAGATGGCGTACCGGTATAAACTCTATATTATAAGGTTCAATTAGATGGCGTACCGGTATAAACTCTATATTATAAGGTTCAATTAGATGGCGTACCGGTATAAACTCTATATTATAAGGTTCAATTAGATGGCGTACCGGTATAAACTCTATATTATAAGGTTCAATTAGATGGCGTACCGGTATAAACTCTATATTATAAGGTTCAATTAGATGGCGTACCGGTATAAACTCTATATTATAAGGTTCAATTAGATGGCGTACCGGTATAAACTCTATATTATAAGGTTCAATTAGATGGTGTACCGGTATAAACTCTATATTATAAGGTTCAATTAGATGGCGTACCGGTATAAACTCTATATTATAAGGTTCAATTAGATGGTGTACCGGTATAAACTCTATATTATAAGGTTCAATTAGATGGCGTACCGGTATAAACTCTATATTATAAGGTTCAATTGAGTAATGTTGTCATTTTTGTTGTAGGTGAGGATGGATGTGTATGAGATTGTCTCTGCCACTGCGTTCAATTGTATTTGCATGTTTGTTTTTATATTAAATGTATTTCTCTTTATTTACCTACATACTTACCTATATTTCTACCATTGCAAATACTCCTATTGTTTGTCTTACAATCATACTATATGTCTGTCTGGCTTGACTTGCCTTATGTTACCCTGTGTTATATTATTGATATGTACACTTGTTTTTGTGTTCTTACATAATTATACAGTAGCAATCAGCCATAAACGTCACTTTATTAGTTAGAAAACTGTGACCCGTTTGGACAATCAATCATACCCACAATTATGAACGAAGACAATAACATCCATTTAATAATACGAAGATTATCGTAGGCAAACATCTTGAGTTAATTCATGTTCTGCTACTCAGGATTATTTTTCGGTTGGCCAAATATAGAGCCTGTGGTCCCCCAATATCCTGATGGCTCTGGTGATTTATATACCGCCATTTCGGGATTTATAAACTTTGACTAAAGAGGTGTGGTTTGAAACTTATGCGCGCCCTTTTGTGTGTGTGTATGTGTGTGTGTGTGTGTGTGTGCACATATGTGTTCAACGGTAGTGTCAATAGTTTCCACTTTTAAATTATCCACCAATAACATGACATAATTACCTACGAGAGTATAATTATAAGATACATTAGAAATACGATGACATGATTTTATTTAATGATAGTGTCGTATATTAATATGGGGCATTGCCGGTGTGTAATTCTATCTCTATCTATCTATTGCCTGACGCCGTGATCCCCGAAGGGGTGGCCACGAACGAACCGCCCCCATGCACCTCTGTCCCCAGTCAGTAAACGCCCCTCCCCCCAACCAGCACCACCTTCGTTCATGTACTTCCTCACTCCATCCTTCCACCTCATATTCGGTCTACCTCTCCCCCTCTGTCCCTCCACCTCGCTCTCATACACCCTCTTAGTCATTCTCTCGCTTTCCATACGTTCCATATGGCCGAACCATCTCAAGTTGTTCCTTTTCACACTTTCCAGCACATCTACCTCCACACCACACCTCCTTCTTACTTCCTCATTAGTCTGTCTATCCCTCCATGTAACTCCGCACGCACTCCTTAAGTAATTCATTTCCACTGCTCTCACTCTTGGTCTGAGTCTCTCAACCAACGTCCATGCTTCGCTTCCGTAAGTCAGTGTCGGGATTACCACACTGTCATGCAAGGACTTCTTCACTTCCATACTGACCACCCTATTTCTTGTTACTGCTTTTAGCGTTCCTACAACCCTCTTCCCCTGTTGTACCCTCTCCCGCACCTCTTCATCCACCTCGGTGTGTAATTACGTTTGAGAATGTTGACCATTCACTGAACAGTGTGTTGGTACTTTATAGACTGTAACTAAAGTGATACTTGTACGATTATTAATCTGAGCAAGTAATGCCATGGTTCGATCAATAATTTACAATCAATTCAGTTGAAGTTCCAATATATAAAACAGAAACAATTGTTGAAATTGGGAGATACAACGATACTTACCCTTCACTACTATATACCAGTGTTGATGTACACACACACACACACACACCCACACACACACACACACACACACACACACACACATTCTATTATATTATAATAGTGTGTATATTTATTCTCACAAACACATACAGTATATACAGTCACAGCCCTTGGGCAAAGCAGGGTATCTATGTCAGTGCCACATCCTTTAATGGCACTCCTCAGGCTCTCTCTCTATCTCTCTCTCAAATAAATGTTCTCCAATTGACACCATTCCCTAAAAAATAGTCACGAACGCTTTTCCATTTTCTTTTACTCCACTCTGCTTTTTTAATTGGTCAAAGCGAAGTATGAGAGGCAGCATTACGGACCCGTTGATAGTTTTACCGAGAAACAAAAATATGACTTGGTGTTGTAATTCTGTATCACTATTGACGCGCGAGAAGGTATTGGACTAATGGCTTGGGTTTCATTATACTCTACAGTATATCCATTCAGAAGAATACGGCTTTATTTTTATATTTATTTGGATAACACTCAGCTATTTTGAATAAGCTTTTAGAATGGCGACGGTAGACTTTCTGTTATAAGAGGATATAGATTTCCCGCTATATCATATAACTTGGGTCATTATCTGCGTGCAGTTCTGCGGAGATTATATGGCCGTTGTTGTGAGTGTGTGTTTGTTTGTAAGCAAGAATTCTCAAATATAGTCATGTATTTACAGGAACATTGTTTACAACCTATATATGGTATCAAATAAACAATCTGTTAAGACTTTGCTTAATATCTAGTAACCCCTCTCACTACCCGCACTCAAATATAATACTCTCCACAAATGATAATTAAGTATTAATTTGAAATTCATGATAATCAAACTGCTACTATTTGAATACCCAAGGACTTTGTACAACTTACAGCAAACCCTACAGTAAAGACAAGACCGGATATTACAAATCAGTTATGGCCCCAACTCTGTTCCTCATTCATATCAATGATCTCATATCTACCACTCATAATCCAATACATTCCTACGCAGATGACTGAACACTCCACAGTTCCTTCACTTTTACCAATTGTTTCACCCAACCCGATATTATAAATTCAAAAATAAATACTGCAATTTCTCTGAACCAGGACCTTTCTAGAATTAATGAATGGGGACAACAAAATCTAGTTTCCTTTAATGCACAGAAAACCAAGTACATTCAATTTTCTAACGGACAGAATCTCACTGACTCCCATATATTTGTTAATGATGTAAATATTCCCACTTCCCCTAGTATTGACATTCTCGGTGTAACATTAACTACTAACCTGAGCTGGACACATTATGTTAGAAGCATTGCTAAGAATGCCTCTAAAAAACTGGGACTCCTCTACAGAGTTCGAGAATTCTTCACTGACGAGCAGTTGGCCGTAATATATAAAAGTCATGTGCGTTCTCAGATGGATTACTGTTCACCTCTGTGGAGTGGAAGTGGAGTGGTTGCATTGAGGCAGTTGGACAAAATTCAAAATAAAGCTATTAGATTAATCAATAACCCTGCAATCACACGGGGGGACCTTCCTACATTATCCATACGAAGGAACAATGCATCCCTTGCATTATTCTACATTTATTTTCACAGCAATTGTTCCGAGGAACTTGCTTCAATTGTGCCGCCTCTCCACATCTTTCCCCGTAAAACTAGGGCAGCTGGAAACGCCCATGAGTTTACACATTCTCCTCCACAATGCAGAGCTTCAGCTTATCAAAATTCATTTATCTCATGTCTAGGTCCCTTAAAACCTCTCTCCTACCTCTCTCCTTACCTTCCCAAACACACCCCTCACATGTGACGGGCACCTCCGATACACGTGGACAATGCTTGGTGAGCTCAACAGTGTGTGGGAAATGTCTGACACGGTAAAAAGCAGAAGCAGGAAGTTACAATGATTTAACCTTCAAATTGTACAGTGTTCTGCTTAAGTACATAGTACACTGCAAGTAATTGATTTAAACATTATATGAGTTATAATAATGATTCCTATAATAATTACTGAATATAACATGTAATACACACACACACACACATTATATGAAAGGAAGGAAAAACGTGTGAGCACACATACACATTTAATAGACTAACCACACCTTCCTTCCCTACTTAGTGTCCAAACACAATATAAGACTTGACCTGCACCCACCTAGATAACTTGTGATTAACTAACATCCCCTGACCATGTTATCTGAGAGAGAAAGTTACAATTAATGCATACTATCAGAATGGCTTTGTGGTACATTCTAGGGAGATCTTTTTGATAACGTTAAATAGTTTGCATAATAAAGCATACTCTTTGAAAACAAAACAAAAAACTTCCATTTCAAATTTGACCCATATACAGCTGAGGCTGTACGAGGTAAAGTTATACAGAAAGGGGTGACTTACATATTTGACAATAATTTTGATCCCTGACCTCCCTGTAACTCAAAAGGGTGTAGAGCAATCTGGCTGTAAATATCCACACCTATTCCCTGGTGGACTTTTCCCAAATTCAAGAAATGTTAGCCCGATTGCTTTCATTAATTTCGAAATATCAGAAGTTAAGGGGTCAAGATTATTATTATATACAGTACAGATATAGGTTTGGAAAGGACAAATATTGTTATATTGGTTTCAAGTTGGCCAGTTGGAGCCACTGGATTTTGAGTAATTTATCAATGAATAGTATTATTTCATAAGAATGGAATTATATTACGTTATTGTTCCTGTATTCTCAGCTTTTAAGGTTTTTGTGTTCCTAGTTGGTGGGTCCATGTATAAATGGTCCACGGGGATCTGTTAGGGATCACAAGGGGATAATGGAGTAATGAAGATAGAGAACCACTGGTCTAAACCTTTTTCCCAAGGAATGTTCATGTTTCAGATCAGTTCACTCAGACGCCTGCACAGGGATGTTCTTGGACAACATGATGGGCGGGGGTTTTAAGGGAAGGATAGTGCTAGTTATATTGTTATTGCTTAGCTGGTATTATGTGTTTACTAAATTTTCAATTCAATGTACATATGAAGCATTAATGTTAGTGTGAAATTATAACTTATTAAGTGTATAGATTCCTCAGAAATAAATCTTAACTTCTTCCTTGTTGTGAAGCGGAATCCAGTAGAATGGAAGCTTTCTTACCTTTCCAAGACACTCTTAACTCTCTCTGGGTATAAAACCATCCATACATTCGTATATACCTCCGACACGAAGTTGGACAGAGGCTATGTGGTTGCTTCCGTTTTGTCTGTTTATTTGTTTGATTTTAGGTAAAAAATATATTTCAAAAGTTATTAACTGATGTTCAAGGAAATTGGTGGGCATATTATAGGATATGCTTCAAGGAAGACGTTATATAATTTAGTAGGTGATCAGTATATTGCATACTTCCGCCAGCGTAGGAGGCACTAAGTTATAAATTGATGTTCATGAAATGTTGATGGGCAGACGTGGAAGGTGTGTGTGTGTGTGTGTGTGTGTGATAAGGAGGTAGGCCTTGTGTGTTTTTTCTTTTTTTTTTTTACCTTAATCAGGGGCCACTGAGGGTATTTATTTGGCATTTCGGTGGGCTTTGTGGTAATGCACTGATACTAGGTACAGCAAAATTTCCATCCCAATAATATCTAATAATCTAATATCTGGTGGTATGATGGTGTTTATGTTAGTATGATGTGAGTGCGAATGTGTCTGTGTCAGTCTTCTACTGTACTTCTCACTTCTCAGCTTGTTCTTCCTCTTTCCAATTACTCTTCTTTCCTATTTTATTCCAGCCATCTGGTCTGGTCTGTGTGTGGGTTCTGAGGTGACTGAAGGTTTATTTTTGTTTTGGAATGTCAGTAATTGCAATGTTTGTATGGAATTATTTAAGTCTGTTGATACGT
Organism: Paralithodes platypus; assembly: GCA_032716605.1. Taxonomy (NCBI): domain Eukaryota; kingdom Metazoa; phylum Arthropoda; class Malacostraca; order Decapoda; family Lithodidae; genus Paralithodes; species Paralithodes platypus. The sequence goes on from CM064530.1 coordinate 40,492,312, forward strand.
CCTTATGTTTTGATTAAATATAACCATGGGTAATCAGATCAAGAATGTTTATTAAGAAGTATTTATATCTAGTTCCACAATACTCAATCTGCATATTCATCACTGAATTTATCCGACACTTTACATTCACCCTCCCCTCCGTGATCCGAGTAAACATTCTCCTTCGTTACGTTCATCGAATGTTTGTGTATTCCCTTTAACTCTTCTCTCTCTCTCTCTCTCTCTCTCTCTCTCTCTCTCTCTCTATCTCTCTCTCTCTCTCAGGTCAAGGATGGCAGCTGTTAACCCCTGTCAAACGGGGATATTTGTAATTGCTACTACCTGGCAGGCGGGTATATTTACCCTAATCGAGCTTCATACCATGTTCTTTTTCATCCATAAACAAGAGCCAGAGCATAATACACTTATATATCCGTGAAAGGGCGATAATAGAGCTTTCGAATGACACCTGAATCATCCTTCTACGACCACGGGTTCTCTTGCAATGATGTTGCAACACGAGGGCAACAACCCTAAAATACAGTAATTACCTCAGAATATCCTTGTCCTCGAGAGGCCAGGGATGTAGAGAGGTGTGGTGAGGCTTCCAGTTGCCCCTCTCGGCCCAGGCTGAGCGGTCAGAGCCTGCCTGTGGTCATCCCAACGCGTGGAGTCTCTCGAGCCGATAATGTGCTAAAAATCCCACCCGATTGTTGTCGGGACCCGCTGAATAGGCCCTGGTTCTCTCACCCGACAATTGTCGGGACCCACTGCTTGAGTGAATAATAAATATATACTGTATAATTTGGGAACTTAAACTCAGGGTACGATCATTCACATTACTCCGCCATTATAATGTTCATTACTATCATTCTTAGGTTTTATTACCAACTTATAATACTATGAATTACAATATTATTTTCAAATATACTAACTAGCCTAATTTATATTCCTCTGTTTTGTTCTATGTGAGCGAGGGAGACACAATGCAAAACTGCCTGAAGCGCGTGCCTCCCCATAGTTGAAAGAGTGACAGGGCCAACATCAAGGGACTTTCGAGTCAAAATGCCTGGACACATGGAGTTTGAAGCAATTTAAGTCATAGGAGGAGGGAAAGACTGATTCTGGGAGAGAGTTCCAGAGCTCAGCTGTTGAATAGAAGACAGACTGAGAGTAATGTTTCACTCTTGGGTTGGAAAGTTGCACAGTGTAGGGGTGGGATTGTGTTGCAATACGGGTACCATGTACCCTATGTACAGTAGAGGAGGTGGTATGCACTGGGAGAGCTCCGAGGAGCACTGATTATTGTAGTAGCGATAGAATAGCGAGCGTGATGCAATATTTGGGCGAAGAGGGTTTGCAGAGATTTAGCGAGTGGGCGGGAATTAATCATACGAAAGGCATTCATTTCTACTTGGTCTATGAGTTGCTTCCAACAGCTCCCGACTTAGTCACTGTTTTCTACATCTCATTCATTTCCCTTTCACCTTCCATGCCTTTCGTATTTCTTCTTTACTCTTCAAATCTGCAAATTTATTATTTTACTAATATTTGTTTCCTCAACCCACATCCATCTCTGTCACCCACTTTCTATTAAATTTAGACCCTCTCAACTCCAATACACTTGTCTACTAGTGTTTTACTAAGTATTTAATATTGTCTTTACTAGTCTCCATTCTATGTTCTTTGTTGTTATATTTGCCTCGTGTTTTTGTCTTCTCTCTGCTCCTCATGGTTCTTCTCTGTTTGTTTTCCTTCTTTGTCAATGTTATATAAATCCCATGTATTATTTTGGCTTACTTTCGGTCCTATCCATTTCCTTCTCTTTACTATGCCACTCTATTCTCTTGTGATCGTCCTGCTTCAATTACTTGCCTATATTTATTTGTGGTCAAGGTATTTGTTTTCTTAATTTTACTTCTCGCTTGATTAAACGACCAATTACTATCCCTCCTCCTAACTCCTCTCTTTTCCTGTAAGTCCTCAATTATTTCATCCTATCACCTCGTTTCTCTCCTCTCAAGTCTTTTATTGTTGTCCCCCCTTTCCTCCTCATTTCTCTCTTCTCTCTCTTTGCCTAATTCCTTTCATCCCTCATACCCCCTCGTTCTCCTTCCCTCTTCACTCCTATGTCCTTAATGTTTAAATCAAATTGCCCACTCCTCTCCTGCCCTCTATCCTTATGTTATCACTGTTCACTACTCTCCTTCCTCCTCTCCTCACTCCACTCATCTCTCCTCTTGCCTACTCTCTCCTCTTCTTTTTGTTCCTCCCCTGGTGCTGACGTCTGGAAGATCTGAACAACATTATCGAAGTATCTACACTTGTTGTTTCGACCCAGCTCCTTGAGTAAGATACGTTTTTCAAATGGTTTTGTTTTGCACCCTGATACTGGATTTTAGTGTCTTCCCTCCTCGTGTATCCTCGCGCGCGCGGGCACACACACACACTGTGAAAAATACTGTACGGTGTGCTGTGGACGTGCATACATGCTGACTAGTGTAGTTTATATCTACCTATATAGCTATTACCTGGCGCCGTGATCCTTGCAGGGGTGGCCACGAACAAAACGCTCCCATGCACCTCTCTCCCCAGTCAGTCGACGCCCCTCCTCCCAACCAGCACCGACTTCATTCATATACTTCATAACTCCATCCTTCCACCTCTCGCTCGGTTTATCTCTCCCTCTCTGTCAATCCACCTCGCTCTCGTACACCCTCTTAGTCATTGTCTCGCTTCCCATAAGTTCCATATGGCCGAACCATCTCAAGGTGTTCCTTTTTACACTTTCTATATATGGAATAATATAATTATGCCAATACAGTTTGTGCATTATATTTATTTAATTGTAATTGTGTTCAAATTTTAGATAGATGCTTAGACATATACATTATATGATGGGATAGATATGCAAATATTGGTAGCCAATGTGAAATAGTAAATGAGAACATATATACAGTATATACAGTAAGTATATAATTATATATATATATATATATATATATATATATTATATATATATATATATATACTGTATATATAATATATATATATATATATATATATATATATATATATTATATATATATATATATATAAAGAGAGAGAGAGAGAGTTTGCATGCAGTAGATATATTGGTTTTGATATGTTTTAACCAAATTTGCTAGTGATTTTTAGAATGGGATGCAATGAGTTGTCGGTATTTTTAACATAAATGGTTCGAATTAAACTTGATTCAGCCTTCCACCGTCGGTATCACTGTTGAATTGCATTAATTATATTAATTACCAGGATATCCAATTATTCATATTGAAGTAATGGTCGGCAGGAGTGATATTCACTTAGTAATTTGTGATGTACTTTAACTGTAAAGTTAATGAGTTGTCAACATTTCGGTTATCACTTATCAAGTGATAGGCAATATGGTTTTAGACGATGTCGATCAACTGCAGACATTGATTGCCTTCTTACGCATCACATTAATCAAGCTACAGACCAACATGGTGAAACACATACAATAGCACTGGATATATCATCGGCATTTGATTGAGTCTGGCATCAATCCTTATTGTCGAAGATGTCACACTACGGCCTTGCATAATTAGTTCCACTAATTTCTTCTTATTTCATAACAGAAAAATATGTGTAATGGTAGATGGCCTTTATTCTCAATTTCACTCAATAAATGCTGGTGTTCACCAGGGATCAGTTTTGGCTCCAACTCTGTTCCTCATTCATATCAATTATCTCATATCTACCACTCATAATCCAATACATTCCTACGCAGATGACTCAACACTCCACAGTTCCTTCACATTTACCAATTCTTTCACCCAACCCGATATTATAAATTCAAAAATAAATACTGCAATTTCTCTGAACCAGGACCTTTCTAGAATTAATGAATGGGGACAAAAAAATCTAGTTTCCTTTAATGCACAGAAAACCAAGTACATTCAATTTTCTAACCGACAGAATCTCACTGACTCCCATATATTTTAATGATGTAAATATTCCCACTTCCCCTAGTATTGACATTCTCGGTGTAACATTAACTACTAACCTGAGCTGGACACATTATGTTAGAAGCATTGCTAAGAATGCCTCTAAAAAACTGGGACTCCTGTACAGAGTTCGAGAATTCTTCACTGACGAGCAGTTGGCCGTAATATATAAAAGTCATGTGCGTTCTCAGATGGATTACTGTTCACCTCTGTGGAGTGGAAGTGGAGTGGTTGCATTGAGGCAGTTGGACAAAATTCAAAATAAAGCTATTATATTAATCAATAACCCTGCAATCACATCGGACCGTCCTACATTATCCATACGAAGAAACGTTGCATCCCTTGCATTATTCTACAGATATTTTCACAGCAATTGTTCCGAGGAGCTTGCTTCAATTGTGCCGCCTCTCCACATCTTTCCCCGTAACTCCAGCTGCCCATGAATGTACACTTTCTCCTCCACAATGCAGAATTTTTGCTTATCAAAATTCATGTATCCCCAGAACTACTACTCTTTGGAATTCACTTCCTCGAGTTGCTTTCCACAAACTAACAATCTACAATAGTTTAAATCCAGTTGTTACAAAAATGTTATGAATGGAGGATGCTCTTAGGCACATGGACCTTTTTTTGTTTTACCTGTGTTGTTTCTTCCTCCGTTCATTGTCTCTTAAAAAAAAAAAAAAAAAAAAAAATCGTGTTAATGTGTATGTTTTCTTGATTTATTTATATAAATATTACTTATTTGTCTACAAGATTTATCCTTTCGAGATAACTTCACTTAATAAATAGGTTATCAGAGAACGCAACATAAATGGTAGATCTGTTTTAAGTCAAGAAATACAGTTGCGGACAGCAACATATATAATACACTGATGACGTTTTTTGTAAAACTAGTGAATGACTTACTAGGGTTAACTGGTTAATATTCACTGTTATCGTTTATGTTATCAATAGTTGTTCAAACCTTCCTGACTACGACTGTACTGGGGTTCTCTTCCTGTACTGAAGGTTGGTCTGTTCTTGTAAGCGGCTTGCCACAGTAATCGTATCAACATTAATACTTCAACACCGCAGCCCCAACTAGGCCAGTTTTTTAGTTGGAAAGTATATCTTGCTCAAGATTTACTCTCAATCAATTAACATTTTAAAAAATCCACCATAATGAAACAGAAACGTGTCTAGATATTAAAGTATATTGAATATAATGACCAGAACCCTACATTTGACGCAATGTAAATTATAAGATACCTATGACAATAATTTATACAAATAACATTACTTGTTAAGAGGAAATGCCAAAAACTATTGTGGCTAAATGTATTAGGCTATATTGAAACCTCTTGATTGTGTTTTGTTTCACCACATATGTCTCTTTCTCTCTCTCTCTCTCTCTCTCTCTCTCAAATGCCACTTATAGAGCTTAGTACACACTAGGCACTGTTATCCATCGAATATTTAGAATGTGGGAATATTCACACAATGCTAATGCTAATTAAAAACATCGAAGGTGTGTTTATGACGTGTTGGTGGGCTTTGTGGTAATGTATTGAAACCATGTATCGCACAAATTAGATCATATAAACTCCTTCCATTGACACATCGGGCCTTGATGATTACTAGACAAGTAGTAAGACCACTCCACCACACCTACCCTCTCTACCCTACACAATCTAACTATAATATTATACAGTATGTATCTGATTAAATACACTAAGATAAACCATTATTCAAGAAATCAATTCCTTCTAACACTGCACACAGTGAAATGCTTGAAGAAACCGCTTCCCAGCAATTATAAAGCGTCAACTTATTGTTCTCCCACATACCTACAATTCCTTCCAGCCTCTGCGTTACACTTCACTCACAAATTCGCGATAATGAACAAATGAGTTATAGTGAGCCTCATTACCGAAGAAGAAGACGATGAAGGAGGCGATGACTAAGGAAGAGGAGGAGGATTGAGAAGATAAGTGGGGAGGGGGAGGGAAAGGAGGAGGAGGATTGAGAAGATAAGTGGGGAGGGGGAGGGAAAGGAGGAGGAGGATTGAGAAGATAAGTGAGGAGGGGGAGGGAAAGGAGGAGGAGGATTGAGAATATAAGTGAGGAGGGGGAGGGAAAGGAGGAGGAGGATTGAGAAGATAAGTGGGGAGGGGGAGGGAAAGGAGGAGGAGGATTGAGAAGATAAGTGGGAAGGGGGAGGGAAAGGAGGAGGAGGATTGAGAAGATAAGTGGGAAGGGGGAGGGAAAGGAGGAGGAGGATTGAGAAGATAAGTGGGGAGGGGGAGGGAAAGGAGGAGGGGGAGTGGGAAGGGACGTGAGGAGGGGGAGGGAAAGGAGGAGGAGGATTGAGAAGATAAGTGGGGAGGGGGAGGGAAAGGAGGAGGAGGATTGAGAAGATAAGTGGGAAGAGGGAGGGAAAGGAGGTGTAGAAGGAATGGTTGGAAGAGGTGGAGTATAATTGTCAGTAATAACGCCTGTGTTAAATTGTTGGCAGTCACTTCGCTCCATGACCATTTTGTCACATAACTCCTTGGTCCCATGATAATTGTACTTCATGTTCCTGAATAGTCCTACCCCAAGCCAACTTTTGTAACCCCTCATACAACCATCAGTTCCTCGTCTGTATATTTGATGGTTGAACTACAATAGTAATATTGTGGTCCGTGTAACTGTTCCGGGGTTAAATACCAGTACAAGACCTCCGGCACTCCACAGGAAGCTACCCTTCTCGTCTGGATTATTGACGTGTGTTGTCATGTGGTGGTGGTGGTGGTAGTAGTGGCGGAGGTGGTGTTAGTGCCAATTGGTGGATGTAGTGGTGGCAGTGCTGGTGGTGGTGGTGGAGGTAGGGGTAGTGGTGGTGAAGAAAATGTGTGTGTGTTTGGGGGGAGGGGGGGGGGGTAATTGGGATGGTTACTGCGGCGGTGATGTGTGTGTTTGTATGTTTCCTTGTGTGTTTTTATACTTCATTTACGAAAGGTGAATATGATGGAACGCTTATACTTCGATCAGAGTAGTAAAGGTTGCCCCTCTCTCTCTCTCAATTAACCCTCTCCGACATATGACGCGATTTTGAGCCTATTGGGGATACTTTATAGCCTTTGTTACCATCAGGGGTATTTAGAAACCTTTAGTTTAGTTACTTCAACTTCTGCAGTTGTCTTTGCGTTTGCTGTGGGCAGAAAACTAATTTTTGAGAGGTAATTATAAGAGTAAGAGAACTCTAGTTCTTATTGCTAATCTGGCAACCTCTGCGTCATCAATGCGTGAAAGGGTTAAGCAACACTCCATATTAGCAAGGTGAGGGAGAGGGTGAATATTGAAGCAGGGGAAGATAATAAAGGGAGCACTGACCACACCCTGGATCACCCTTCCCCTCAGAGGCATATTTTCCAAACTAGGACCAGTTCGTACACTTGGGCTACTGTATATTTATTCAGGATGATCACGGGGGTATATCACCCCATCCAGCCTAAACACAACCAAACCTAACTGTTTACTCAGGTTGAATTAGGTGATGCGAGGTTTGGTTAGGCAATTTTACTGTGACGATCCTGGTGAAAACAAGTATGACGAGAGTATACACCCTCCTAAATTTTGTGGAATATAGCCCATAAATGTTGGCACATTTACCGCTTGGTGCACTTGGATGCCAAAGTCTAAAGCCCAGTCACAAGAATTCGAGGACCCTCTACGTTTGTCTTTATGCATTTATAATTTTCTTGATTGATTTGTGGATGTAACTTGCCTCTCAATAAATAGTACATATAGTTTTATAGTTGATGTATAGAAAAATATATTCTAAAATGTGTTACCATAGATATACTAACATAAATAGAAAGAGACTGGCCTCCGAGTGTACAGTACCTACACCAACCACTGTCACAGACCTTCCCCTCGACCTCTCTGTCTCACGCTGGGCCAGGGAGAAGCAGTGTGAGGCCCTGGTGTTGAGCATAATATTGGGCCCCCCTCCCATGGACACATTTGGATTTATTTGTTAGAGGGCATCTATTGCATAAGTGCAATAAAGCCACTTAGCCATCAAGCCACCCATGACATATTGCTACTTTAGATGTAATCTGAGGCCCATGCTGGATGTTGGGATTTTCTTCTTTTTCAAGGACAGTACAATTATATTTGCCTATTTTGTATTTTAAATAATACCTTTATTTACTAATTTACTCTTGGTAATGGTTCTTAGTTTCATAATTTGTACACATGAAGCAAATCATAGTGATTATTGTTTGTCATGTTTTCCATTATTATAATGCAACTAATTATACCTTACAAATTAAAAACACATATTGAGCAAGAAGAAATTCATAAAGTTAAGAATATTATTTTTATAGAAGCACGCTTCACTCAATAACATAGGAAAACAAATTAAACTCATCATTAACGTTTCTGCATGAACATTATAAATAAAATGCACCTGATTTGTGATGGTACATCCTAATTGAATCAATTTAACTTAAAAACAAAACAATATATATTTAACACTGGTAGCAGTACATACCTTTCTTAACCTTTTTAATTTCACCACACATGTTGATACTCTCTTTGAACAATCATTTGACGATTTTATACAGCTTAGGAAAGATCTGTATGCTTTCATTAATTTCTTTAGGAGGTGTTTGTTGTTGTAGCGAAATAAATAAACATAGATTCTACAGCTCTCTTGCAAATACACACAAATGTCCTATGGGGTCATGTTTCACGACTGCTCTGTATTTATATATATTATTATTATGCGTGGTTGTAATCCAACTCGCTTTAATGTTTATTTTCAAAAGTTCCATGCTTAGAATACTTAGAATAAAATCATGCCCGACAGGAACACAACTAACAATAATTAATTATCTTTCTAGTTTACTCAATCACGCTCCAAACATAATGAACACACGAGATAAGGACAATAAGTGTTATTTCTTAATCATTAGTTACAGGGTCAGGCACATCTGGATCTTAACTATATAGAGTATAAGTTCAATGGCGAATCAATGGTGACTTGGAATGAGTTAACAATTTTTGACTCCTTCATGAAATAAATGTGTCCCTTACAAAGCATCAAACATGAAAATAATATATAAGTCATATAAGACAGAACCTTATATATGATGACAATACATATACGGGTCAAGTATACACCGAGAGGAATAATAGTTAATCAATGTGGGTAACTGAGATCATCTACTCAGGTACGCACCGGTAAGCGTGGCTCGAAATACAAATAGGTCGCCAGGTCAGGTAGGCGGTCAAAGCTGCCGTGCGAGGTTAAGGTCAAAGGTACTGCGTTCAGGCTGAATAAACACCTGATTCAGTGCAACGTTAAATCAGTAACAAAAGATTTGAAGTTAACTTTACTCATGATGGTATGATAATTAAATTTACAATTTACCTATAAAAGAATAATTGTGAATAATCTCCCCCACGATACACGAAAAATAAATTCAATCGTAAATGAGCTAGAATCACACTCAATGAGGAACTCCGATTCACCAAATATGTAGTGAATAAATATAGCGGAATATTAGCTATAGAAGCAGTGAGTTTGAATGAATTAAAAACTACTGTAAATAAAATCAGACACAGAACGAAGTAGTGACAGATAATTAGCCGAAATGAGGGCCAATGCAGAAGCTTGAATGAATTAACAAACTAATGTAACAAAAATAAAGTTGAGGAACAAAGTAGCAACTTTGAATAGCCAAAATGAAGGCTGATGCAGTAAGTTTGAATGAATTAACAAACTACTGGAAATAAAATAAGGACGCAGAACGAAGTAGCGATTTAGAATAACCCGAATACAGGTTGATAAAGTATAGAAAGCTATTAAAATGCAGAACGACGTAGTGTTTTATAAATAGTTTAAGGCTGATGAATACAGGAATGTACAATCTGAATTCCTAAACTTGGTTGTGAAATAATATCATTAACCGGGTAACGTAATTGATCGGATTATTCACAAGAACTAATATAGATTAGAAATCTTGAACATAGATTAATTCAATCTCAACAGAACTGGTTTTTACATTTAATGTTGGACGTTCGGGAAGAGGCTCAGACCAAGAGTGAGAGCGGTGGAAATGAGTTACTTGAGAAGTGCGTGCGGAGTTACATGGAGGGATAAACAGACGAATGAGGAAGTAAGAAGGAGGTGAGGTTTGGAGGTAGATGTGCTGGAAAGTGTGAAAAGGAACAGTTGAGATGGTTCAGCCATATGGAACGTATGGGAAGCGAGAGAATGACTAAGAGGGTGTACGAGAGTGAGGTGGAAGGACAGAGAGGGAGAGGTAGACCGAAGGAGTGGTGGAAGGATGGAGTGAGGAAGTATATGAATGAAGGCGGTGCTGGTTGGGAAGAAGGGCGTCGACTGACTGGGGACAGAGGTGCATGGGGGCAGTTCGTTCGTGGCCACCCCTTCGGGGGTCACGGCGTCAGGCAATATATAGATAGTTGACTTAGTACTCTAAGTGATCTCCTATAAAAAATGGAAAAAGCACTGTCCGGAGTTTGAGATTAAGTTTTAAGAAGGAAAATTGCTCTCGTTACACACACTTCACTTCGAACATGGACACTCAATCAATAATAACACAACTGAATAAAATTGTTCTCGTTACACACTTCACTTCGAACTTGGACACTCAATCAATAATAACACAACTGAATAAAATCTGTGATCGGTCACTAAATATTACGTATAATATAGAGTATGTAACGTAAGTAAAAATTATATATAACGTTGACTTGGACTTAAATTAGTTAAATCACGAACATTATATTTATAATTAATCTGTACAGATGTAAGTTAGGTTCTCTTAATACACGAACAAATTAGGGCAAGGAGAGTCCGGAAAAGGCCTCAATGATAATGTTAACTCCCCCAGACATATTATGTTCCAGTAAGTCCAAGGAGGCAGGAGCCCCAGGATCATTGCCACTGCCTCGCACTACACTCACAACAACACTGCGGTCGGTCGTTAGAATTATCGCAGGAGGCTGAGGTTGCCACCAATGGTTTTATCGTATGGTAACTTATCGGACTTACTGAGCTCATATGACGCAAAATTGCGTCATAAACTTATTGGAGAGATATAGAGATAAGTCCATATGACGCGATCGCGTCATATGAGTTTTTGGTGGACTTATTCATATGACGCGATCGCGTCATATATGTCGCAAGGAGTTTTAACACTCGCATATTTTATATTACCCTCATAATAATTCCCCAAAACATAGTAACACAGAGATACTTAGGGTATGGGTGTTGAGGAGAAGTAATTTCCATGAGAGATGATCTGGACGAAGTAGGACTCATATTTCCTCCGTCGATTGGACACCAAAGGCAACTCCCTCTCTCACACACAGCTAGAGAAGGTCACTTCTAGCTCTTCTAACACACCTCTGGGTCGCCATACTCGTTGAACTTTTTATACAGAAAATTACTAGCCCTATTCGGAAGTAACTCCGACACTGGTAGATACCCACTAAAAGCTTAGCTAGCGGAAGGTATTGCCTCGTGTTTGCCTATCGATCATATATTTCGGTCAGGCAATATTCGGATGATAATTTGAGTCTAATTTAATTCATTTCGGAATAGTAGGGACATGGGGATTTCGATCTTTTAATTATTGTGAAGTTAATAATTGCCTTAATAAATAATTAACAGAGGAATAAATAGATATAGTTATTCTTTATTTCTTAAGATTACCTTCATATATTAGAAAGCTTGTATGGGTGCAGGATAAATGTTTTGCATGTATTTGTCTTTTCCCTGAGTTTCAACATTGCCTGCAAGGCTTTCGTTACTCTTTATTTATCAGCTATTGTTGATATAGGTGATTTTCTGCACTGTAGAGGTGGTTCTTTTGGTCCCATCTGTTGAAATATGACATTGGATGTTGATGAGGTATTAGCATAAACTCTTCCTCATTATAATTCAAATCTGGTTCCTAGGGTGGGTACGCCTTTATCATGTATCCCGGACCCTGTGATTGGTCCGGAAAGGGCCCCTGTGATTGGTCCGGAAAGGGTCCTGCAGTTCTCGTTGGACACGGTAGATGGCGTTGGTCATAGAGGACGTTGATTTAATGGTGGACTTAGTTGTTCTCTTTTTCTTTCCTTGATGTTGGCTGGCTCTTGTTTGTTGTCTCTGTTGTTTGTGAGGACATCTGATGGGGTTGCTAACTTGGCTGTTTGCAACCCCGGCATCTCATATATATACTGTGTATATATATACTGTATATATATATATATATATATATATATATATATATATATATATGTATATATGTATATATATATATATATATATATATATATATATATATATATATATATATATATTATATTTTATTTTTTATTGTTTTTAATACTATTAAACCATTTTAAAAATGGACTCCAGCAATTAATAGGCTTTGAACTATCTCACTTAACCTTATTTACTACCACAAATCCTTCTTAAATTGCACACAATCGTCTTAACACCTTAAGAGCAGCCTAGGCGTTAATTTCTATGTACCGCCCAGCGGGTGTTTTTACCATAAATGGGGTTGTTTCCGTGCTCTTTTTCATGCATAAACAAGAGCCAGAGCGTAATACAAGTATGTATCCCTAAAAGGGCGTATTTTTGAGCTTTCCAATGACACCCGAACCATCCTTCTACGATCACTGGTTGTCTTGCAACGATCGTGCAACCGAAGGGCAAAATCGCTAAAATACGGTAATTTTCTTACATTATTACGTGTGAAACGAGTGAGAGAGGGTGGAGGAGGATGCAGTACATCTCAGTAGCTCCACGGCCACCGTGGCGAGCGGTCAGGAGGTAATCAATGCTCCTCCCACCGCTCCGCTCTCTCTCAGAGCACATTACGTGCTCAAAATTGCATTCGACAATAGCCGGGCCCCGCATATAGGCACCATTTCTTTCACTCGACAATAGCCGGGAGCCACCAGTTAAGGGGTTAATATAGAAATAATAAGATTAGAAAGGAGTCGCCTGTACAGTAGGGGTTAAGTCACCCCACCATAAATGCTCATACTTATCGTAACTTAACTTACTCTAACATATAACCGTTTCTATATGTATACTAATTTTAATGGTTGACATACATATTAAAACCACATACCATATACCAGATTTCAGTTGCATAAGAAATGGGGTCCGACAAATGTAAATCATGAAACAAACTCCATGAGAAAGATTGTCCAAGTGTTAAAGTTGAAATATAATGACCCACCAAAGGAATTACTGCTGGATGATGGTGATGATGGATAGTGCACGGGAAATGGAGAGAGAGAGAGAGACAGAGAGAGAGAGTCTATTACAGAGAAGATGAGCTTGAATGATGAGAGGGTGTTGAAGGTACGAGTAATGAACTGGATCAGGACAGAGAGAGGTGGGAAGAGGAGGCCAGATTAGGAACTTGTGAGGGAGGAAGAGAGGTATGATTATTAAGGAGGAAAGTTTGGCAAGGTAAGTATATACTACAAGGTTACTAAATTGAACTGGTTAGATGAAAACAAAAATTATGTTTTCTAAATTGGGCAAAGGTAGGAAAGAGCAGCAGGGGATCAGATATGGCCAAACGAAAAGCATGGTTATGTCGTATGATGTAAATATTACAAAAAAAACTAGTTAATGTTACAGATAATAAAGAGGGTTCAGTAGAGGACCATATCTCTGCCATATGAATGTAATATTCATCCAAACAGTCATGCACCACCAATCCCTCATAAACAACAATCACCCTTCCTCATAATAAATGAGTAAGACAGGCTTTTGAGTGCATTATGTCTTGGGTACGACACATATTTAAGGGAATTCATTTAATATTTATATGTAACGGTGGAGATTGCTAAAAGTATGTTCGTAATCAAAGAGTTCAGATTACTTTAGTAAATATTATATATAAGATAAATAATACACAAGGAAGGAGAGATAACATATTATAGACGCGATAAAAGAAAATTAAGATTAGTAAACTCAAGATGAGGCTAGAGAATGGTCTAGCTGCCGGAAGAGTGTGGCTGTAGGACCTGGCTGATTATAGCAGGTATATAATTGATAATATCTATTTTGGTAGACATAGAAAAGGAGAACATAATGTATAAAGACAGCTATTTGTAAGTTTTAACATGGAGATATTGATAAACTTTGGAATTAAGCAATTGTATTTGGATCATGAGGTTTTGAAGTTAAATGGTGCAAGGAGATTACTTAAACAGGTATTGGAATTAATATTAGTAAAGGTACGTTCTGAGATGGATTGAGAATTGGCCTACTGGGTGTAAACAACGGGTAGTAATAAATTGTAAAGCCTCGAACTGGAAAAATGTCACAAGTGGTGTGCCCCAGGGATCTGGGCTTGGACCTGTTCTTTTCATAATTTACAATTTTACATCATTGATGATCTTTCATGTATTTTTTCAAAATTTACAGACCAAAATAGCGAACATAGTAGTATCTCCTTTGCAGGCTGAAAAGATCCAAAACAATTTAGATAAATTAGCAAATTGGACCCGAACCTGGCAAATGAGTTTCAATACCGATAAATTTAACCCACTGAGCCCCAGCGACGCACTTTTTGCGTCAGCAATGTATGTAACGCTAAACCCCATCGACGCATATGTCTGCGTCAGTGTTAATTACTCCGGTCCTATGGCACCTAGAGGGCTCAGATTTGTATGGGAACTGTGGAATTATCCCACGCAACCTTGACAATGGTTGAAAACTCTCAAAGTCCAACCGCGAGCGCGTGAGCGCGCAAAAACATGGTTTTTGGGTGTTTTTCCCTTCAATTTTGTACTCTTGTAAAATCCGTTTTCGGGGGCTCCGTAGGACTAATTTTTGACCTTTTTGATAGTTTTTTGTGTTTTTTCCTCCATTCCTAACCCATTCGCTATTGTTTCAGGAAAGAAAACAAAAATCAAAACCTGCCGGTCCCCGGGTGTACATTTATTTATATTTAGCTGGGGCTCAGTTCGTTAACCCTTATTTAGCGGGTGGTAAGGTATTTTACACCGTGCGGCCCAGCGGGCATAATCCCGAAATATTCGCTCACTTTCACTCGCCCTAGCGCCGTTAATATGGCTCCAATGCGAACGAAACGATCATTTTTGGAAAGAGCAACTCTTCGTATCCCCATATAAGTCTATTATGGTTGTTATGAGCGAGAGTGGAGGGTGGGAAGAGGTGAGGAAGAGGAGGTACTTTTTGGTCTATTTCCCGGGCGTGTTTGGATGCGTTCGCTTTGCCCTGACTTCGTCCTCCCAAGCTCTCTCTCTGGCTTGCTCGCTTTCCCTCTCTCGCACGCTGTCTCTCTCTCTCTCCCTCATCCGTATAATTATGTAATTCTCATTATTATTTTCTCTATTCTCTCTCACTCCTCCCGTCTGTCTGTCTCTCTCTCTCTCTCTCTGGCTCGCTCGCTTTCCCTCTCTCGCGCGCTCTGTCTCTTTCTCTCTCCCTTTCTCTCTTCCTCATTATGATGAATGCACTGGTGTTTGGGTAGTGTGCTATTCCACCATATGAATGATTGAATGACATGAATTCATGTGGTACTTTGAAATAGATGAATGAATGATTGAATGAAGTTATGAATGACATGAATTCATCAGGTACTTTGACATTGATGAATGAATGATTGAATGAAGTTATGAATGATTGTCAAGAAGGGAGGAGGTTAGAAGTGTTCCAGTGTGTGGTACTCGGTGTAGCAAGGAATAGGACAGACTCCCACATCACACCGACTACACTTGGACGCGACTTCCCTCCTATCTCGGGGCCTCCTTGTCGTGTGACTGCAGACGTGGCACACCTTCTTTCCGACCACCCGGCCAGCAGCAAGTTGGTTAGGGTTGGGAGGTACAGTCACAAGCCTGTGGGTCAAGAGGTAGTGCCGGCACTCAAGGCGGCTGGGCAAATCCACGATCGCCCTCGGAACTGGTGCCGCACGTGTGGTTCCGTGCTTACGGAGGATGGCCTCTATGATGTCCTTGGAGAACAGCCTTACAGAGGTCTTCTTTCCTGTGTGCGTCATCACTGGTTAGATGCATTGAGGACAGTGACATTAAGAAGATGGAGTACGACCTTCTTGTACCATTTACAGGTCTTCCTCAGGCAGTCAACAGCAGTGATCTGCATATCACTTTTGTCCACCAACCGCATGTTCACATTATACTCCAGGACAGCGTCAGGTTTGGAGATAACAACTACAGTCCTGTTGCCTGTGACACGGTCCTGCAGGTATCTCCTCTTCCCGCTATCTAGCAAAAAAATAAAAAATAAAAGTGACCGAAATTGCCGATATATAATAATTTACTTATCATTACTTACTATATCTTATAAACAATAGTAGGTAGCCAACTTACCATAATACCGATACACCAAACCGATACGCATGCGGTTTTGTTGATCACCTGTTTACTAAAGTGCCACCATTATCGATTTTCTTCAAGCCGACTCGAGCGGGAGGGTTACCAATTTTAGTTAAATCCGCTAGCATATATTGTTAGATGTAAGACATGATAAATACCACTAGAAATATGAATTGGCAAAATCCATATAATATCACTTCGAAATTGTTCTGAAATTTCAAAACAAAACCGCTAGTGTAAGTCATTGCTGCTAGATCGAAGTATAGGTCTCTAGATCTAGCGGAAGTCGCTATACGTATTGGCAGTACTGCACACTGCCGACGGCGATACGTTGTTGACATTGTTGTTGATGTTCCAGTGGAGGGATGAACAAAATATTTTCCTTGTCCAATAATAGCTATTTCATAGTCCCACAGGACTTATTTTGATATATTTATGACCCCTGGTATGAAGGTATGTTGCCAATATAATAATAGAGACAAATAAATAGTTAAAAGGACTAATAACCTAATAATAATGACAAATAAATAATTTACTCTGTGTATCCGAATACTCCCTGTGACCGAACTGGCCATGGCCCATATAGTTCGATTATGGGAGTGATCACTTGTAATGCCAAGCACAAATATTCAATCTTTCGTTGTTTATATTACCGTAAGAAATTTACTGAACGCCTGAAAAAAATACGCTATAAAATGCTTGCAATCAAACTTTCAAGCAATTACAAGGTCACATGCAATTATAAAAAGGTATATTGTAGACCACAATCTTCGCCAAGCTTCGTTGTTGCTTGTATTATCGTGAGAAATGTACCGTACACCCTGGTTATCGTGAGAAATTTACCGAACGCCTGCAAATAATACGCTATAAAATGCTTGCAATCAAACTTTCAAGCAATTACAAGGTCACATGCAATAATATATAAAAAGGTATATTGTAGACCACAATCTTCGCCAAGCTTCGTTGTTGCTTGTATTATCGTGATAAATGTACCGTATACCCTAGTTATCGTGAGAAATTTACCGAACGCCTGCAAATAATACGCTATAAAATGCAAAGGAAATTTCTTGTAGAGTGCAATTTTGAGGACGTAATGTGCTCTGAGAGAGAGCGGAGCGGTGATTAGGAGCATAAATTACCTCCTGACCGCTTACCACGGCCGCCGTGGACTTACTGAGCTTTACTCCACTTACATCTACCCTCCCTCCCTCGCCACACAGGGAATTATATAAGGAAATTACCGTATTTTAGGGTTTTTGCACTCGTGTTGCACGATCGTTGCAAGACAACCAGTGATCATAGAAGGATGGTTCGGGTGTCATTGGAAAGCTCAATTTACGCCCTTTCAGGGATACATACTTGTATTACGCTCTGGGTCTTGTTTATGCATGAAAAAGAGCACGGAAACAATCCCATTTAGGGTAAAAAAAAACCCGCTGGGCGGCACAGTGAAATATACTCCACCACCCGCTCGTAAGGTGATAAAATGCTTGCAATCAAACTTTCAAGCAATTATAAAATGTAAATTGTACTTACCAACACCCACACCAGTATGCTCTTTGTCAGGAACGTCTCCATTTTGCTCAACGGTCTGTGCAACATCAACCACAACATTTGCGACACGCAAATTATGCTCGGGGTGAAAGCCTATGATCGGCATATTTTCGTCTTCCGAGTCATCCACACTATCAAAACTCTCACCCAGACCTTCCATGGTTTCATTCAACAGCCTATTAGAAAGTTTTGAAGAGTTCAGCATGATATCTAGTTCCTGGGCGGTGAGCCGGGCGTGATGAGTGGGCCGTGATGAGTGATGAGCCGGGCGTGATGAGTAGGGTGGCGCGACGCACTAGGGGCCACCAAATCGGACACGGGCAAATCTTGACCTTCCATTACGGCTGCTTGAGAGTTACTGAGTCACGGTCATGCAGTGGGGATGTGTGGGTGGGACCTTGTAGTACACCGCCTGACCACCAAGTGTTGCTTTCCACCTAAATTAGGGCGGGAATACGCCCACAGACTTTAGTCGGACCCCGCCATTTAGTCCAATTTTCTCGATTCGGACTAAAGTCGGGCCCCGATCTTTAACCTGACAAGCGCGATATAGACCTAGGTGCTAGGGTAGTTATTTGTGCATTTCTAGCCCTGGATTCTGACAGAATTCGTTATATTTACAATATAAACCATTATTTGTTTTCGGTATGCTTTTATTTTACATATATGATGTATATATGAACCTTCAAGAGTGCTAAAATAAGTGGGAAAAGCATTTGGGTGGTGAAAAACGAAGATATTGGCCACCCGGTCATAATCTCAGGCGAGAGAGACACAGGCAGCCCTCCCCTCTCGCTGTCTGGGAGTCAACTGAGACGAGCGGGGCGGTGTGTGCCGGTGTCTGGGTGTTGCATAACGATCTTTTATGCAACCCACTTGTGCTACATTATCGCGGGAGAGAAAAATAACCGATAAATGATGATAATAAGAGGAAAAATAGGTGATAATTGAGGAGGGGAGGGAGGGGGGAATAAGGTGGGGAAGGAGGGGAGGGGGGTGGGTGAGATTTACATGGATGAGTACTGGAGGGGAATTATCTCACCTAGAGACAAATTCCTTTGTTTTGATAGGCCCTTTTTTTTTATGGAAGGCTTTTTTTATGGTCCTGATTCCGTGAGGCCTATAGCGTTCCCTATAGGAAGCCTTCCATGAGGCCTATCGCGCTTGCCGGGTTAAGGGTTAAAGTACTAGATATAGGATGCAAAAATGAAAAATCAAACTACTCAACGAATGGTATTCAACTCAAGAACTCTGATAAAGAAACCCAACCAACAATGTTCCGAAGTAGTTAAGAAATCAAATAGAATAATTGGCTACATTGGAAGATCGTTTGAATACAAATAAGAACATATTATTCTCACTTTATATAATTCTTTGATTCGCCCTCATCTGGAATATTGTGTACAATGTTGGTGTCCATATTATCAAAAGAATATAGATAAACTGGGGAGAATACATCAGAGAGTAGCACAAATTATTCCTAGACTAAGAAACAAGTCATACGAAGAACGTCTTAACCAGTCTTGAGCCCCAGGCAATATAATATAAACGTACACCCCAGGACCAGCAGGTTATCAAAAAATTTGTTTCCAGAAACCCCTGGAATAGGTTAGAAATAAACGAAAAATCACAAAAAACCGATCATACAAGTCATTAACCCTTAAAGATCGGTGCCCGACTTAAGTCCGAATCGAGAAAATTGGACTAAATGGCGGGGTCCCACTTAAGTCTGTGGGCGTATTCCCGCCCTAATTTAGGTGGAAAGCGAAACTTGGTGGTCAGGCGGTGTACTACAAGGTCCCACCCACACATCCCCACTGCGTGACCATAACTCAGTAACCCTCAAACAGCCGTAATGGAAGGTCATGATTTGCCCGTGTCCGATTTGGTGGCCCCTAGTGCGTCGCGCCACCCTACTCATCACGCCCGGCTCATCACTCATCACGGCCCACTCATCACGCCCGGCTTACCGCCCAGGAACTAGTTATCATGCTGAACTCTTCAGAACTTTCTAATAGGCTGTTGAATGAAACCATGGAAGGTCTGGGTGAGAGTTTTGATAGTGTGGATGACTCGGAAGACGAAAATATGCCGATCATAGGCTTTCACCCCAAGCATAATTTGCGTGTCGCAAATGTTGTGGTTGATGTTGCACAGACCGTTGAGCAAAATGGAGACGTTCCTGATGAAGAACATACTGGTGTGGGTGTTGATAAGTACAATTTACATTTTATAATTGCTTGAAAGTTTGATTGCAAGCATTTTATCACCTTACGAGCGGGTGGTGGAGTATATTTCACTGTGCCGCCCAGCGGGTTTTATTTTTACCCTAAAAGGGGTTATTTCCATTCTCTTTTTCATGCATAAACAAGACCCAGAGCGTAATATAAGTATGTATCCCTGAAAGGGCGTAAATTGAGCTTTCCAATGACTCCCGAACCATCCTTCTACGATCACTGGTTGTCTTGCAACGATCGTGAACAAGAGTGCAAAAACCCTAAAATACGGTAATTTCCTTATATAATTCCCTGTGGGGCGAGGGAGGGAGGAGGATGAATATAAGTGAAGTAAAGCTAAGTAGGTCCACGGCGGCCGTGGCGAGCGGTCGTAGTCTATGTAAAATTATTATATTATCGCGACACTCTCTCTCTCTCTGTCTCTTCCTCTCTGGGTCTACCTATACATTTATAATTGCATGTGACCTTGAAATTGCTTGAGAGTTTGATTGCAAGCATTTTATAGCATATTATTTGCAGGCGTTCGGTAAATTTCTCACGATAACCAGGGTGTACGGTACATTTATCACGATAATACAAGCAACAACGAAGCTTGGCGAAGATTGTGGTCTACAATATACCTTTTTATAATTGCATGTGACCTTGTAATTGCTTGAAAGTTTGATTGCAAACATTTTATAGCGTATTATTTGCAGGCGTTCGGTAAATTTCTCACGATAACCAGGGTGTACGGTACATTTATCACGATAACCAGTGTGTACGGTACATTTCTCACGATAACCAGGGTGTACGGTACATTTCTCACTATAACCAGGGTGTACGGTACATTTATCACGATAATACAAGCAACAACGAAGCTTGGGGTCTACAATATACCTTTTTATAATTGCATGTGACCTTGTAATTGCTTGAAAGTTTGATTGCAAGCATTTTATAGCGTATTTTTTTCAGGCGTTCAGTAAATTTCTTACGGTAACACAAACAACGAAAGATTGAATATTTGTGCTTGGCATTACAAGTGATCACTCCCATAATCGAACTATATGGGCCATGGCCAGTTCGGTCACAGGGAGTATTCGGATACACAGAGTAAATTATTTATTTGTCATTATTATTAGGTTATTAGGCCTTTTAACTATTTTTTGTCTCTATTATTTTATTGGCAACATACCTTCATACCAGAGGTCATAAATATATCAAAATAAGTCCTGTGGGACTATGAAATAGCTATTATTGGACAAGGAAAATATTTTGTTCATCCCTCCACTGGAACATCAACAACAATGTCAACAACGTATCGCCGTCGGCAGTGTGCAGTACTGCCAATACGTATATCGACTTCCGCTAGATCTAGAGACCTTTACTTCGATGTAGCAGCAATGACTTACACTAGCGGCTTTGTTTTGAAATTTCAGAACAATTTCGAAGTGATATTATATGGATTTTGCCAATTCATATTTCTAGTGGTATTTATCATGTCTTACATCTAACAATATATGCTAGCGGATTTAACTTAAATTGGTAACCCTCCCGCTCGAGTCGGCTTGAAGAAAATCGATAATGGTGGCACTTTAGTAAACAGGTGATAAACAAAACCGCATGCGTATCGGTTTGGTGTATCGGTATTATGGTAAGTTGGCTACCTACTATTGTTTATAAGATATAGTAAGTAATGATAAGTAAATTATTATATATCGGCGATTTCGTTTTTTTTTTTTTTTTTTTTTTTTTTTTCGCTAGATAGCGGGAAGAGGAGATACCTGCAGGACCGTGTCACAGGCAACAGGACTGTAGTTGCTATCTCCAAACCTGATGCTGTCCTGGAGTATAATGTGAACATGCGGTTGGTGGACAAAAGTGATATGCAGATCACTGCTGTTGACTGCCTGAGGAAGACCTGTAAATGGTACAAGAAGGTCGTACTCCATCTTCTTGATGTCACTGTCCTCAACGCATCCAACCTGTGGATGACGCACACAGGAAAGAAGACCTCTGTAAGGCTGTTCTCCAAGGACATCATAGAGGCCATCCTCTGTAAGCACGGAACCACACGCGCGGCACCAGTTCCGAGGGCGATCGTGGATATGCCCAGCCGCCTTGAGTGCCGGGCCTACCTCTTGACCCACAGGCTTGTGACTGTACCTCCCAACCCTAACCAACTTGCTGCTGGCCAGGTGGCCGGAAAGAAGGTGTGCCACGTCTGCAGTCACACGACAAGGAGGCCCCGACATAGGAGGGAAGTCGCGTCCAAGTGTAGTCGGTGTGATGTGGGAGTCTGTCCTATTCCTTGCTACACCGAGTACCACACATTGGAACACTTCTAACCTCCTCCCTTCTTGCCAATCATTCATAACTTCATTCAATCATTCATCTATTTCAAAGTACCTCATGAATTCATGTCATTCATAACTTCATTCAATCATTCATTCATCTATTTCAAAGTACCTCATGAATTCATATCATTCAATCATTCATATGGTGGAATAGCACACTACCCAAACACAAGTGCATTCATCATCATCAGCAACATCACCCATTACATCCATAAGTTTCGAATCTCATCCATCCATCTGGTTCTTGGTCCACCTCATGCATCCATGTCATTCATTCATACATACATTCATACACTCGCTATAGGCACTTCTGCCTTTTGTCTACCTCAATCACATTCATACACTCGCTATAGAAGGTTCTGCCTTTTGTCTACCTCAATCACATTCATACACTCGCTATAGGCAGTTTTCCCTACCTCAATCACATAACTGCCTTTTGCCTACCTCAATCACATGTGGATTACACCTCCTGGGAACACCACAACAAAAAAATGAGTCGTCAACACTACTCCATAGGGTGATTTGGAAATGTGTTGAAATAATATTTTATATAAAACAAAACAAAAATCCTGCAAAGCAAGCGAAACAGAGAGAGAGAGAGAGAGAGAGAGAGAGAGAGAGAGAGAGAATGCAGAAACTGAACTGAAGAAAGAGTGAAAAAGATATAATAATACAGAAATATTACAAGCAAATAAAGAAAGAGGGATTAGAGAAAAAAATAATGAGAATTACATATACGGATGAGGAAGAGAGAAAGGGAGAGAGAATGAGACAGAGCGCTCGAGAGAGGGAAAGCGAGCGAGCCAGAGAGAGAGAGACAGAGAGACAGACAGACGGGAGGAGTGAGAGAGATTAGAGAAAATAATAATGAGAATTACATATACGGATGAGGGAGAGAGAGAGAGACAGAGCGCGCGAGAGAGGGAAAGCGAGCGAGCCAGAGAGAGAGCGCGGGAGGCCGAAGTCAGGGCAGAGCAAACGCATCCAAACGCGTCCGGGAAATAGACCAAAAAGTACCTCCTCTTCCTCACCTCTTCCCACCCTCCACACTCGCTCATAACATCCATAATAGACTTATATGGGGATACGAAGAGTTGCTCTTTCCAAAAATGATCGTTTCGTTCGCATTGGAGCCATATTAACGGCGCTAGGGCGAGTGAAAGAGAGCGAATATTTCGGGATTATGCCCGCTGGGCCGCACGTTGTAAAATACCTTACCACCCGCTAAATAAGGGTTAAGGGGTCCTACGGGGTGCCCGAAAGTCGGAATTAACATGGGGAAATGGGTAGACACGCGCACGCGGCTAGACTTTAATGGTTTTCAACCATCGGCATTGATGCATGGGATACTTACACAGTTCCCATACAAATCTGAGCCCTCTAGGTGCCATACAACCGGAGTAATTAACCGAAACACACCCTATGCGGCGCTGGGGTTTAGCGTTACATGCAGTATATTGCCGATGCATCACGTGCTTCGCTGGGGTCCAGTGGGTTAAAGAGTTAAATATTTTTAGTTTAACAAAACGAAGGCTAAGAGGGGACCTTATTCAGGTGTTTAAAATTATTAAAGGTGTTGACGTTATGGATGTCAACAAATATTTAACAATTGATCACTCAAATTATACTAGAGGAAATGGTTGTAAGGTAATTAGAAACCTTTTCACTCACATGAGGCGAAGCATTTCTTTTTTAATCGAGTGGTAGACCTATGGACCGGACTACCTAGTAGTGTCATTGAATGCAGTACTGTTCAAACTTTCAAAAATTATCTAGATAAATATCTTATTCTTAACCCCACTGCGTTTACAAACGAATAGTACCACTTTATACTGTACTATCCTTTCTTGTTTTAACTTAGGATTGGTATTTTATTTACAAGCAGCCTCGTAAGGATAAATATATATGTTGTTGCTTGTTTTCCTTGGTATTCATTTGTACTCTCTCTCTTTCTCTCCATAACGATCAATACATCCCACCATTCAAGTAGACATACCAGACTTCCTTTCCTTCTTCCTTTATGGCTCGTCTGTGTTTTTCCTCCTACTTTTCTCTTTGATAATTTAATTTTAGCCTCGCTAAAGTAATTCACCTCCCAGCTGAACCTTTTATTCCCGCGACCCTCCACAAACTCTTATCAATTAATTATCCAACAAACTTTCTCTATTGACTTCTTTGGCGACAAGATTTTTCCATTTTTTTTTTGTACTTTTCTGGGGTCACTAATAGAGTTATGTTTTGTAAGAGTGGGGGAATGGAGGAATTTTTGGTGTCTATCGGTATCGGATTGGTATATTTACATGACGTAGTATGCCTGATTTGCCGCTTCCAGGCCATTTCTTCATCATATTGTAAGATATATATGATGGAGTTAGATGGTTATACGTGATAATAATTATCCCATTCATTCTCATGGCCGATTTGAAATATTGTCCTTATTTCCACCAGACGACTGTATTTAGCTGAGTTAATTTAAGGTCATCACCCTGATCACAATTGTTATATTTTTAGCTAATAACGTCGGCCTTCCATTACGTAGAATGACAAAGCAAATAGTTAGTTGTAAATTTAGAAATTAAATAGATATTGGTTTAAATACATGACTAATAGATAGATATCTAGTTAGCTAGGTAGATATAGAGACAAATAAATAGTTATAAAGTGGAGTACTGTTGTCAATAACTCAAATTTATCTTATTACTCTAGGACAAAAGTACATAAATCATAATACCTGTAATGGTAGCCTTGTAACCTCTGTATTACACATGTTACCAATAGTTTACAGACACACAAATATATCATTACTGTAACAGTTCAACCCATTTAATACTACTGACGTCCTTACCATTATATTCTGGCAACTAGTAAGCGATTGCATTCAGCGCAGGTAGGGACATGTACCCATTTAACCCTTCCAGCCCGGGTGTTATTTTAAAATGACACCACGAAAGAAGGGCAGGTGCCCGGGTGTGCTTTTAAAATCCCTGTGCTTGAAAGCATGCTTCAAAATTCGCGCGGCCAAATTTTGCATCGCAGGGGCAACCGCAGCGCCACCAAGCCTCAACTACTAACGTTATCAGTTCGTACGTGGCCGCCATAGCGAGTTATACTGAAAAAATGATTTCCGACGTGTCCGATTCACTGCAACCTCCCACGGGCCCCACTGCTACCCCGCTCGCAACTTCGACGCCTGTTGCAACCGAGAAGAAAGCTCAACAAAAGAAAGTTAAGCGTTTGTTGAGTGATAGCGCTATACAGCGAGAACTTTTTGATAGTGAAGAGAGCAGTGGCGAAAGCTTGGTGGACAAAGAACAATTTATAAGTGCAAGCGAAGATGACGATTTCGTTGGCTTTGGAGACGACGATAATGTGGATTTATTTGAGGGGGGAGACACTAGTGATGATCCTGATGTGGAAGTGTTACAGGAAGGTGCCATTGAACTTCCAAGTGTGCTAGAACCTAGGCCTACCCCCTCGCTATCTTTGCTATGTCAGCCTAGGCCTAGCCCTAGTAGCCCAGGACCTTCCCCTTTGCCTGCCTGTACGCCCTTGAAAGTGGGCAAATATTTTTATAAACAATCGTTGGTGAAAAGTGCAGCTAAAAAAGCACGCAGGGCAGCCGCAGAAAAGGCTAGGGAAGCTGAAGACAGTGATAGTGACGCCGACCCTGGTCTAGCAACCACCCGCATTCCATTGTCCCGACGCCTTGACCCGGGACGCCGCGTGGGTCACCCACAGCCCTCGGCTTCATCTCTCCTTCAGGATGACCAAAGGGCCTCTTCAAGTGGTATTAGTAGTGTGCCACAGCCCTCAACACACCGCAGAGCATTATTTGCTGCGGAGAAGCCCTCGGCTCGCCGCAAAAGGAGCCCAACTCCCGAGGCCAAGGCTCCCATTGTTGAAGCTCCCGCAGCCTCCCGCGCCCCATACCGCCGATGCCCGGTCACTTTTTCACCCGAATTGTCTCCTGAAGAGGATGCTGATGACCCCAACATTGCCCGAGATGACCTGACGTCGCCTGAGGAAGAAGAGGAAGAGGAACAGGAACAGGAATAGGAAGAGGAAGTCCCGACAAGACGAGCGAGAGGGCGAGGTCGTGGACGTGGTCAGTCTGCCGACGCCGCTGCCCCTGGGCGTGGGCATGGACGTGCAGGGCGTCCGCGTGGCCAAGGGCGTCCAGGGCGTGTGCCTACTGCACCTGCACGTGCTCGAGCATCAGCATCCGACCTGTTTGTGTGGACAGATGGGGCTGATGATGAGCCAGATTGTCCTGCCTTTGACGAGGTACAGATGGGTTCCGGGGTGTCACCAACATTTCCCTGTGGCCCAGCTGCTACCCCCAGTGAAATTTTCTGTGGCTTCTATGACAATGAAGTCATGGAATACCTCGTCGAGGAGACCAACAACCATCATGAGATCTGTGCCAACATTCTTGGGAGGAAGACCAGTGCCAAGATGGTGGCATGGAGAGCTGTCACTGTGGCAGAACTATATGTGTTCTTGGCACTCACAATGCTGATGACACATATCAGGAAGCACGCTCTGGCAGACTACTGGATCACTAGCGACATCATAACGACTCCAGCATTTGGCAAGTACATGTCCAGGGACAGGTACTTCGACATCCTCTCCTATCTCCACCTGACAAACAACATGGCAGTCCACCTTACCGACTCATTATGGAAGATCAGGAAGCTGTATGACATGATACGTCATCGGTTCACCACCTACCTGATTCCTTTCCAGAAGATGTGCCTCGACGAGTCTCTGGTCCTGTTCCGTGGTAGGCTGCACTTCTGACAGTATATCCCGTCCAAGAGACACCGCTTCGGCATCAAGCTCTTCGTCCTCTGCGACTGTTTGACGGGGTATGTGCTGGACTTTGTGGTGTACAGCGGCAAGGGTGGAGAAATTGTGACTGACCCCCTCATTGGTTTTGGTGGCGCTGTAGTGAAGAAGATGATGGAGAGGCACTTCAATCAAAACCACATCCTCTACACAGATAATTACTACACGTCGCCTATCCTGACCAAGTTCCTCCATGACCGCAAGACCGGAACTGTCGGCACAGTCAAGGCCAAGAGGAAGGGCATGCCAGGCTACCCAACCAAGACGAAGAAGGCGGACATCTTCCACAAGAAGAGTGGCCCCATCCTCTCCATCCACTGGCATGACCAGCGGAAGGTCAACCTCCTCACCACATGCCACAAGGCCGAGATGGTCGCCACAGGGATGGTGGACCGAAGAACCAAGAACCCCGTCCAGAAACCAGCTGCTGTCCTGGATTACAACCTCAACATGCGCCTCGTTGACAAGTCCGACATGCAGATGGGCTTCATCGACTGCCTGCGAACATCTTGCAGGTGGTACAAGAAGTATATCCTGCATACGGTAGATATGTCGGTCCTCAATGCTTACAACATCTACCGTCTGAGGACTCCAGGAGCCAAGAAGTACAAGTCCCTGCGGAAGTTCTACAAACAGGTGATACTTGAGCTCCTGGCTCAACATGCGGGTACACCAGGGAGGCCACTACAAGGACCAGGCCAGCTGGACAGAACGGGGTGTGCTGAATTTTTCAGGAAGCACCAGCTCAACGCCCTTCCTTTCAAAGCACCAGGTAGTAACAGCAGAATCCAGAAGAGGTGCCATGTGTGCAGCCACACAACAAGAAGACCCCTCAAAGTGACAAAAACCACTTGGGAATGCCTCGAGTGTCAAGTTGGACTGTGTGCTGGCACCTGCTTCAATGACTTCCACACTCTAATAAACTTTTGAAGTGGAAGTGACAACAGTGAAAGTGACACTCAAATGTAGGCTAAGAATAATAATATAACTAAGTATAAGTGAAAAGGACACATATAAGTAATAATAATAAGTAATAATAATATATATATAATATATATATATATATATATATATATATATATATATATATATATATATTATATATATATATATATACCGGTATATATATATTTTTATTTATTTTTTTATTTTTTTTATTTATATATACGTATATACCCGGTATATACTGTATATAGATATTTTTTTTCTTTATTATTCTGCTGCTGATTTGCATAATCCTTATTATGTAATACCCGAGGGAGGTTAATTGTATGTACATTGGATTCCTTGGCCATGAAAACATGGGTATAGACCCCACTTTTATTATGTTAGGACACTTGGTTGTAAAGTTATGCTGGTTTTCAATTTTCAGCTCATGGCGATAGCAATTAACAACAATATGCAATTTTGAGGACTTTCCCTTATCTGGATTTATGAGGACTTTTGATATGTTGTATTTGGGGGTTTCCCGAAGCCAATACTGGTGAAATAATTTATGTTGCAATTATTTCCAGGTCCAGTTACATTTTGATTGGACTAATTAACATAATTATGCTATTTTGAGGACTTTCCACTATCCGGATTATTGAGAACTTTTGATATGTTATATTTGTGGGTTTCCACAAGTCAATACAGGTGAAATAATTAATGTTGCAATTTGTGACAGGTTCAGTTACAATTTAACTGGACTATAAAGGGAGGCCCAGAGGGTCTCAGTGTGGAAGGGTAAAGCCAAACTACACAATACTAAACAGGGTCGTCTCCTTACCCCCTTATATAGAAGGATAAAAAATTGCCTTGCAAGAAAAATAATTGACTAACAACAATATGTAGTGTAATATTATATAAGAGTGATGAAAGGTAATTTATTCCATCCAGGCATTATCTTCCCCTTTTAATACTATCTCACCAGGTACCAGTCCGCTCTTTAATCTTTAACATTCCTTCAATTTTTTCCTTCTCCCTCAAGTTATAATGTATTCCCCGTCATACTTTCTTTATCTCTCTTTCTCTTTCTCTCTCTCTCTCTCTCTCTCTCTCTCTCTCTCTCTCTGAAATCAATAGGAACATACCCCTTTCATGTTTGTTATCACCCTGATTTGTCCGTCTTCCACTCCTGATCTCTTTATATCATTTTCTTTTGTACTTTCATTTTGAGCGTAGTTTCCAATTCTTATTTGCTAGTTTGCAGTATTTAATATAGTTATATTCCCATGTTTAATAGTCTAGTTTAATACCGTTAATGCTTTAGTTCTTTTGCTTTATTTAGTAATGTCATGTTCCCGTTTCCGAGGTTATTGAATTGATTTGAATATATTTTTTTTTTCATCAAAAAGGGAATTTTTTCTTATTGATGTTTGCCTTCACGTTCTATATGGATGTTTTATTTATGATCGTCTTGTTTTATTATACAATGTTATTATAATTGTCATTGATATTTCATAAAAAAATGACTTCTCTCTCTCTCTCGCTCGCTCTCTCTCTCTCTCTCTCTCTCTCTCTCTCTCTCTCTCTCTCTCTCTCTCTCAAACACACACACACACACACCTCACTTTATACTGCAGAGTATCCACAATTTCGGTGTTTTTATATTTTCCTCCCGAACTTACGCGACCATTTTGCAGAGACAGATAGTTGGAAATTGGATGTTAAGGAAAGATAAAGTTTGTCAGGGGAGAAAGACAGTCCATTAGCCCGTATTGTTTTTTTGTTTTGTGTTTTTTTTTGTTATTATTTTTCGATTGAGGGAGGCAAACGGCAGAACTGCCTATAGCGAGTGCCTCCCCCATAGTTGAAAGAGTGACAGGGCCAAAATCAAGGGACGTTCGAGCCAAAATGCCTGGACACACGGAGTTTGAAGCAATTTAAGTCATAGGAGGAGGGAAAGACTGATTTTCGGAGAACGTTCCAGAGCTCAGCTGTTGAGTAGAAGAAAGTTTGAGAGTAACGTTTCACTGTTGGGTTGCAGAGTTGCACAGAGTAGGGTTGGGATTGAGTTGCAAGACGGGTACCACGTGCCCTACGTAAAGGAGGTGGTATACATGTACTGGGAAAGCTCTGAGGAACACTGATCATTATAGTAGCGATAGAATAGCGAGAGAGATGCAACAATGCGGTGGAGAGAGAGAGAGATTGCAGAGAGTTGGTGAGTGGACGGGAGTTAATGATACGAAAGGCCTTCCTTTCAACTTTGTCTAGGAGAGCGGTGTGAGAGGAACCTCCCCACACATGTGAACAATACTCAATACAATGATGCACTATGCCCCTGTACAGAGCAAGAAGCTGTGCAGGGGAAAAGAACCCCCTAAGGCGGTTGAGCACACCCAGCTTCTGGGAGGCTGCCTTAGCAAGACTGGTAATATGGTCCTTCCAACTGAGAGCAGAAGAAAAAGAGACACCAAGAATATTGAGAGAAGATGAAGGATTGATTTTTGTATTGTTGAAGAATAAGGGATAGTCCGCTGGTTGTTCCTTACGGGTAGATAGATGGAGAAATTGGGTTTTGGAAGCATTAAAGGTAACAAGGTTTTCTCTGCCCCAATTGGAGATAGTATTTAGATCAGAATTTAAGAGTTCTATGGCTTCATTACGTTTGTCGTTGAGGGATTGCTGGCTGGACATTCTGAAAAACTAATGGAGTAGTGTAAGGTTGAGTCGTCTGTGTATGAATGGATGGGAATTGAGGTACAGTTGAGGAGATCATATATCAAAATTAGAAAGAGAATAGGAGATAGGACAGAGCCCTGAGGAACACCGGAGTTTATAGGGTGAGGAAGTGAACAATGGCCGTCCACAACCGCGGCTATGGAACGGCCGGAAAGGAAATTAGAGAAAAAGGCACAGATGGAGGGATAGAAACCGAAGGAGGGTAGTTTAGAAATTAAAGATTTGTGCCAGACTCTATCGAAGGCTTTCGATATGTCTAGTGCAATAGAAAAACTCTCACCGAATTCCAGAAAGGAGGATGACCAAGAGTTAGTAAGATATGAAAGAAAATCACCAGTAGAGCGACCCTTAAGGAAGCCATACTGGCGATCTGAGAGCAGATTATGAGAAGAGAAATGCTTAAGAAATTTGGAAGCAAGAATAGTTTCAAAAACTTTAGAAAGACAAGAGATGAGAGCAATTGGACGATAGTTGGAGGGTTGAGAGCGGTCACCCGTCTTTGGGACAGGTTGAATGTGAGCAAATTTCCAGCATGAAGGGAAGATGTTAGAGGATAGACAGAGACGAAAGAGTTTGGCTAGGCAGGGAGTCAGCACGGAAGCACAGTTTTTGAGAACAACAGGAGGAACACCGTCCGGACCGTACGCCTTATTATTATTAAGCCCAGAGAGGGTAGAAAGTACATCTTTAGAAGAGATTAGGATATTAGGCATAAATAAGAGAGAGGAGGGTGGAGAGGGAGGAATAGCACCGGAATCATACAAGGTGGAGTTTCTAGCAAAGGTATGAGCGAAGAGTTTAGCTTTGTCAGAGGAAGAAGTGATGGTTGTGCCATCAGAGTGGAAAAGGGGAAGGAAAGACGAGGAAGAGAAATTGTTGGAGAGGTTTTTGGCTAGATGCCAGAAAGTTTGGGAACAGCTAGAGTTGGATAGTTCAGTGCATTTATTATTGATGAAAGTATTTGGCAAGACGAAGAACAGATTTGGCTTGATTCCGGGAAGAAACATAGGAAGAATGAGAGTTTAGTTTTTATTTTCTGTAATTACGGGGTAGTACTCGCTTTTTCTGGACCCACTTCTCCCTCATGTTTAGCATATTAGTGTTGAGGTTTTAAGATGTTCGTTCGTTAGTTTGTCGATTTTGATACTTTTTGCCTCATGTTGTTGTCAATATTAAAACCTTTCATGCCCTTTAGGTGTAAATGTTTCCTGTCGAGCGATAGCGAGCCTCTAATTTTAGAAGGCCACGGCCTTCGGCCGAGCCATATTTCAACCGAAAAATGTACAAATTTATCTTGAAAGATGGTGTAGGGGGTGTTTTTTTAAGTGTTATGGTGGTCTAGCGAGGAAACTTAAAAATAAATAAATAAATAACTATATAGACCAAAAACCAACCACTACCCCTTTAAGTTAGATCAATTTGACGCTTACTGGTGAAGGTTTTGAGTTGCATTTTAGTTAATATGAATTTTTTGATGATAAAGGGGAATGTGTTACCCTTCGAGGATTTTGATGTGTTTTAGAAGTGTATATGATTATTATTAGACGATTTTATGTTGTATAGGAAAATCTTGCAGGAATCAAATGGGTCAAAAGTAACTCACTATGCCTCTTGCTACTACAAATCCTTCCTAAGATGAATATTATCGTCCATTTTTCATTATGAAATAATCCTCTACCCTAATATGGGCCTCAATTCATGTTATCTTATACCAATGGACTCCCCATGGGCTACGGATTACAAATATAGTCTTGGGTTGATTGTTCACCTTGTCAATTTGCCAGAATGAATATTATTTTTCCAAATCTCCTTGGCACCCTTGCTAAAATGTTGTGACTGTTTGGGTCATTTTGGAATTTTACATTTTAGGGATAGAATTAAAATCTTCAAGACGTTGCGATTACAACGGTTTATAGCTAGAACAAAATTACAAAGACGTCCCCGGTACAGAAGGGGTTAAGGATGGAGGATGGAGATGCAGGTGTTAGTGGTCAGACAAGTATTGATGTAGTCAGGAAACACTGAGTGCTTTATGGGCAGTCATAGGCGAAATTACCATGGGTTTTAGAGACCAGCTTTGACAGAGAGAGAGAGAGAGAGAGAGAGAGAGAGAGAGAGAGAGAGAGAGAGAGAACAAATGCAGTGTTAGCAGTGGGAATGCAGATATTTTCAATGATTAATAATGTATACCGACACTGACCATACACACCTTCTTTTCCAAATGAGGTAGTCATGACTTGATTCCAGTAGGTAGCAAAACCCTACATAATTAAATATGGCCTGCCAGGATAGTACAACAAAATAGTTTGTACTTTATTTAAAGGCATTTGTAGAACATTTGATATGGACAATTAATAGCATCCATACCTTCACTTCTATTTCTTTCTGTGCTAATGTAATTTATCTGCAACTCAAAGCAGTGTTCAGTCTCTATTATCAGAATGAACCGCCGGACAGGATAGCAACATTTATGGATAAACAAACAAACAGACATGATCCATTTTGTCTTCATTAAGTTTGCATACTGATATATATATATATATTGACAAGTGTTTCACAGTAAAGTTCATTATTGCGAGTGGGTGTCAAAGAACAACTAGGCTACGTGTTGTTGACATCAAAGAGTCTCCCCTTCTCTTGTTATCAGACCTCACAATATACACTTACAGCTCTGGCCTTTGATCAACCATTTTTGTTTTAATGAATACAAACAAATCATTCAAAACAGATAAATGCAATACATTATTTTATGTTGTACTCTCAAGTTCTGCTACTCGATGCCAATCTATGTCTAACTATTTCTTCCAATTCATGTTATTGTTATGTTTGCATACATATTTCCTTTGATAACAAAAAAATCAAAAATTAATATCTACATGTTTATAATATTAATGCCTTCCAGCCGAGCTTTTTTTAGGAAAAGTATATAGGAAGTTAACTTTATAGGTCCAAAATATAATGGGCATGTATAGTTAAGGCAGCTTCGTTACTCCCTATATATTTGTTTTCTCCAGCTGATGGTTAACAACTATCTTAACTTAGTTTATATTTGGTGTGTGTGTGTAACAGATTAGGTGTAGCCAGGGGGGGGGGGGGTTCTGGGTAGTGTTATTATTCAGTTTTGTGTTCAATTAATGTGCTGTAATATTTCTCTAGTCGCGAGCCGTGGCATAGTCAGTAGAGCGTCGGCTGCTGATCAAAGGGTGGTGGATCGACTGTTCACTGTCAACATATTATTTGTAGATGTCAAGCCCCGGCAACTTGACCTAGCGATTCATTCGTGATGAACGGCTAATGATCATTGGCCACCCCTTCTCGGGCATTACGCCGTCAACCCCCCCCCCCCAAAAAAAAAAAAATCAAAGTAGATAAATAAATACATAAATATACATTAATATATCTATCTATCTATCTATTGCCTGACGCTGTGATCCCCGATTCTTTATTCTTGTATTGTTGAAACTTGCACTGCAGGCTAGGGTCCTGGATATATTTTTGTCTTGATAGTTGACTAGTTAACATTATAATTGGACCGTGTATATTAAATCAATTATGTGATTTACTCTAAATTCCATATAATGTATCCATGTGTGTGTGTGTGTGTGTGTGTGTGTGTGTGTGTGTGTGTGTGTGTGTGTGTGTGATCCAAATCAGCAGAATTTTGGGATCTTTGAGATTATATCTAAATCTCTTAATTCCACAGTTTACCATAGCTACCCTAACACGTCAATATCATTCCACAGTTTACCATAGCTACCCTAACACGTCAATATCATTCCACAGTTTACCATAGCTACCCTAACACGTCAATATCATTCCACAGTTTACCATAGCTACCCTAACACGTCAATATCATTCCACAGTTTACCATAGCTACCCTAACACGTCAATATCATTCCACAGTTTACCATAGCTACCCTAACACGTCAATATCATTCCACAGTTTACCATAGCTACCCTAACACGTCAATATCATTCCACAGTTTACCATAGCTACCCTAACACGTCAATATCATTCCACAGTTTACCATAGCTACCCTAACACGTCAATATCATTCCACAGTTTACCATAGCTACCCTAACACGTCAATATCATTCCACAGTTTACCATAGCTACCCTAACACGTCAATATCATTCCACAGTTTACCATAGCTACCCTAACACGTCAATATCATTCCACAGTTTACCATAGCTACCCTAACACGTCAATATCATTCCACAGTTTACTATAGCTACCCTAACACGTCAATATCAATCCACAGTTTACCATAGCTACCCTAACACGTCAATATCATTCCCCACCATCTATCAACACAACTTTCATCATAATAAAATAATCGGTAGGAGTGGCCTGGCAACACATCACCAATAATAGGATAAACTGTGACATGTGTAAATATTGCTTGTTGTCATGCAGTTAGTAACGCGGGAAGGTAATGTCATCTTCAAGTTCAACAGTAGCTAATCCCGAAACATAGCGTAAGCACAAATTATTTTTCTTGTTCGCAAATTAACAATAACGTGCAATTTCAAATTCCAGTCACAAATGCTGGTAACACAAATTATGTGTGTCTGTGGGTCCATATACAAATCTCTGGACCTCAGCTCCCGCTACAGGCTATCAAAAACCGAGCCGAGTGGGTTACAATATGTAACAAAATAAAACTGTTTGCATGAGACACACAGTTAAAGTTTATTGATTGCACGTTTTTATTTCACATTTCCGAAAAGACTGTTGCAGTGTTGTTGTTGTGTTAATAGTATTACCTGGGGCTCAAGGTGTGTGTTTGTTTGTTTTGTTTTTTGTGGATGAGGAAGACAAAAGGCAAAACTGCCTGTGACGAGTGACAGAGCCAAAATCAAGGAGCAGTCGAGCCAAAATAACCTGTGGGTGTGTATGTGTGTGTGAGTGTATGGTTGACCGTAACCTCATGTATTACCGCACCATCCAGTGTTACCATACAGGTTGTCCACCAACAAGCAGTTCCAGCCATGTATTGATCTTTAAGCCCCAGATAAAAGGATTTCATACAATTTTTGTCCCGTTTTAATTGGTCACGACTAGGCTCAACACGTGTTACAAAAATATACGCACAAGAAATAAAAATACACTTTGATAAAAATATAAAGCAAAATCATGAACTAACCCAGCCAGAGAGATAGACGATAATGGGATATGGGGCTTATGTTCTGAAAGATGAAAAAGTTCAATCAATGTTCCTGCCTTCATAGATTTTGATACCGGCTCCTACTCACTGTGGTCTAGTCCGATGTAATGTATTAGGAAGGTTGTTCAATAATGTAGCATTTAATATAGGCAATGTTTAATTACATAATTATGTATGTAATTGTGTTCAAAACTAAAACAAATATTCAATCCCAATTGACACTCACATATACTGTACATATATCTATTCAGACCGGAGCTTATAATATTTAATCCGTAAAATTTGCAGGACAAGCAATACTTTTCATGTAAAATATAGTAAACTCATTTACGAACATATTATTTATAATTAACTAGTGACTGATACGGTGAACATGGATTAGTTTTGATTGTCGGGAATTGTCAAACATATGAAACAGTCATTGACGAAATTAATGAACTGTTCTGATGACTCCAACATGTCATTGGTTATTAGGTTATGGCTAATGAACCTCATAAGCCAGTTAATTGATGCACATTAGTGATTGTTAATTACATTATGACAACATTATTAAAGACAGCCATGGCCGAAACTATTATTGTAATGATTAATATATACTGTATCTCTCTCTCTCTCTCTCGCCATCAACAGGTGGTTGGCAATCGCCTATAAGTCAGTTCGTCCGCAGAAATATACGTTAATATATATATGCTTGGCCTCTATATTTTGAAGTCATGTAAACTAGCTGAAGTTAAACTAGTATAGGGTAGTATATAATAAGATTGGTTAGATCAAGGGTCTGTAACTTGTGGTCCATGATGTATCATAGTTGTAAGTAAACAAATATATAGTAAGGAATCAAGAAATATATATTTGATATAAATTTCAGAACCTTTTTTTGTTGTTGCGTGTATTAATTCGAAAAGAGGTAGTTTTTATTTGTAGCTTGAATTTGGTTATTGGATTTACTTAATATCAAAGTACCTCTTGACGGGAATACATGGTGTATAGTATGTATGTATCAGTATTCCTTCACTCACATCACCATCGACTCTCCTTCCAACCTTTCC
Source organism: Paralithodes platypus (assembly GCA_032716605.1). Taxonomy (NCBI): domain Eukaryota; kingdom Metazoa; phylum Arthropoda; class Malacostraca; order Decapoda; family Lithodidae; genus Paralithodes; species Paralithodes platypus. Next base: position 40,529,535 of record CM064530.1, read on the forward strand.
TGTAAATGTTATTGCTGAATGTTCATTACCAATTGTTGTGTTATATTGGTCCCTTCCCTTCCCCTACCGTGTAAGCTGTATGGAACAAACCACAGGATTCCCTTCTCTGCCTTTAACATTTATATTACAGCCAGCCAGGAAGGGCGTTGTAATTGTATCCGCTTATAATTTGGGATATTAGTTAATGATGTTCCCTCTCGCCGGGCCCTCCATATCATCCTAAAATGTAATTAATGGAATAATTGCTTGACCCTTTCATTCCAATGACAATTATATGCTTAGTTATCCAGACGCCATTTTGTGGTTTAGGATGAACCAGTGACTTAGAATAGTCGTAGCAATGGATACGTATAAATAAATTACTTAGAATAGTCGTAGCAATGGATACGTATAACTCAATTAAACTATAACAACCTCTTGTCTTGATTTTTTTTTTTTTTTTTTTTTTTTTTTTTTAAGTCTCCACCCAGCAGCCAGTAGCTGTTTTGTGATATTATATGTTTATCAATCTTAGTTTATCGAGTTTTATTTTTTGGGAACTAGTGAAAAATATTCTGTATCATCTTGTATGATGATCAACAGTCAAATGAATTCAATTTAAATAGCCCCGTACGTCTGAGATTCGTAAATGGTAAATGTTCATTGCAACAGTTGATGAACAAAATGTTATAAATTGTCGTTAGTGAAGGGCGCTATAGGTGCCTTGAGTTTGTTTTCATTGAGTTCGCATTTTCCTCTATTATTTCTCAATGTAAGAATGAATGAAATCGTATATTGTATATATCCTCATATTATTGTCTAGTATTAGCCTCAATATAATATATTTGTTGATTTCATTAATTGAGTTTAGGAGTGAAGTCGGTTGGTGGAGGGAACATAATAATACTGAACCAATTGGAAATTATCCCTCTCTATATCATTATTTATGAAACGTATAATTCCATTGCCAAGCTACATTTAAAACCCAACATTAACCCTTAATTAGCGGCTCACCACATAAGTCGTATTTAATAAAGCTGGACTATGTGGCGGCGCTCGACATAGGTCGAGTGGCAATTTCAGCACGTAATGTTGCTGAGAGAGAGAGACAAGTGGTGGCAGGAGACTAGCGAGCGTATGACTGCTCCAGACCACCGCGGCGAACCTACTGACACGAATCTCAGCTCCCTCCTCCCTCTCTCACTCGCTACATACTGAATTATATGGGGAAAGTACCGAATTACATGCTTTTTGCACTCGCGTTGCACGGTTATTGCAAGAAAACTAGCCATCATAAAAGGATCGTTATGGTGTCATTCGAAAGCTCTGTTTATGCCCTTTCAGGGATAGGCACTTGTTTTACGTTCTGGGTCTTATTTAGGCATGAAAATGATCACGTAAACAGCCCTATTTTGGCTAAAAACACCCCGCTGGGCGGTACATATAAATAAACCGCATAGGCCGCTCGTAAGGTGTTAACAAAAATACAATCGTATTACTAGTATTATATTCCAATGAGAACCGGGTGTGAGGAAATCATTCACAGGCAATATAAAAAAGTAATATACCGCCCCTCAACCCAAAAATAATAACAGATAAAGGGATGGGGATCACAGATAGAACACAATTGGAAAAGAAAACAATTTTTTGGATATTCATAAATGCATTATAAGAGGGTGGCATGGACGGAAGAAAGGACGAGTTGCGCGGGATTGGATATGCAAAGTGTGAACACAAAGCTAGAAAAGGTGCAGCAGACAATATAATGAAAGGAATTGACGGCCAGGATAAAAAGTATGGATGATTGCTGCTCCCATTATTGATTAGTATTCATTATTTCTCCTTAAGATTACATTCTGCTAAAAACTAATTTAATCATCGCTACGAATCGACCAGATGATTGATCTTACCACGGACATAATGTGTTAGCATCGGTCAGGCTATGGAGATCGTCAACTCTTTTAACCCTCTCCGACATATGACGCAATTTTGAGCCTATTAGGGATACTTTAAAGCCTTTATTACCATCAGGGTTTTTTACAAACCTTTATTTTAGTTACTTCAACCTCTGCAGTTGTCTTTGAGTTAGCTGTGGGCAGAAAACTAATTTTGGAGAGGTAATTATAAGAGTGAAAGAACTCTATTTCTTATTGCTAATCTGGCAACCTCTGCGTCATATATGTCTGAAGGGGTTAAGTATCTGGGCAGTGTGTTGAGTAAAGATGGGACTATGGATGAAGAAGTGTGGGAGAGGGTACAACAGGGGAAGAGGGTTGTAGGAACACTGAAAGCAGTAACAAGAAATATGGTGGTCAGTATGGAAGTGAAGAAGTCCTTGCATGACAGTGTGGTAATCCCGACACTGACTTACGGAAGCGAAGCATGGACGTTGGTTGAGAGACTCAGACCAAGAGTGAGAGCAGTGGAAATGAATTACTTAAGAAGTGCGTGCGGAGTTACATGGAGGGATAGACAGACTAATGAGGAAGGAAGAAGGAGGTGTGGTGTGGAGGTAGATGTGCTGGAAAGTGTGAAAAGGAACAAGTTGAGATGGTTCGGCCATATGGAACATATGGAAAGCGAGAGAATGACTAAGAGGGTGTACGAGAGCGAGGTGGAGGGACAGAGAAGGAGAGGTAGACCGAATGAGAGGTGGAAGGATGGAGTGAGGAAGTATATGAACGAAGGCAGTGCTGGTTGTGGGGAGGGGCGTCGACTGACTTGGGACAGAGGTGCATGGGGGCGGTTCGTTCGTGGCCACCCCTTCGGGGATCACGGCGTCGGGCAATAGATAGATAGATAGATAGATCATTCATTATGTTTGTTTTAGAAAGTATTAGCTACTACACCTTTTGACAAGTATGACACCTAATTTAATCAATACATTAACCTGCTTGACAAAAGGTTTCACATGAACTGCGACTTAATGTAAGGCGAGGTCTACAGCTTTATATACTTGTCAATAAATGGTGATAGATACCCTGGTCATTCATACACACGGACTCACCAGGTGTCTCAAAGCTGGTACTGTTCCCAATAAGTACTGTAGTATAGTCGCTTGATTATTAGGAATACTTGCATATTACTTATGAGGTGGAAATGACTTAAATTCTTAAAACATCACAAAACAACATCCAACAATTCTCCACGAGATGAAAAGAAATTTGAGTTTAACAACCATACTGGTACTAGTCAGCCACACCCTCCCCATATAATATAACTCATAGGATTCCAACTTTGGATCTTAAGGTTACTAGTACTGTAACATAGCCACTCAGCCACAACTTCCCTAGCCACCCAAACCCTATATAATTATGTAACTACCTCTGTGTTCCCCATCCCATTCTCTCTCTCGCTCTCTCTCCTCGCCTCTATCTCTACTCTCTCTCTAAACTCTCTCCTCTCTCTCCTCTCTTCTCCTACCTCTATCTCTTCTCTCTCTCGCTCTCTCTCTCTCTCTCTCTCTCTCCTCTCTCTCTCTCTCTCTCTCTCTCTCTCTCTCTCCTCTCGCTCTCTCTCTCTCTCTCTCTCTCTCTCGCTCTCTCTCTCTCTCTCTCTCTCTCTCTCTCTCTCTCTCTCTCTCTCTCTCTCTCTATATATATATATATATATATATATATATATATATATATATATATCTCAACCGGCCTTTATGTTGCCTGCTAAAATGAGATGCAGGGAACTGATCCAAAAATAGTACTATACAGTCATGGAGGATCCAGTTCCTGATTATTGGCATATATATATTGAAACGGTGAGATAGGTTTAGTGTGTGTGTGTGTGTGGACGTGTGGGTCGTGACTCGGTGAGGGTAAGGGTCCAGGGGTGATACAGATGGATAATATATAAAGGACAGGAGAATAGAGATGTTATAAGTTATTATACTGTATATACTGAACACTGTTTATATATGAGATAAAGAGAGACCAGTGAGTACACAGTATATGTATGAGAGAGAGTGAATGTCTGACAGGATGGGGGATTACATGAAAGTGAGATAGGGTGTACAGTATGTGCATGACTGGTGCAGAGAGAGAGAGAGAGAGAGAGAGGGGGGGGGGGGGGTTGAGGGCAGGGGTAGTGGTAGAGAAAGAAACACAATCAGTACAATTAGAAATAACTTAAAGGACAAACCATAAAACAACCAACATAATACCACGATTAAAGAGCACAACAGAAACAAAACGACAGAAGAACAAGAAGATCAAGATCATCAAGACTGGAAATATGAAAATACACGAAGCAGCACGACTTTAAAAATTGTGAAAGAAATGTGAACAAAAAGTATAAGGAAACGTGTTCTATTTGGAAGATCGTCTTAAAGAATAAGACTTCAACTAATGATTTAAAATGCAATATAAAGTGCTAACAAATCTGCTGTTTAAGTGGAGGAGGAATGTAACATAATGCCACTTGCCAGACTATGGGGGAAAATTAACGAGAACATTAAATGTATGATGCCTACAGAAAAACAGAGAGAACCAGAGAGGGAGAGTGTGTGTGTGTGTGTGTGCAAATATATGTCACTAAATATACAACTATCTACTGACTTTAAATGTAACCGCCACAAAAAAGTAGGCCGTATTATTTGCAGGACTATTTATACCGGAGTTTGTGGGTTGGTTATGTGAAAGAAATGCTGCGTTCGCTAATTATTTCTAAATTAGTCTTATGTGTCATATAATGTCACGATCTTGGGATCCCAACAATTCTACGGAAATTCATATAATTATTGTATTATGGTTATATGTTGACGATTTCGTGCAGTTTAAGAAGGATCTCTGGTAGTCAACATTGGTGAGATAGTTGGTACAGAAAAGGGTTAGAGATAGGTGTTTGCCTTAGTTTCAGTACATTATCAACGACATGTCACAAAGCAAGAACACTAATGTTCTAATACACAAGAACTAGGTTATATGAGTTTCAGTAAGTATATTAATAGGAAAACCTTATATAATGAAGTAACATAGATTTTAGAATATATATTTAATGTTTTAAATGTCGTCAGTTGGCCCTCACAGGAATCAAAGGAGACAAGAAGTTGGTGGATTGGTAAAGGACAAAATATCTATAGTGATGGTAACTCCTTCAGGTTACTTGACACTTTTGTTCAATATAATCGGGCTATCATTACACGATTGTATACAGCTTCCGGGTAATTTATGGGAGTTTAAGGTTAAAACTGTCTCACTTAATGTTTTAGCTTTCATTTATACTTCATTAACTGAATACAATAATATAATAATTGCTATAACATAGTCAACAAATGCGTTCTCAAATATTGATGAATATAACATGTGTTTTTGTCAATTGTGTTTGTCTTGCAGAATATATTTAATTATTATGCACACATCCATTCAGATAGTTTTGATGATGTAAATATGTATTCATAAATAATAAATATTCTTTATTTTTTAATGTATGTATATATATATATAATTATCACGTATGTAAATCAACCTAAATGTCTGGCAAAATGACATAAAACCCATACACAAGTCCATGAATTTTGATAATTGAGATACCTTTGAAAACCTAGTAAAAAGCCTTGAACAATTGAGTTCCATTCCTATTTATGTATGGCTTTTTGAGTAAAAAAGGACTCTCTATCTCTCACTCTCTCTCTCAACCAAACTATACGTGTTGAGTTAAGAGGTCAGAAGTTTACCACACTTTGTCTTCATTTATCGCGGACAGACAATTACCAAGCTGTGTTTTTATGTATGGGAAGGTTGGAGGGGAAAGGTTAACGTAAGTTTATGTTAGGTTTACCTTGGGATTCATTAAATATATCTTATACCGTAGTCTCACACAAAATAAGAAATCTAAGATTGTTTTGGTTAGTGGCATCTTTTGTTTTTATATTTCCAACACTGCGTATTTGTTAGCATGTATATACTGTATTTCCGATGTATATTTCTGAGAATCAATGTTTCTACTGCTTATATTTCCAACGCATGAAGGTTTACAACATAGTGGCTCCTGTTAAAATCAATGGTAATAACATTCCCTTCAGAGTCTCCTACATATTTCCCAACATTCCACCCATTGCCAGTCTGGCTAGGGAGGTTACTTTATATAATAGAATGTTTACAATCTGTACATCTTTCACCACTGCGCCTCATCCAGTTGCTTCAATAAATACATAGGCTACAT
>CM064530.1:40535769-40538269 GCA_032716605.1 Paralithodes platypus
ATGAAATGTGTGTGTGGTACTTGTCTGGAACGTGTGTGAAAGAGAGCCATACCTGTAATATTCAATACACGTATCTTTTATAGTAGCACGAAAATTTCTTGTCCTTCCTGTACAACTACAACTTTATTTGCCAGTCTTACTATAAGGAGAAGATACTCTCAGAGTCTCAGCATTAGTGTAACTAACCTTCAATATATATTAAAAGCTTTGATTGTGTGAGTTAAAGAATGCTATTCCAGTTTTCCATTACTAAATATAATTTATGGAGGCAGGACGCGATTTTGAGCAACAATTGTTGGTACAATTATGTGGTTTTCCTAACGATAAAGCCGAAACACTGAACTTAAATTACCGAAATCCACTGGCCTGGACAATTTGCTTAACCCGACAAACGCGCTATTGATGTTTTTGAAAAGCCTTCAAATGCGAAAAATCACCTTCGATTCTGACGGAATTTGTTATATTCACCATATAAAACATTATTCTTTGTGTGCGTATATTTTACTTATATGATGAACATATGAACAGTGAAGACCAGAAAATATGTGTAAACAGCAAATATATAGCGAAATACATATATGTGTGGCGGGAGATCGTGGAAGGAGGTGAGAGAGAGAGAGTGAAACATAGGTGTGCTTCCTGGGCCCCCTCGAAGCAAACTGACCTTCCCAGCTCTCATCAATGCATGTGAAGGTAACGAGGGAGTGTGGGAGACCATGACTCATCCTATTTCGAGCAGGGAAAGGTAAAAATGGCGAAAATAGAAGGAAAAACAATCAATAATTGAGGAGGGGGAGGAGTGGGAGGAGAAAGAGGGAAAGGAGAGGGAGAGGGGTGGTGCACATGTAAGTAAGAGGAAGGAGGTACTAGAGAGTGTTAATCCCATCTAATCACATATTGCTTCCATTTGAGTGCCTGTGGGGTGTTTTGGGGGAATATTTTCATGGGCTTGCTTCCGTTAGATAATTGTGTTCCGTATACAGTCACTTCTGGTGAGGCCTATCACGTTTTGTGGGTTAATTGCTTCAGATAATTGCGTCATTGTGTCTGAAATATTCATCATAATGCATTACACTTTGATGTGTCTCCAGCTGTTTGCCATTACTTGTATTAGAATTATTTATATTGTTAGACCTATTATTATTAATTATACACAGCTTGCGATTGAAAAAAATACGATATTGTATTTTGTATAAATATATAAGCACATTTACTACTCGATGAGTAAGATAATACCGGCATATAATATTCCTATGAGTATATTTCCATGTTAGCATACACGAGGTAAAAAATTGATATTCAGGATCAGAATTAACATTGATAAAGATTGTTTTATTATTTTTAACAAATATATTGGAAGAGTGAATCAAGTAAACTAACAATATATATTCCGATACAATGTTTTACAAAACCTACGTATGTATGTATGGATATATCCCTCCCCCCCCCCCCCCCCCCCCCCCCCCCCCCCCCCCCCCCCCCCCCCCCCCCGACACACACACACATACATGTTTTGTCTTTAAAACCAAGTTAAAGTATCAGTGTTATAGCCTTGGAGTCGATGATAACATCACTCAACTACCGCATCCATGATAACATACAACGTAATACTGAGTTCCAAAGCTATTTATATATTTATTTCTCAACAGCCCGCCGTAAGGTTTGCAGATTACATGTTTTCCTGCAGGAGTAGCAGCCTTAAGTGAATCATAAGTTATGCCGGGAAGGAGACCATTGAGATTTGGTGCAATACTTTCACCAACAATGGAAATGGCTAATATTTCTGAGTTCCGGATGATGGGCTCCGGAGCGAATGTGGGCTATTCCCGAGCGAGGACAAACCACAACCCACCACTTTTTCCGATAGTTGTCCACCGCAGACTTTACATAATGTATTTGATGTTATTTGGAGCCGTAAAGAAACAGGTTTGACTGGTCCATCGTCTGGGATATATAAGTAACGGCCGGATATGTGTGGCCGTGGTCAGGTGGAGGGAATGTGTGTTGTGGTAAGATATCAACGTCGTACAGTCACTTACAATGTTCGTATTATTCTTCCTCTATATACAGTAATCTCGCAAGAAAGAAAACATAAATCTCCTTAACAAAAATGGTCTAAGCCTTCACATTCAAGCTTAATTTAGTTTGTTAGGGTTTATTTTGTTCATACGTCAAGAGCGGAAAATAAAATATAATAAATGGGACATGACATTTGAGGATGGCTGTACAGAAGCCTCTTACGTTTCCCGACAACATTCGTTTCACTTTGAAATACACCAAAGGCCTGGCTAGGGACAGTAATAGTACGGTCAGTAATTAATTTAACAAACACCACAACTTTTGTTATAACTGTCACACGGGTAAGACAAAGGCCAGAAGTAAAGACGTTGTCACACGAGCCCTTTTTCGAGTAATTTTTACTGGCAATTATGGTCTGGAAGCTTCAAAAATTACACTTTATCAGAATTCGAATGTCTAACATTATCTACCTTCAGTCTAG
>CM064530.1:40540769-40586555 GCA_032716605.1 Paralithodes platypus
TGTCAAGAAAACATTCTATACTAATATTCTGGTCGTACTGGTACCATAATCGTTTGCGTCTAGTTGAGTCTCCGGAGAACGTTGAAATGTCTGTAATAACGCTTATATATATCTGAATCCATTAACAACTGATTTATGTACGTATGAAATTATGAATTATGTGGGCCCAAAACCCTGGAGTTTAACCCAATTAATGGAAGTGGATGTATAAAGTGGGGAGTTTCAGTGGTCGTTTAATTCCGACTGACACGAACATTCCATTACTCAGTTTCTCAATTAGGTACAATATAATACGTTATGACGTAGAAAATCGGTTTTTATATTAGATAAAAATACTTGGGTAAGACTATGTTAATATAAAACTGACGACAACTGCACGGTAACACTCCACTGATAAATATATTATGTAATAATTAAACGCATTAATAAAGCTATTAAGTATTAGTGTACTAGTCGGTAATTTGGTCTTATGAGTTAATTTGTTTTGAGGGACACTCTGCTGGATGTTCAAAATTGACCTTTAGTACTATAGTATTATGTCTTGCGAAATAATCAAGGAACCACGTCCTCCTGCGTCACCACATCCATTACCACAACCAGTTGTCTCTACAGGGGTAATACTAAAGCACAGTTTATGATATGTGTGGGATGGTTACTGTTCATCATTTTACTTAAATGACCAAACTAAGCTAAACTGGTGGATATTTGTTTACCCCAGTGTCAAAGGTCGATCACGTGATGGTTATGCCAATCTCATTACAGTCCCAGGATACACAACCATACTCTTTACTAGTATTCATATTATTATTTATATTGCCCCATTAGCGTTAAATGCAATGAAGATAAAATAAGTATTGGATTTCTTTAAATATCAGGACGAATTTATAATAATTTAAATAATGATGAGTTTGCGACCAACTACACATACAATTTGTAAAATTGACTTGATTTTCTAGTTCAGCTTTTCATAATAATTGTTATTTCCTAAATATATGTGTGTTTACTAGACAAAGTATCCAGAAGACGATAACATTACTAAAGTAAATGTGTTTACTATATTCCGAAATAATACAATTTTATTGCCTAGTTCTCGGCACGTGTTTATCGTAATGGAAGGTCATACATGAAAGCAATGTTAACAGTTTATGACTGACCATGATAAATGACGATTAATTCATTACACAGCAGGAAGAACAATTAGTTATAGTAAAGTACACACAGAATATAACGGCACGTAATTATTGTTACCAGGATAATAATACATCACGAGGGAACATTAACTGATAATGGCTCCAGAGATAATTGGTCATTTGTGTGACTAATTACTTACAACGATGATAATAATTATGTTAACAAACACCAGCCATTGAATATAATGTATAGGCCATATCTTATAATTACGGTGTATTGGTCCTGAGGCAACCTTTCAGAAATTATGAAGAAGTAGTCTTGTGATTATTATGGTCGTGCTTTTTGAGACGAGAGAGAGAGAGAGAGAGAGAGAGAGAGAGAGAGAGAGAGAGAGAGAGAGAGAGAGAGAGAGAGAGAGAGAGAGAGAGAGAGAGAGAGAGAGAGAGAGAGAGAGAGAGAGAGAGAGAGAGAGAGAGAGAGATCGCTGCCAATATATATTTGTTTTGACAGACGTCATATTATAATATTCGAATATTGTCTATCATGATAATATAAACGCAATATTTGTCCTTAGCGAATCTCTACTATCATAATAATATATGTGTTCGGGTCTCCATAACTGGAGATCACAGGAGCGATTGTATAGGTTATTTTCGACCTACAGCTCTATAGATGCAACATTTTAGATTAGATATAATCAGATATAATATTTTTTTTATTTTTTTAATGCCAGACTGGTTAACCATTTTTAGATACGATTACGCATGGCTGTTCTGTTTTCTGGCTGTTATTAAACTATTTACACTGGGGAGAGTATATGGAGATGTGAGGGTTTATTATTGGGACTGTCTGCACACTTTTTAATTCCCACAAATCCTTCCTAAGCTGTAAACAATTGTCTAATGATAGCCAGAGTAACCTTTCAAAATGCGTCATAGTCATTAATTGCGCTCGTGTGAGTCCGCCCCAAGGGATACGTAATGTAATTGAAAGGGAAGGTGATAAAACTGGTGCGTGAGGGAGAGAACTGTGATAACTGCGTATTAACCCTCTCCGACATATGAAGCGATTTTGAGCCTATTGGGGATACTTTAAAGCATTCGTTACCATCAGGGGTATTTGAAAACCTTTAGTTTAGTTACGTCAACCTCTGCAGTTGTCTTTGAGACTAATTTTGGAGAGGTAATTATAAGAGTGAGAGAACTCTATTTCTTATTGCTAATCTGGCAACCTCTGCGTCATAAATGCGTGCAAGGGTTAACACACTGGATGGCAATAAGTGATATATACAACAAAAAACAATAATAAAGATAAACGAAGATGAATTTCGCACTTGAACAAAGAGAGGCATAATTAATGCTGGTGATTGGAAGGTGTCCATTAGTTATTACTCCTCTCTGTGGTATAGACAAATATTATACTGTATGTGCATTTAGGGCGATGGACGCTTATTTAAATATATATATTGAAAATGTATATATACTGTGTATTGTGTGTATATATATATATATATATATATATATATATATATATATATATATATATATATATATATATATATATATAGAGAGAGAGAGAGAGAGATTGATATAGATAATATATATATATACAGGTATATACTGTATGTATATACACAAACTGAAGTATATAGCTTGATTATATTAGAGCATCGGATTATTCTCGAAAACAAAAACGAGTATGACTAATAGACAGTAGGCTATACAAAGGAACTTCACTGCATGGTAAAGTAAGTAGCTAGTTTGTATGAAAATTAAAGAAAACGGAAAAACTAAAGTGACTGAAAGTGTAATGGCTTTGTGTGGTATGTAACGTAATGTTGGCTTTGGCTCTTCACCCTCATTCAAAGTTTCCCGCCCTTCTCCTCGTATATTGTTACTCTGTCATCTTGCCTTGCTATCACCCCCTCGAGTAGATATATTATAATGTGTTGTTTTGAGTTGATCCACCAACCTCTTAGTTTCTTATAGTATCAGAACACCAGACTGTGGCATAACGTTGGTTATACCATTGTTGATGTAACACCTGTTGTACACTGACTGCTGTACACTGACTGTTGTACACTGATTGTTGTACACTGATTGTTGTACACTGACTGTTGTACACTAACTGTTGTACAATAAACTGTTGTACACTGACTGTTGTACACTAACTGTTGTACACTGACTGTTGTACACTGACTGTTGTACACTTACTGTTGTACACTGACTGTTGTACACTGACTGTTGTACATTGGCTGTTGTACAATGACTGTTGTACATTAACTGTTGTACACTGACTGTTGTACACTGACTGTTGTACACTGATTGTTGTACATTGGATGTTGTAAACTGACTGTTGTACACTGACTGGTGTACACTGACTGATGTACACTAACTGTTGTTCAATAAACTGTTGTACACTGACTGATGTACACTGACTGTTGTACACTGACTGTTGTACACTTGATAGTTGACGAACGTTAGAGGGAACCGATGTAGGGTTGGACAGTAATAAGGTGTAGTTGGTGGAACAGAAAACAGTGTTTGTTTACAGTGGTATGGTTGAGGGTATTTGTTATTGTTCTATGTTCCCCTCCTACTCTCTCCTTCCATTAGTGTCTCTTTTGTTTTATTTTCTGTGTTTATTTTTCACATTCCGTATTATAAGTATTCCTTTAAACAATATTTCCCGTGTGCCTTTATATTTGCATTCCTTGTCTGTCCTTCAACCGATATTTGTTTTCATCCTTCGCCCGTTTTTGTCTTCGTCAATGTAATCCTTCCCATTTATTTACCAGTGTATTTCCTTTCATTCCTCCTTTTTCTCTCCCTTCACTTTCCAATTCCACTATGTTCTTCCACTCACTTGTTCTTGCTATGCTTCTCTAGCTCCCCTTTTCATCCATTCAATCTGCATTCAACCAATACTGATTTTCCATCAACTTCGCTTCATTTCATCCTTCTCGTTTTCCTTCTTCCTATTCTTCTTCTTACAGCTTATCTTCACTCTCAACCTATTTCAGTTCTCTCCTATCCCATTCTTTAAAGATGTAATGTCCATTATGTTATTCCCTCACAAACTAACTTCTGCCCAACTTCTCACTTTCAAACTTTGTGTTCTTGTTGAACTTAACACACTCTCCGCCGCCCTCGTTCACTTAGTGACACGTGTATATGATACATCCCTAACTTAATAAAGTTAGGGAAGGTTGCTTTCATTGAGTTAGTTAAAATATCGGTTTAAGGATTAGCCTACATCTTACTTTCGATACCGGTATGTTATGAGAGTATCTTGGTTATGTAGAGTATTAGGTAAGGTACTGTTATGTTTTAAAGATATTTAATGCCCGTAGCAACTCTTGGGAACTTTGAATAATTTACAGTTATTTCGTGTTTTCAAATTCCTATCTTCTACATCTTGCCTATCACCTGCCACCTTCACAACCATCATTCCTCCCTGCTTACCTCTTAACACTAACCTCCCTTATACCTACAACCTCCATCAAAACCATCCCTCCTCCTAAGCTTCCCACCTCACAATCTATTTAGCTTATCAAAGCGTAGAATACGAGAGGACCCGAAACAAGATATTAAAATCGGCAAAAACCCTGACAATATAGATACCAGTGGGTACTTCACAATATAGATGCCAGTGGGTACTTCACAATATAGATACCAGTGGGTACTTCACAATATAGATGCCAGTGGGTACTTCACAATATAGATGCCAGTGGGTACTTCACAATATAGATGCCAGTGGGTACTTCACAATATAGATACCAGTGGGTACTTCACAATATAGATGCCAGTGGGTACTTCACAATATAGATGCCAGTGGGTACTTCACAATATAGATGCCAGTGGGTACTTCACAATATAGATGCCAGTGGGTACTTCACAATATAGATACCAGTGGGTACTTCACAATATAGATGCCAGTGGGTACTTCACAATATAGATACCAGTGGGTACTTCACAATATAGATGCCAGTGGGTACTTCACAATATAGATGCCAGTGGGTACTTCACAATATAGATGCCAGTGGGTACTTCACAATATAGATGCCAGTGGGTACTTCACAATAGATGCCAGTGGGTACTTCACAATATAGATACCAGTGGGTACTTCACAATATAGATGCCAGTGGGTACTTCAAAATATAGATACCAGTGGGTACTTCACAATATAGATGCCAGTGGGTACTTCACAATATAGATGCCAGTGGGTACTTCACAATATAGATGCCAGTGGGTACTTCACAATATAGATGCCAGTGGGTACTTCACAATATAGATGCCAGTGGGTACTTCACAATAGATAATCACAACCTTCCTCCCTTTCTCTCTTCCTCCCAAAATGGCTTCCTCGCAACCATCCTCCCTCACAACATTACTTCACATCCCTCCCTCCCTACATCCTTCCCTAACACCTCCCGCTCCCTCTCTCACAACCATCCACAACTCACAACATCTCTAATTCCCTAACACCTCCTTACATCCTTCCCTAACACCTCCCTCTCCCTCTCTCACAACCATCCTCACGCTCTCCCTAGATCAAGGTAAATCCCACAAGGTAGGAGGTACTTGGCCAGCAGCCCTCCTAGATTTCCAAAGTCCCCGGTATACATATTATGGCAGGCCAGTATCTTAGAGGCAGAGAGGATTTTGTAAAGTGGTATAGAGATAGTGGATAGCAATCTTGGTGGTGGAGAGAATACTTGATAATGTTTGATGTTCTGGATGATATATTTTGCGATCTTCCGTTTGTGCTTCCCCTTTATTTTGAGACTAGCCTTTGTTTCGGCACTAGCTCAACTTTAGTAAAATAGGACAGTTGGAAGGGGAAAGTCTTGCAGAAAAAGTAAGTGGGTCGTTGAAAGGACAATGCTTCTCTACCCAACGTCTTTCTTCTACATTGTCATATTATCCCTACAGTAGGGGTGATAGTAGATGGTTGGTGATGGAGGAAGTGTATAATTGTTATTGCTGTCTTTTATTTCCTAATCTCTTGAACATTATATTGGTTCATTTTTATAATAAATAATGATTAACATGTTTCAAAATCATTTGCTAATGATTGTTTTTTAATAACTTTGCACTGATACCTTTATTATTACGTAATTCAAGGTAGAGTTATATTTCAGATTATAACTTAATAAGATAATCAATCTGATAATATTGATCAATGTTGTTTTGTCTACGTAGATCACAGCAGCATAATATATTTTGTCTAGAAAAAAACTGCGCTTGACCATGGCACTCATCATCTTGTATTAAGCATTTATAGCCTGTGTTAAGTGAACTATTCAGCTTAATACATAGGAACTAGTCGATTACAATATCCAAGTTCCCACCAGGGATTACTCATGTTCATAATAATGGGGAGAAAGGCAGTTGAGGAGAAGAGACAGTGTTTTGAGAGGGTTTTACAGGATGGTAGTGTTGAGGTATGGGAGAAGTACAAGGAGAAAAGGAGAGAGGCAAAACGGAGAATTAGAGAAGTGAAAGATGCAAACGAAAGGTGGGGACAAAGATTGAGTGAGAATTTTGAAGAACTAAAGAAGATGTTCTGGAAAGAGTTAAATAGAGTAAGGAAAGGAGGACAGCAGAGGGAAGAGTCAGTGAAAGATGCATATGGAGAATTACTAGTGGAAGGAGTTGAAATGAGGAAAACATGTGCTGCGTAATTTGAATCTTTGCTAAATGCAAGAGATGAAAGAGAACCAGTAATTGAAGCAGTGGTTGATGGAGATAGGTTACCCAGGCCACCCAGGTGGCAGGGAATGAATGAAAGGATTGAGGACAATGGGGTGAAAGAAGCAATGAAACAAACGAGAGCGGGAAAAGCAGAAGGTTTGGATGGTATTGCAGTGGAGTGTATAAAGAAGGGTGGAGATGTGATAATAGATTGGTTGGTGAGACGTATATTCAATGTGTGCTTTGTTGTGTCAATGGTACCATTAGACTGGAGGAGTGCATGTATTGTGCCATTGTACAAGGGGAAGGGAGATCGGCAGGAGTGTTCAAGTTATAGAGGTATATTAGTTTATTACCAGTGGTTGGAAAGCTGTATGGCAGGGTGTTGATGTAGAGGATAATAAAGTGTACGGAAGTTGCAATACAAGAAGAACAGTGCGGTGTTAGGAGGGGGAGAGGATGCGTTGGTCAGATTTGTGCAGTAAGACAGATATGGGAGAAGTATTTAGAGAAGCATAAGGAGATATTTTGGGTTTTTTATGGATTTGGAAAAAGTGTATGATTGTGTGAATCGTGAAGCAATGTGGAAGGTGTTAAGGATTTATGAAATTAGAGGAAATTTGTTAAAAGCAGTTAAACAAAATTATGAAGGGAGCAGAGCATGTGTTAGAGTAGGAAATGGTGAGTTGAGTGAATGGTTTGAGGTTAATGTAGGTTAGCGACAGGGTTATGTAATGTCACCATGGCTGTTTAATATGCTTATGGATGGTGTGGTGAGGGAGGTGAAAATTAGAACTATGGGAAGAGGATTGGGTTTAGTAGGAAAGAATGGTAGAGATTGGGAGTTGAGTCAGTTGCTGTTCGCTGATGACACAGCGTTGGTGGCGGATTCTGAGGAGAAACTGCAGCGGGTAGTCAAAGAGTTTGGTGTGGTTTGTGGGAGGAGGAAACTGAAGGTGAACTTCAATAAAAGTAAAGTAATGGTGTGTAATATGGGTGATCGTAGGGTGAATCTAGATGTGAGGCTGGATGGGGAAATATTGGAACAAGTAGAGTGTTTTAAATATCTAGAAGGAACGATAAGCAAGAGTGGAGGCATGGACATGGAGATAAAACAGAGAGTGTTTGAAGGAAGTAAGGTTTTTGGAGCAATGGGAAGTATGTGGAAGATGAGAAATCTCGGAATGAAAGTAAAAAGTGCAATGTATCAAGGAATTGTTGTGCCAACAGTAATGTATGGGGCTGAGACATGGGCTCTGAAGGAAAAGGAGAGAAGAAAGCTGGAGGTGATGGAGATGAGCTGCTTGAGGAGTATCTGTGGAGTTACTCGTAGAGATAGATTGAGGAATGAAGATATACATAGAAAACTGGGACAGCAGGAACATATGTCGACCATAGTGGACAGAAGGGTGCTGAACTGGTATGGTCATTTTGAACGAATGGAAGATGAAAGGCTGACAAAGAGAATATGTGAGTGAGATACAAGGGGAGATAGAAGGGCAGGAAGGCCCCTATTGAGATGGAGAGACTGTGTAATACAAGCTTTGGATGATAGAGCAATGACTATAGATCAGGCAAGGGAAATGGTAATAAACAGGAATGAATGGAGAATGCTTGTGAATAGATGAGTGAACACGTTTTCATTTGGGGGAAGAGGTCGGGTGCAAGT
The DNA here is from genome assembly GCA_032716605.1 of Paralithodes platypus. Classification (NCBI taxonomy): domain Eukaryota; kingdom Metazoa; phylum Arthropoda; class Malacostraca; order Decapoda; family Lithodidae; genus Paralithodes; species Paralithodes platypus. Next base: position 40,549,266 of record CM064530.1, read on the forward strand.
TGGACTAGATAATAGTCCATCAGGCGCGGGCTTTTGGTGGTAGGGCTTCGCTGCATGTCTGCCTGCTGAGATCGGAGCCTCTCCGGGTGGTTGAGGGCCGGGGGAGTGCTGGAGGGACCTTGGTGACCCTGGTCTCTGGGTCCTTTCCTGGATGACCTACAGTAGATGTGTTTGAATTTGTGTTTTGTTTGTGTGAGTTCATTGTTTTTTGTTGTGTTGTCCCTATTCTGGCTTTGTCTTGAGTCGGCAACCCGCAAAAAAAAAAAAAAAAAAAAAATGGGGATTGGGCCTGAGTATATAGATAGCTAAATAACTGACCCCCTGTGACTCCCTTCCCTTCCTCCATTAGTCAAACCCTCCTATTCCTCTCTCTCATGCTATAATGTTTTCCCCTCTCCAGCATTTCCTCTGCCTAACCCCCTCCCTTTCCCTTTCCAATATCACCCCCTCCTCCTTCGTCTCCCTATTGCCCTCCAACTTCATATTTCCCTCCTGTATCACCCCCTCACTCTCCAACACCTACCTCCACCCTTCCCAACACATCCAATTAAACCATTTCCACTTCCATCATCTCCTCTCTCTCCCACTCCGTCATCAAAATCTCTTCCCTAAGGTCCCAGGACTGACAAGACAACCCGATACCAATCATAGAGTCTGCAATGCCAATTATAGGGCTATGGGACGTCTTAGAACTGTAGGGAAACACAAAGCTTTTATCTGTGCCAATTATAAGCTTATAACTCCACAATTCTCTTGGATGAATTGTCGCTATTGTATGGACCTATTTTGTTTTACAGTACATTGATTTGATTTCATTGCTACATATTTATCATTTATTAAGCCATTAGGTGCATGTTTTTTGTTTTTATACACAACATTTGTTAGCTATTTTAAATAATTGTTATTGGATAACTAGAATTTTCCGAATATGTTTAATGTCAATTTATAGAATCAAACAAATACGGAAATGTGTACTGATGCTAACACTGAAAGTGTATTTATATTTGATGTCGATATATATGCCAGGTGTCTGAAAGCCATACTCCTAAATATATGAGGAGGGTGTAGTAAGGTTGGTAAGTTGACGTGTGCCCCATTTTGTAAAGGATCTATTATCTCAAGGTCCCTTCCTCATTCAACAGTCATAGGACGGCAACGCTGGGGAGTTGGTCCTCTCTTTAGAACTGATAGAGTGGTATGAGAGAGAGAGAGAGTGAGAGTGAGTGTGGGTGAGAGAGTGAGGTTGAGTGGGGGTGGGTGGTGAATAAGCGAGAGTGAGCATACAATATAGAGTACGAAAAGCTAAGATATAGTGCGAGTATGTGTATGTGGCCACCACTTCGGGGATCACGGCGTCAGGCAATAGATAGATTGATAGATAGATGTGTATGTGTATAATTGCCAGTGTGTGAGAGAGAGTGAGAGCTGGAGCCAGAACCAGCCTTGCTATAACATTCCATAAAACTTTGATCTACACCTTATAGTCAATAAAACAAACTACAGAAATGAACATTTGGTGTACCGATAAACATTAGCTTGTTTTGTATACCAGGACAAATAGAGAGACGCTGCCGTTTGAACACTGAAATTTAACCGAGAGGGAAAAATCCCATTCCTCCATTCCAAGCAATAAACTACATGGTTCATATTTTACAATGCTGCCCAGCTGGGAACGGCTTTTTATATAAAGATTTGCTACTAAATGTTGTAGTGAGTGAAAACTATGAGACCTACTGTATCAGTGTTACATTCATGTTTCCAGGGAGTCATGATTAGATAGATGCCTAGTAGAGGGATTGTGGTTGATGGGTGACATCAACAGTTCGGAATAATTATAAAATGTATATAGTATGAAATGAAGGTGCTGATAATTGCATTTTATTTATACTTTGTTATTTTTTTGGACGAGGTGAAAAGACCAAACAATTGGCTAAACTTAATTTCAAAACGAATGTCAACTTACACCTCAAAATATCCAGGTTCAAGGAAACTAGAATAAATATTCTTAGTTTAATTAAATTAAGTGCTATCATGTAATAATACAATCATTCTCTTCAGGACGAGTAATAGGAATATATAATGCACTAAGATTTGGCTTAGTAACAAAAATAATGATTATCAAAAAAATCTGCAAGTGGAAAATAAATAAGTATAAGTCTTTCCTGAAGCAATGAAAGGTTTAAATAGTAATATCACACAAGAACTAATATTTTCTCAAGATCACTGGGAATGGTTAATATATGTTTAATAACTTAAGGAAATGCACAATACATTAATAAAAGCAATACAAGTAATTAATACAACTATTTAAAAGTGAAATAAGCACTAAAATATCACTTGAACAAATATTCTTTCTGAACATACCGAATAAGGGGTAACTAAATTAATCTGACAAAATTCACAAACTTGGAAACTAATCACAAATTAATTTAATGATTGACACTTACAATATTAATTTAATGATTGACACTTACAATATTAATTTAATGATTGACACTTACAATATTAATTTAATGATTGACACTTACAATATTAATAAATGCAATCAAAAGGAATTAACAAAATAATATGAATTTACAGAAAACTCAATGATAATTAATTATTAATTGATCACTAGATTATCTTATAATTAGTACACAAAAATATCACCGAGAATAATAAATAGGCTATAATCTAATGACACACTTATATACTCAACTCCACAATCACAGGTAAGGATGCAGATGCTTAATCGTTTGATGGTGGCCAGGAGAGATATGTCACTTCCTTAACCTCTGAAGTGCGCATGGGGGTAATTAGACACCTCTCCCTGTGCGCATGTATTTGAGGTGTTTCCATCACTAAAATATTCATTGTACCATTAATAGCATTAATACTTATCCATATGCGCCTATTATGGGTTGATTATAAAGGTATTAACCTGAAACAACAATAAAACGAGTGAAAACAGCGTTTGGATGGTCAAAATCGGAGATATAGCCCGCGAGTTGTATAATGTATGGGTGAGGCAAGCTGCTTTCCCGCCAATTTCCCCCAAGGCCACTGAGACACAGTCGATCGATACTCTCTCTCTCTCTCTTGCATTCGCTTGCTATCAGTGATGACCACACCCTGCAACTGGATGTTAGCACGAAAATATACCTCAGAATAAGGGAATAACAGGGAAAATAGGTGATAACTGAAGGAGAGGAGGAAAGTGGGGACGGAGGGGAGGTAGAGGACTGAGATTTTGCATGGCCCCAAAAAATAAAAAAATAAAATAAAAAAAAACATTTTCGATGTCAAAAGTTGATTTTTTTTCTTTCTGACTCTTAAGAGTCTCCCCGCAGTCCGCCGGGGGAACTCTTAAGAGTCTCCCCGCAGTTCCCGGGTTAAGTATAAGAGTCACCATGTACAGAGCAAGAGAGAGAGAACAGGCGTGGCAAGTCAGCTGGTCTCAGAGTCCTGCAGGTATGCAGGGTATATAATGCCACCAGAGAAACTGGAATATTCTACTGCACTCGTGAATGGAATAACGCAAGGCTGGGAGAGACAGGCTAGAGCCTGACAGGTCTAGAACTTGCTAGAAGCAAACAAATAAGTGGGAAACTCAACTATATTACTAAACTGGCTTACCTAAGTCAATTTTAATTCTGGATTACATAACACCTCCCCCCTAATGAAAGAAATTTACAGGGGAAATTTCTATACTATAAAACAATTAAGCTACAATCTAGACAAGGTATCTGCAATCACATTTTCCTTCCCTTTAATATGTCTTATATCTAAAGGATATTCTTGAAGAAGCAGACTCCACCTGGTCAATCTCTGATTTTTATCTTTAAATTTGCTAAGAAACTTCAGTGGGTTGTGATCAGTATAAATAACAATAGGATCAGGGCCTGAACATATAAAGACAAATGTTGTAATCCCAAAATCAGACCCAAAAGTTTCTTCTCAATAGTTGAATAATTCTATTGGGGTGGAGTGAACTTGACCAAATTCACATTTTGATAAATTTGCAACAATATTGGCTTGAACCAAACGATCAAGAACGTTACTGACATGGTATAGATGATCTTTCCAGGTGTCACTAAAAATCAATACATCATCAATATACACAACACATCCTTCCAAACCCTCAGTTACAATGTTCATGAGTTTTTGAAATGTTGCAGGTGCATTTTTCATACCATACGGCATCACAGAACATGCAAATGATTTACCAAGAGTCACAAAACATGAGATATCCCTAGCATGCTGAGTCATAGGTACTTGCCAATATCCCTTTAACAAGTCAAACTTACTGATGTACTGTGCCTTTCCAATCCTATCTATACAATCTTCCATGCGAGGTATTGGGTAGGTGTCTGTTTTGATGATCTGGTTAACACGTCGATAATCAAAACAGAGCTGTTGTGATCCACCTTGTTTACGAACTAAGGTGACAGGAGAACTCCACTCACTTTGGCAGGGCTCAATCATCTTGTGGGTGGTAGTCAATCTCCTTCTGGATCAAGGGAACCTTTAAGGGATTCACACGGTAAGCTGGCAGCTTAATTGGCTTCGCATCTCCAAGATCACTATCGTGCATCAAAATGGTGGTTCATCCTGGAGTGTCTCGGAACACTTGATGGTATTTCTGGAGTAGAGCTGTGAGTTCCTGCCTCTCCTCAGGGATTAGATGAGATAACTTAGTCTCCAGATCACTCATGATGGCAACATTCTGCCGCAGGCTATCGCTCAAGTTCATACTTCATGGGAGTGCCTCACTTTCGGGATCTTGAGGAACAGCTACAGTGCAGACGGGTTTATCAGGGTCTTTCCTGTGGTACAGTTTTATCATGTTGATGTGACAAAGTTGTTTGCCCTTCCTACGATCTGGCGTGGCAATAACGTAGTTCACATCACTGGCTTTCTTCTGCACCGTGTACGGTCCACTAAGCTGGGCTTGAAGAGGTTGTCCGTGGATTGGCAGCAGAACTAGGACCTGATCACCTGGTTGAAACTGGCATACTCTTGAGTTCTTGTCAAACCATGTTTTCATCTTCTCCTGAGCAGTTCCCAAATTATCTCGAGCTAGCTGGAACGCTGTTGATAACGGCTCCTTAAAGTTCGCTAGATATTCTAGTAGGTTGACGTCATCCGATTCCGACAGCCAAAATTCCTTCAGCAACTTCATAGGACCTCTAACTTCATGCCTGAAGAGTAGTTCAAAAGGTGAGAAGCCTAGTGATTAATTTAAAGACTCTCTTGAAGCAAACAGCACAAAAGAAAGACCTATATCCCAATCTTTCTGGTGTTCCAAGCAGTATTTCCTCAGCATAGATTTGAGTGTCTGATGATATCTCTCCAGAGCTCCCTGTGTGTGAGGATGATGTGCAGAAGACGTGATCTGTGTGATGCCCAACTCTTTTAACCCACTGAGCCCCAGCTAGTTATAAATAAATGTACCACCAGGGACCGGCAGGTTTTGAAGAAAAAAAAAAATCCAGAAACAATAGCGAATGGGTTAGGAATGAAGGAAAAAAGCCCCAAAAAACGATAAAAAAGGTCAAACATTGGTCCTACAGAGCCCCCGAAAACGGATTTTACTAGAGTAAAAAATTGAAGGCAAAAAAACACCCAAAACACCATGTTTTTGCGCGCTCACGCGCACGCGGTTGGACTTTGAGTTTTCAACCATCGGCAAAGGTTGCGTGGGATACTTACACAGTTCCCATACAAATCTGAGCCCTCTAGGTGCCATAGGACCGGAGTAATTAACATTGACGACACGTCGTCGCTGGGGTTTAGCGTTACATACATTGCCGACGACACGTTGTCGTCGCTGGGGTTCAGTGGGTTAAAGACTGCTTAAAAACATTGGACATAAAATTGCTCCCTTGATCTGACTGTACTTCCTTAGGCAATCCAAATCTGGTGAAGAACCCAAGCATATCTTTCACTACATTCTTCGCCGAAATATTTCTGAGAGGGATTGCTTCAGGATAACGAGTAGCCATATCAATGAGTGTCAGCAAATAGGAAAACCCTTAAGAAGTCTTGGGAAGAGGTCCTACAATATCAACCAACACCCAAGTGAATGGCATCTCAAAGGGAGGAATGGGAATGAGTGATGCAACTCTCTCATTTTGATTACACTTCCCCACTACTTGACAGGTGACAAGATTTGCAATGCCAGGAAACATCCTTTAAAATACCTGGCCAGTAAAAATGCTTCAAAATACGGGCTGTAGTCTTCCTCACTCCCATGTGTCCTGCCAAACTGGAGCCATCAGCCACCCTAATGATATCCTGCCCATAAACACGATGGATGACAATTTGATGCACAACCTCCCATTCAGTCTGTTGATGACGTTGGGGGTCTCCACTTTCTCATTAACACTCCTGACTTAAAATAGTAAGAAGTATAAGCACTGACTAACTCTTCCTCACTACAAGCAGAAGTAGCTAAACCTTCCAACTCTGGGTCAGCCTGCTGCAACTCTAACAACCCCCGAGGTGATAAATTACCTACACTGCGGGGAACTGCCTCATCCTCTGAATGGTTTAAATTATCAAGGAAAGTATCAGCCAAGAGAGCATCATCATCTTCATCACTCTCTAAATCAATAGTAACTTTAGATTTTGCCCTAGTGACAGCACATGCAGAAAACACATCAGAGGAGCCGTCCTCGCCTCCAGCCACCGACGGCTCATTAGACAACCCAAGAGCTGGATAAACCCGACCCCCAGCAATGTCGTTGCCAAGGAGAAAAGTCACACCAGACATAGGGAGTGTCTCAACCAATCCTAACCATAACTGGACCATGAACAAAATCAGACTCTAGCTTCACTCTGCACAGAGGAACAGAACAATAATTACCCCCTAAACCCTGCAACATTACAGTTTCACAAGAGGAATTATTAGAGCCAAAAACACTGGTCAGTAGTAGGGATTGGCAAGCACCTGTGCCTCGTAAAATGTTAACAGATTTCCTGTCACTGCCATTAAGTGAACTTACAAAACCATCGGAGGGGATATTTGCATAGGAACTCTTGAGAGTGTCACCCACATCACTGCTCAAAAGAGGAGCTTTATCAGTAGAACTTATGTTACCCTTCAAAGCGCTCAAAGCAGATACAACATAATTACTGCTCAAAAGAGGAGCTTTATCAATAGAGCTTACGTTACTCACCAAAGCACTCAAAGCAGGTGAAACCAAGTAATTTATAAGACATTGAGAACTCTCAAGAGTGGACACCAGGCCAACTGACTGAACATTTGCAGGTTTATTATTAGCATCACGCAGTTTCTTGAAAACAAATCTCAGCAACATGACCTAGTCTACTACAATAATTACATTTCTTCTTAGAGAAGTTAGAAGTGGAACTAGTATTACCTTCCTGAGAAACATTATCTTTACTCTCTTTCTTTACACCTGTACTCTGAGAAAAGGCTACATATATACTCTCATATCTCTTTATTTGATTACCTGTATAATGTTTGTGAGTGAGAACATACTCATCAGCAAAGATTACAGCTTGTGCCTGTGCTTTAATTTGAGCTTCAACTTGTGCTAACTGTAGCTGAATCTTTGCAAGTTCCAATTGTGCATTATATTCGGGTCAATTGAAGGAGTTAGATTAAATAGTTATATATTAATCATGTCAACAATTTCATATTTAGTAGCACTAGGAGAATGAGCAATCTGCAGGTATCATGCAACAACTTTGAGTTCATTTGTCTTCCTACTTTCTACTTCAACAACTGTCTTAACACGCTCTACAAAATCTTTAGCTTCCTCAAAGGTAGAAATAGTTGAAGAAGACATCATCAAAATTTAAAATAGTACAATCACAAGCACATAAATTAATATATTCTTAAACAAGTCCCGAAGATCCTGACTCAAGGTCGCCAATGATAAGTTTTTTGACGAGGTGAAAAGACACAAACAATAGGCTAAACTTACATTCAAAGCGAATGTCATCTTACACCTCAAAATATCCAGGTTCAAGGAAACTAGAATAAACAATCTTAGATTAATTAAAATAAGTGTTATCATGTAACAATAAAATCAGTCTCTTCATGACGAGTAATACGAATATATAATGCACTAAGATTTGGCTTAGTAACAACAAGAATGATTATCAGAAAATGTGGAACTGGAAAATAAATAAGTATGTGTCTTTACTGAAACAATGAAAGGTTTAAATAGTTATGTCGCACAAGAACTAATAGTTATAGCGCACAAGAACTAATAGTTATGTCGCACAAGAACTAATAGTTATGTCGCACAAGAACTAATAGTTATGTCGCACAAGAACTAATAGTTATGTCGCACAAGAACTAATAGTTATGTCGCACAAGAACTAATAGTTATAGCGCACAAGAACTAATAGTTATGTCGCACAAGAACTAATAGTTATGTCGCACAAGAACTAATAGTTATGTCGCACAAGAACTAATAGTTATGTCGCACAAGAACTAATAGTTATGTCGCACAAGAACTAATAGTTATGTCGCACAAGAACTAATAGTTATGTCGCACAAGAACTAATATTGTCTCAAGATCACTGGAATTGGTTACTATATGTTTAATAACTTAATTAAGGAAATGCACAATACGTTAATAAAAGCAATACAAATAATTAATACTATTTAAAAGTGATATAAGCACTAAAATATTACTTGAGAAAATATTCTTTCTGAACATTCAATAATAAGGAGTAACTAATTTATTCTGACCAAATTCACAAAGTTGGAAACTAATCACAAATTAATTCAATGATTTACACTTAACATATTAATAAATACAATCAAACGGAATTAACAAAATAATATGAATTTACAGAGAACTCAATGATAATTAATTATTAATTGATCACTAGATAAACTTATAATTAGGATAATACACACAAATATCACAGCATAATAAATAGGCTATAATCTAATGACACACTTATATACTCACATAACCCCACAATCACAGGTAAGGATGAGATGCTTAATCGTTTGATGGTAGCCAGGAGAGATATGTCACTTCCTTAAGTATAAGAGTCACTATGTACAGAGCAAGAGAGAGAGAACAGGCGTGGCAAGTCAGCTGGTCTCAGAGTCCAGACTGCAGGTATGCAGGGGGTATAATTATATGCCACCAGAGAAACTGGAATATTCTACTGCACTCGTGAATGGAATGACGCAAGGCTGGGAGAGACAGGTCAGACAGGACAGGACAGAGCCTGGCAGGTCTAGAACTTGCTAGAAGCAAACAAATAAGTCGGAAACTCAACTATTATATTAATCTTGCTTACCTAAGTAAATTTTAATTCTGGATTACATAAAAACATTTATATACAGTATATGTATGTATTTATTTGTTTGGGGGGTAGGGTTCTTACCTCCTTAAAGGATGTGATAATGATAAATTCATAGTTCATACACATTTCACCATAAGTGAACAAACTATATAGCGAGGAATTTTGTTGAGTAACTATACGGTTTGACTATTGTTAGCATTTGCACTATAAAGAGTGTGTTATATATGTATACATTGAGGTGGTTTAGTTGTTAATAATGGCAGTACTCTACATTAATTTTACAATTGTACCTTTTATACAGGGTTTGCTTACCATAAATATACTGTAGATTTTGGATTTTTATTTGTGTTAATGCTATGCTGGCTACCATGCGGGTAATATAATTTGGGTCCATATTTATGTTACCAAAGAACGCATCGCTTAGTATGTTCAGGGTCTAAAAGTGTATATTTCCTTTGCAATCTGTTTTATTTCCCAGCTCTTCTTAGTATTATATTTCCGTATGGTGTGTATTGTGAACATGATGTTTTAGCGCAACTCACCGTCGGGGCTCGGGGCTCTCGTTATATGACATTATTCTCCCGTGAAAAATAATTTGTGTTCTTACCTCCAACACAGAGCATATTGTCCTACTCTCAGCTTTCATCCTTCCTGGCTGTTGTTTTCAACGACTTTTTTCATAAATCCCTAATGGGAAGCAAAATTAGTATGTCCAACTGTCCTTGGTGTTCTGTATGTTATATTTTACTTGAAGTGCTGACTGTATTTAATATGTTTTAATGTGTATGATAATTTCCACGCTGCCCTCCCATTATATATATATATATATATATATATATATATATATATATGATTGTGTGCGTGTGTGTGTCCGTAACTTTCCTTATTAAAAATTAAGCATAGATGAACTCGACAATAACTGAACCCCCATGCTCAATGAAACAGCTATTATACCCCTGAACAAAAATATATGGAAACCTGGTGTTGACGGCGTCAGGCAATAGATAGATAGATAGTGTTGATTTATGTGTTGGTGGTGATCGTGTCCTTGCCCGTTGAAGGGGGCATCTGTCTAGGGGGCTGGGGTAACAACAATTTATGGGACACAGAAGGAGATGGAAGTGAAATAATGTACTGAACCCACTAAAGGTTTGTCTGGAAGCGTGTTAGAGAATGTTATATTGGTGTGTGGTGGGCTGACGTGTTGTGAATAGTTTACTCTCTCTCTCTCTCTCTCTCTCTCTCTCTCTCTCTCTCTCTCTCTCTCTCTCTCTCTCTCTCCTGTTTTGCTATCCTATTTGCTACCACTATTAGAGTATATGGAAAGGAATCGCTAAAACTCTTAACCTTTCAAACGTCCTTAACATCAAACCACTTCACAGTACATAGTAGGGTTAATAAATGATGAATGATTGCGTCTGCCAATAAGGTTAAAGGTTTAGTACAAACAATTCGTACACATCCCATGTTGATATATATGAACATGCATTGCATGTTACATTAAACCCAACCTAGCTACTACAGTCAATTGGTAGTACTGAAACACAAAAATATAGTTTTCTTCGGTGGTAATCACTAACTTTCGATATCGTGGCCCTCATCTTTTGTCTTAATTTCTCATCTCCCTACCTGGTTATCATATCGTTATCATCACGTTCATCAGCCTCTCCTCAACCAACTTTCTTTTCACGCTGCTGCTACCACAGTCACGAACCGCCTTAACACAACCACCACCACCACCACCATTACCATTAACGCCAACATCATCACCCTTACCCGTCAGCATATATTATTAAACTCACTACTGCCAACATCATCACCCTCACCCATCACCATAAGTTATTAATAATTGAGTTAAGAAAGGACGAAGGGGTTATTAATAGGAAGAACTTGCGAGTGAAACTTAAGGGGAGGCAGACCGTTTTTCTGGACCCCCTTCTCCCTAATGTTTAGTCCCACTAGTTTTGAGATTATAAGACGTTCGGTCCTTTAGTTTGGCGATTATAACATCTTTCGCTCCATTTCGTTGTCAATTTTAAGACCTTTCGTGCCATTTAGGTGTCGATTATTTCCTGGCAAGCGATAGCGAGCCTGCAATTTTAAGGGAACCGGGTTTCGGCCGGGAAATTTGTCTACCGAAAAATGTACACATTTATCTTGAAGGGGGGCCAGGGGAGGGGGGGGGGGGGTTTCTAAACTTGATGGAGGTCTAGGAAGGAAACTAAAATATATATATGAATAAATGAATTAATAGACCAAACAAACGGTCTACCTCCCCTTAAACCAGCACCACTACAATAAATACCATAATTGACCACCTTCACCAACAACAACAGCGCAACCAGCACTACAACCCCCACCATCTTCCTTACATCATAAAGATCGATAATCTACGTAATCAATTGACAAGCTAAGCCTTTTAACACAGAAACACACATTCACATATACCCATACACACTCCACCTCAGAAATGATCTGGCAATCTTCATATTGAGAGAGAGAGAGAGAGAAATGTAATTGCTTTCCTCCACAATTTATTATTATATAGCCTTGATAGAGAAAAGATCGAGACCTCTTTCAAATGCCACTTGTTGGATGGAGAGGAATCGTCCATTGTTTTATTGTGTGTTGTGTGTTCTGTCAAGTACACTCAAGTGGTATCCTAAGATGGGTGTGTGTGGGGGTGAAAGAGAAATATATCTGTGTTGATATTAGGGTTATTCAGGTCGTAGGTCTAGTATTGTTGAGAATATGTGTGTACCGGTGTGTGTGTGTGTGTGGGTGTGTGGGTGTGTGTGGGAACACTATGATTTTGAATGGCTAAGTTGAAACATGATTTCTCAAATATGTTTTTGTGTGACTACCTTTTGATACATCCAAAGTTAGATTATGTTTGTTCAAGACTGGCTTTAAGAAGTTATGCGTCCCTTGTTATTGGACTATTGGATTCAATAGATATGTTGATTACCTCCAGGTAGCATTGTTTTTTTTAACTCCATTAGGGGAGGCTCTTATTGTTAACATTGTCTATCTCTTCCTAAACTACCTTACCACTTGTTATCACTACCACCACGTGTATCTCTATTTCTTCCTCCACCATCACGTCATCATCATAATTCACTGCTCATAATGAGTTCATAATGAGTTCATTGCTCAATAGGTGGCGTTCTGAGAGTGAGGGTCTGAGTCTGGAGGGTGAGACGGTGAAGCACTTGGGCGAAGCAACCGGCCGCTTCAGAGATGGAGCTGCTTCGAGCGATGATGGATGCTTCACATGTCTCAATCCCCAGGCTGGAACAAGACCTCACGGGCTTCACCGTGTTGAGCGGTGGAATGTACAGGCTCTCAGCCTATGCCCGAGAGGGAGTAGTTGGAATATAGAAAGAAACAAAAAATCTACTACCACCACATCCTCCACCATCACATATCATCACCATCATAATTATCCACTAACACCACCTATTTCAACACCACATGCTCCACTATCATAATTATCCACTAACGCCACCACTTTCACCACCACATCCTCCACCATCACAGCACATCATCATTATCCATGAACACCACATTCTCCACGGCCACATCACATCATTAATAATAACTAACACCACCTCCTCCACCATCACCCCCTCCACCACCATATACCACAAATCTGTTATGACTATCACCTACTTCACTTACACCACCTCCACAACCACTTTATCCAACACCACCACGATTTCCTCCACCTTCCTCGTCTCTTCTTCCTCCTCATTCTCACGTTCAAAACCAATTGCATCTCTTTTACATCTCCCTCCTTCAACACCACCTCCATCTTCTACACAACCTCTCCCTCCTCCTCCTCTTCCTCCATCAACACCACCTTCATCTCTTCCAGAACCTCTTCCACCATCAACACTACCTCCATATTCTCTTCCACAACATCTCTCCCCTTCTCTTCCACCATCAACACCACTTCCATATCCTCCACAACCTCCCCTTCCTCCGGATATTCCTCCCCACCTCTCACAATACCTCCCCACCATCCTCGTATTTCCCGTTGTGTTTGTGAAGGTGTCACATGATAGTGTTCCCCGTCAGCTTATATTGTTACAGTAAGTCTGCAGCTCTATATACCCTTCCACAGCTGCCACCACCTTGCTATACTATACCATTAGGCTTGGGGAAGTAGGTTAGTTGTTGGTGTTCATATTCAGAACCCATTGAAAGGAAGGCATTATATGTGTTGGATCAGATATAATAGTATAATGTTGGAGTTTGTAGGTTTGAAGCTTGTCTTGTATACGGTGTTTACTATAGGCAAACCTACATCATTATTATTATCCCTTAGCCAACTTAATTAAACTCCGAAAGTAACAGTGTAGTGTTATGTTTGGGAATGTCAGCTGGAGGCGGGTATAAATAATGTAAACTGATGTCTGGATAGGTTATACCATATTGTCTGTAATAATGTGTTCAGTAATAGTACCATAGTGTTTGGGTTTATAGGTACTTTACAGGCGGCTGTCAATAATCTAGATGAATATGTAATGGAAACACGTTATTCGGTAGTATTTAAAATTAAATATACTGTCAACAATAATTAATGGGGGTATAGGTCAATTTTAGTTTGATTACCACAAACCGGAACCGGAGTATTTGTGTTAAGTAATCCATTGTTATGTTTATGAACGTTTCTGGAACTGATAATTCCATGTTCAGTACAAACTTGCTTCAGTAATTTTAGCATATGGTTTGGTTAATAGGTTTGTGGCTTTTGTAAATAATGCAGTGACAGGCTTTTGAAAGACTTCATGAATTCGCTGATGCTATGACAGGGAAGACGTCTTCAAGATTCCAAATGTCCGCAGTTTCCTGGGGAGAGGAATTTGTCATGAGCAAAACCTTCGTTTTTTGTTTTCGTTATAGTGCAGACTATTGAGAGCATATTATTTGTGTGTATAATGATGCGCACAAGGAACGCAACGGCGTACACGCACACACACACACACACACACACACACATATATATATATATATATATATATATATATATATATATATATATATATATAGAGAGAGAGAGAGAGAGAGAGAGAGAGACCCACACACACACACACCTGTTTTGTCATCACCTGACATTAATTACTACACCTGTACAATTGACCTGTGGTAAACAAAATAACACCCAGTCCTAAACACCCGCCTTCTAAAATGTGTGACACACGAACCTATATTCCAGCAATTTTCCACCTCAACTTTATAATGGTAAAATTTCAAGTTATGTTTGTTAATTTATTTGTTTGTTGTATTGATGTATTGGTGACCGAATTATAATTAATGAAATGCGGAAACGTTATAAACCTTGAATTCAGTAGCTACCACGTCGTTGTTGTCGATAAATGATGACGGAAATGATGTACGTGTGACTTGGATCCCAAGATGTATAATGCCAGGTGAGGCTATCGTTAATTATGTTACCTGGGGAGGCTGAATACTGCTCCCAGTAATTAGGGAAACATATTATCTGTCTATCTCTCTTCGCTTCTCTTCTCTTCTATTTGTTGTGCAAGAGAAAGAGAGAGAGGTAGATATAGATAGATAGATAGATAGATAGAGAGAGAGAGAGAGAGAGAGCGAGAGCGAGACAGAGAGAGAGAGAGAGAGAATTTAGTAGTAGAACCGGTTCAAGGAACTCGATGTACCCTAGTATTAACTTCGTAGCGTCGTGCTACCTACCGTCTCCACTGCACCTCCAATCTCGTCTTTCGTGTTTCCCATTTTTGAGCTTCATCCTCTATAAAAGTATAGCACCACTCTTTTCTGCGTTACCGTTACCTTTTTGTTCACATAGCTTAGGTAGTTTCAATAACAAGCATCCTCGTAAGGATCAATGGGTATGTAGTTGCTTGTTTTCGTTGGTACTTCTCTGTATTTTGATGTCTCCGTGTTTTGGTATTTCTCTCTCGTCCTAGTTCTATCTCTTCCTTTAAACCTTTCCCTTGCTATTCTCTCTGTTCATTATATTGTATCTCAATTTATGTTTAGCTCTCCTTTTCTCATTTTGCATATCTTCATATTTCGTTTAAATATTTTCGTCTCCCATCTTGCTTTTTACCTTGCAAGGGCCAATATAATTAGCTTTGTATCCGGTTCTTCTCTTTTTGTATTCCTGTCTTACTTTACAGTATATCTTTCCACTTGTCTATATTCTATCCTCCCCCTTTCTTTCCTATCCTTTCGTATATATTCTTCTCACTTCAATATATTTGGTGGATTACAAGCACTAGTGAAGGAGACCACACAACTCGTGGCTGGGGATATTCGAGGGAAAACGAATCACATTATTTGTACCCGTTCGCCAACGAAGGATGTGCATTTCCTTCTTGACTGGGAACATGGCCAAAATTCCGTGGGAGGTGGTAATTGTGGCCCAGCTGAAGGAGTATAATGTTATTGGTAATAGTATTTGAGAATAGAAGGCCAGACGGCACTATGACTAGGGATAAGGTACCTTGCTGTTGGTGTTTTCACTGTGTGTAGGCTACTTTTGAGCTACACGACACTACGGATTCTGTGGGTTACCTGGGTGGAACTTTTGTCTGTGTACCTTGGAGTTTAGACTGTGTAGTGCGTGAGGACTGCTTGCCTAATCCACCCAACACTGTTCTAACTCTATTTGCTTTTACTTTTGAGGGTCGCCAGGAGGATACTCGATACTTGTGATCGAGAATCCTCAAGAGAGCACCCCTTCATATTAACGTGATATATATATTATATATATATTATATATATATATATATATTATTTGAAAAATTAGTTAACAGGGGAGTGCCTAGCTATATTGTTAGGATACTTATTTTCTGGTATGCTAATCAAAAAATGTGTGTAAGATGGGGCAACATCCTGTCAGGCTCTTTCGCCTTAACCAATGGTGTTAGGCAGGGGGGGATATTGTCTCCGTATCTTTTCAACGTCTACATGGATGATCTTAGTCTGGAGCTGAACAAGACTCGCACTGGGTGCTGTATTGGCAGCACCATTGTAAATCATCTCATGTATGCTGATGACCTAGCCTTAATCGCGCCCTCTGGAGCAGGACTGGATAAATTATTAAGAGTATGTGAAAAATTTGGAATCGAACATTCAGTCAAATTTAATCCTATAAAGAGCAATATCATAATATTTAAATCTAACCTTCTATTGAAATCAAAGCTACCTAAATTCCATTTGTATGAAGAAATTATAGAAGAAGTAAGTAAAGTAAAGCATCTAGGACACTATATTTCATGTGATCGCTCAGATGATGAGGATATGGGTCGTCAGCGAAGGCAACTTTACATGCAGGGAAATTCAATATTAAGAAAATTTCATATGTGCACATGGGATACAAAAATAACATTGTTCAACTACTACTGCTCACCAATGTATACAGCACAACTATGGTGGAACTATAAGAAAATGACAGTGAATAGACTAAGTATCTCATATCACAATATCATGAAAATGTTTCTGGGGCTCTCAAAATATGAGAGTACAAGTACGCTATGTGCCTATATGAACTTACACTGTTACAAATCACTCATTAGAAAGCTAACATATAAATTCATTCAGCGCCTTAACACTTCTGAGAACAGGATCATTAAAATGCTACAAACTCCAAGCATAGTGTACACCTCCAGGATCCAGGCACACTGGAGGAAGTTGCTCTATATTTAACCTTAAGTAATGATTTCAGGTCTGCTACTCTACAGAATTAGCATACCGGTACTGATCCTCATAGTGCAGTACAGTACCGATATTCCTATACTGTACTGTAGCAACATACTGTACCGGAAGCTAAATGATGTGAGGCATGGTACTGTACACAATTAGGACAGTGGTTTTGGTAACACAGTAGTTTGATGACCACTGTTTTTGGTTGAGGCAGTGCTGTGAACTACATGATAGCAAGCTGGGTATTATTTAATTTCTTTTATTTTATGTAGCCTATGTACAGTAGCTTATATATATTTATATATATTTATGTTACTGTAAGGTATATATGGACCCCAGTATGGTCCCCTCTGTACTGTGTGAGTCTGAAATAAAGTATTATTATTATTATTATTATTATTAACGTAATCAGGCCGCACAGACCCAAGGTCCACACTAGGCTAGGAGCTGCCTTGCTCCACCAGAATTCTGTACCTTTGCGCATCCCAGCTAGACTTTATTAACCAAGGTAGACATTAGCTGGATTAGATCATAAACTCTTTTATGCATACCCATTATTTTTACACAAGCATTTTGAGGTCTAGGTTGCTGTAGAGCGACACAACCAGCATAGACCGGTTTTGTTAATAAGAGTACTACTTTTTCGTGGCGAGCATTATTACTGTTGCACCGCTTATAATATTCTTGTGTCCAATAACATTATATGTCCAGCCTTTTTGTGTATTTAGCCTACACGTGCATTGTCCTGCCTCCTGCTATTTTGTGGTTCCATTCCCGATACGTTCTTCTTAGTAGCATCCGACATTATTCAGAAGATTCCTTGTTCGGTGCTTGAGGACTTTACAACACTTTCTTTCATAAAGGAGTGACAGATATTATTGATTAAAGTAACGTTAAGTAAACCTTCTTCTTGTTTGCATTAGATCACTCTTGTGATTTATTTATTTTTTATTTTTTTTTTTTAAAGAGACAATGAACGGAGGAAGGAAAACACAGATAAAACAAAAAGGTCCATGTGCCTAAAGGCATCCTCCATTCATAAAATGTTTGTAACAACTGGATTTAAACATTTGTAGATTGTAAGTTTGTGGAAAGCAATTCGAGGGAAGTGAATTCCAAAGAGTAGTAGTTCTAGGGATAAATTAATTTTGATAAGCAGAAGTTCTGCATTGTGGAGGAGAAAGTGTAAATTCATGGGCACTCTCAGCTGCCCTAGTTCTATGGGGAAAGATGTGGAGAGGCGGCACAATTGAAGCAAGTTCCTCGGAACAATTGCTGTGAAAACATCTGTAGAATAATGTAAGGGATGCAACTTTTCTTCGTATGGATAATGTAGGAAGGTCCTGTGTGATTGCAGGGTTATTGATTAATCTAATAGCTTTATATTGAATTTTGTCCAACTGCCTCAATGCAACCACTCCACTTCCACTCCACAAAGGTGAACAGTAATCCATCTGAGAACGCACATGACTTTTATATATTACGGCCAACTGCTCGTCAGTGAAGAATTCTCGAACTCTGTACAGGAGTCCCAGTTTTTTAGAGGCATTCTTAGCAATGCTTCTAACATAATGTGTCCAGCTCAAGTTAGTAGTTAATGTTACACCGAGAATGTCAATACTAGGGGAAGTGGGAATATTTACATCATTAAAAAATATATGGGAGTCAGTGAGATTCTGTCGGTTAGAAAATTGAATGTACTTGGTTTTCTGTGCATTAAAGGAAACTAGATTCTTTTGTCCCCATTCTTCAATTCTAGAAAGGTCCTGGTTAGAGAAATTGCAGTGCTTATTTTTGAATTTATAAGATCGGGTTGGGTGAAAGAATTGGTAAATGTGAAGGAACTGTGGAGTGTTAAGTCATCTGCGTAGGAATGTATTGGATTATGAGTGGTAGATATGAGATCATTGATATGAATGAGGAACAGAGTTGGGGCCAAAACTGATCCCTGGGGAACACCAGCATTTATTGAGTGAAATTGAGAATAAAGGCCATCTACCATTACACGTATAGCTTGGTGGTGAAGCTTCGCTATGGGTCTGCCTGCGGAAATCGGCACCTCTTCGGGGGATCTGGGACCTTAGAATCTTTTACTGGGGATCCCTAATGGGCCTGGGTCTCTGGGTATTTCTCTTGGGCGACCGAGATGTGTGTGATATCGTGTTTTGTTTTGTTTTTCTGATGTGTTGTGATGTCCATGTGCGGGCTCTGTCTTGAGTCAGCCACCCCCATTAAAAAAAATAAAAAATAAACGGGGAAGGTGCTAGAGTACATACATACACATATACAATACATGCATACATGAGAAAGAGAGAGAGAGAGTAAGAGAGAGAGAAAACAAATGTGAGAGAGAGAGACGGGAGATGGGGGGGAGGGGGGTCAGATGTATAAACTGTGAACTGTTCTTCATCCATGAAATATGATAATCAATTGCTTAGAAATAAATGGTATACAAACGTTACCGCACTGGTTTGTAAAGAGCCATTTTACTCTTATATGCGTATACCGTTATGCTTCGTAATCTTAACCTTTGCAAGGAATGGTGACGCACTTATTTTCTGTTTTCTGGATATTATTTATTTTATTTTATTTTATTTTGTTCTATGTGAATGAGGGAGGCAAAAGGCATAACTGCCTGCAGCAAGTGCCTCCCCCATATTTCAAAGAGTGACAGGGCCGAAATCAAGGGACGTTCGAGCTAAAATGCCTGGACACACGGAGTTTGAAGCAATTTTTAGTCATAGGAAGAGGGAAAGACCGATTCTGGGAGAGAGTTCCAGAGTTCAGCAGTTGAATAGAAGAAAGTCTGGGAATAGCGTTTCACTCTTGGGTTGGAGAGCTGCACAGAGTAGGGGTGGGATTGTGTTGCAAGGCGGGTACTACGTACCCTACGTAGAGGAGGTGGTATACACTGGGCAAGCTCCGAGGAACATTGATTATTGTAGTAGCGATAGAATAGTGAGAGAGATGCAACATTGCGGCGAAGAGAGAGAGATTGCAGAGAATTGGTAAGTGGACGGGAGTTAATGATACGAAAAGCTTTCTTTTCTACTTTATCTAGGAGTGCGGTGTGAGAGCATCCTCCCCACACATGTGAACAATACTCAATACAAGGACGCACTGTACCCCTGTACAGAGCAAGTAGCTGCGCAGGGGTAAAGAACCCCTTGAGGCGGTTGAGCACACCCAGCTTCTGGGAGGCTGCCTTAGCGAGACTGGTAATATGGTTTCTCCAAGTGAGAGCAGAAGAAAAAGAGTCA
Organism: Paralithodes platypus; assembly: GCA_032716605.1. NCBI lineage: Eukaryota > Metazoa > Arthropoda > Malacostraca > Decapoda > Lithodidae > Paralithodes > Paralithodes platypus. Next base: position 40,569,503 of record CM064530.1, read on the forward strand.
CCGAGAACATTGAGGGAAGATCAAGGATTGATTTTTGTATTGTTGAAGAATAAGGGATAGTCCTCTGGAGGTTCCTGACGGGTAGTAAGATGGATAAATTGAGTTTTGGAAGCATTAAATGCAACAAGGTTTTCTCCAACCCAATTTGAAATAGTAGCTAGATCAGAAGATAAGCATGTTATGGCTTCATTACGTTTACTTTTGAGGGACTGCTGGCTGGGGCGTTCTGGAAAACTAATTGAGTGGTGTAAAGTAGAGTCGCCTGCATATGAATGGATGGGACTAGATGTACAGTTGAGAAGATCATATTTGAAAATTAGAAAGAGAATAGGAGATAGGACAGAACCCTGAGGAACACCGGAGTTGATAGGAAGAGAAATTGAGCATGGCCATGCACAACCGCAGCTATGGAACGGCTGAAGGAAATTAGAGACAAAGGCACAGATGGAGGGACAGAAACCGAAGGAGGGCAGTTTCGAAATTAAAGATTTGTGCCAGACTCTATCGAAGGCCTTCGATATGTCTAGTGCAACAGAAAGTTGCACGTTGTTATTCAGTTTAGGAAGGGTACATGGCAATCTGGGAGTTAATTGAGATGGTCTTTACCCATATAACTCCCACAGATTATTCGTAAAATGTATATAATCGTCTTATGATAGCCAGAATTATTTGTCAAAATCAATATAACAATCATTTGACTGTAAACGTTGAAAAGTGATTGATGACTACCCCTGATCCTATAATATCATATTTTGGTTCCTCCACACACGGAAAATATCAACTATTCATGGACAACTGATATGTATCTAATATAGTTCTTACTTTGACGGAATGAAATCACCTACTGTTAGTCAGAAACAATTATGAACCACATATATACGGTGAAAAGGGTGAAGGGTGCGGTTGATCTCTCTATTGTATTGCTAGTACCGTGATGGTGCGATAATGGACTTGTTGACTACTGTTAATACTGTGATGATACGGTGGATTGCTCTCTCTCTCTCTCTCTCTCTCTCTCTCTCTCTCTCTCTCTCTCCAGTTATCAAAGTAAGACACAACACACCACCATAATCACCCATCATTAACTCACTACTGTTTGGTACGGGTAATTATATGGGTAATTTGATATAGTTTGAACGGAAGTGGAGGATAATTATCGTAATTGATGTTGCAGGGTAAATTTTTGGGGATTAGCGGCGAATTCGGTAATGCTTTGCCATACAGAACTTTTGTCTGCTTTACTAACGATCGTTTGTGATGTGACATTATCACCAAGTTCATGTAACCTATTTACTATCTGTATGTGTACTCTCTATCTTTACATATATACTATATATCTCTGTATGTCTAATATATATTTGTGTACATGTCTATTATCTAACTTTGTGCATGTATACTTACTTATCTATACAGCTGTTTTTAATCGCGGTTATGCAAAATGCTGTATATAAACATTACAACTGATTAAACTCAATCAGAGAATGCAATACTCTGTTTTTTCTCTTAGCTCGACTGACAAATGTATTGCATCAACAATGCAGGTACTGGCATAATTATACAAACATTCAGCTCTTCCTCCAACCCACCTTCCACCTACGTACAGTTGGTCAAAGTTCCAGCTGACCCACCCTCGCTCTCGGGCTCGCAGAGTTATCTGGCAAAACTGGTGTAGGAAGGAGGTGTGTCTTACAAAGATTGGGACTGGTAGATCTGATTTCGGCTATATCATTGTTAGAACATAATTATACTAAACAAGGGAAAGTAAGCCAATCTCAAATAAAAATGCATACATCGCTACGTATGATCTCGAACATTCACCCAAAGTTCGTAGATTTGCTTAAATATTCAAGTTATTATATCCACTGATTGGCAACTACACCAGTATTGCCACCTAATTCTGCAAGCCCCAGAGCGAAGGTGGGTCAGCTGGAACTTTAACCAACTGTACGTACTGTACAGTTGGTCAAAGTTCCAACTGACCCACCCTCGCTCTGGGGCTCGCAGAATTAGCTGGCAATACTGGTGTAGTGGTGCAGGGATACCACTTGCCATTAATGTATTACCTGTATCTGTCCTGTATATTACTGAAAATTAGACTATGTAATGTTCACGTTATGAATACTAAATGCTGCTTCATTAAGCAGCCACCAATAAAACAGTAACATGTATTCTTATATAATCGAGTAAAGTATGTTGTGGCAGCCAGCAGGTTTTATATGCGTTGCCAATCAGTGGATATAATAACTTGAATATTTAAGCAAATCTACGAACTTTGGGTGAATGTTCGGTACCATACATAGCGATGTATGCATTTTTTTTTTTTTTTTTTTTTAAGAGACAATGAAAAGGAGGAAGGAAAAACACAGATAAAACAAAAAGGTCCATGTGCCTAAAGGCATCCTCCATTCATAAAATGTTTGTAACAACTGGATTTAAACATTTGTAGATTGTAAGTTTGTGGAAAGCAATTGAGGGAAGTGAATTCCAAAGAGTAGTAGCTCTGGGGATAAATGAATTCTGATAAGCAGAAATTCTGCATTGTGGAGGAGAAAGTGTAAATTCATGGGCGCTCTCAGCTGCCCTAGTTCTACGGGGAAAGATGTGGAGAGGCGGCACAATTGAAGCAAGTTCCTCAGAACAATTGCTGTGAAAATATCTGTAGAATAATGCAAGGGATGCAACGTTTCTTCGTATGGATAATGTAGGAAGGTCCTGTGTGATTGCAGGGTTATTGATTAATCTAATAGCTTTATTTTGAATTTTGTCCAACTGCCTCAATGCAACCACTCCACTTCCACCCCACAGAGACAACAGTAATCCATCTGAGAACGCACATGACTTTTATATATTACGGCCAACTGCTCTCGTCAGTGAAGAATTCTCGAACTCTGTACAGGAGTCCCCGTTTTTTAGAGGCATTCTTAGCAATGCTTCTAACATAATGTGTCCAGGTCAAGTTAGTAGTTAATGTTACACCGAGAATGTCAATACTAGGGGAAGTGGGAATATTTACATCATTAAAAAATATATGGGAGTCAGTGAGATTCTGTCGGTTAGAAAATTGATTGTACTTGGTTTTCTGTGCATTAAAGGAAACTAGATTCTCTTGTCCCCATTCATTAATTCTAGAAAGGTCCAGGTTCAGAGAAATTGCAGTGTTTAATTTTGAATTTATAAGATCGGGTTGGGTGAAAGAATTGGTAAATGTGAAGGAACTGTGGAGTGTTGAGTCATCTGCGTAGGAATGTATTGGATTATGAGTGGTAGATATGAGATCATTGATATGAATGAGGAACAGAGTTGGGGCCAAAACTGATCCCTGGGGAACACCAGCATTTATTGAGTGAAATTGAGAATAAAGGCCATATATACCATTACACATATTTTTCTGTTATGAAGATAAGAAGAAATTAGTGGAACTAATGATGCAAGGCCGTAGTGTGACATCTTCGACAATAAGGATTGATGCCAGACTCTATCAAATGCATTTGATATATCCAGTGCTATTGTATGTGTTTCACCATGTTGGTCTGTAGCTTGGTTGATTTGATGTGTAAGAAGGCAAAGAATGTCTGCAGTTGATCGACATCGTCTAAAACCATTTTGCCTATCACTGATTAATTTTTTTATTTTCAAGATGCTTAATTATGTGATTATTTAATATAATTTCAAAGACTTTACCAAGAGTGGAAGTGATTTTGATTTGAGATAGGCTTACTTTTCCTTGTTTAGTATATGTTCTAACAATTATATAGCCGAAATCAGATCTACCAATCCCAATATTTGTAAGACACACCTCCTTCCTACACCAGTATTGCCAGATAATTCTGCGAGCCCCAGAGCGAGGGTGGGTCAGCTGGAACTTTGACCAACTGTACATCCATTTCATCAGACCACAGTGACCATAGTCCAGCAGGGTGATGATGGTCCGTAGTTTGGTAGTGAATGGCTATACCTTATATATGACGTATACGGACAGTACAAACCAGTTGGGGTCCGCTGATGGGGCTGACCTACTGTATGGGTTACGGATTTGTGTATTTAATGCTGGTTAAATGTTGACTTTTCCTGATTATGAACTACTAGACTCAGATGTCCACCATGAACATAACCAACTCCACTGTAATACCGTGACCTCAGTATATACGCAGGTACAATTGGTAGTGTAACCTCAGTTTAAGTGACTGCACACAGAGTATCACTTTTGTTTGTGTGCAGCTAACTGGAAACATCGCCCGCTTGTGTGTGAAGAGCTGTAATAGTCGTGGTGGATGCACTGGATGTATTTGTTTTGTATTGTTTTTTTCATGTGTGTGCTTGGATAGATGCCGATTGCCTCTGATAGTATGTACAAGTGCAGGTATTTGTATTAATATTGCATACCTGACTCTGCAACATTGACTTATGAAATTGTCCTTCAAAATTTTTAAATAAATAATGTAATGTGCTAGTAAATATACTTATATACCATTGATTATGAATTTTAACCTTGACTAAAATACAACAGTATTTTTTCACTGACGATTGCATTTGTAATATTATAAATATTATGCGACTAATCTGATAACATTCTACTGTATACTAATTTTTATATTAATAATTTATCTTACTCCTGACCTGTATTTTTGTTTTTAAATAAATATAATTATAATAATATTATAAAAAAAAAAAAAAAAAAAAAAAAATATATATATATATATATATATACCGGTATAATATATATATACATATATATATATATATATATATACTGTACATATGCTAAATATCCACAGGGAAGGATATACAAAATATTCCTGGATATTTAGCATATTATAAGTTCATGTGTTGCTGTGACTTTCTTGCATATATATATATATATATATATATACATACTTGTTCTATTGCACTAGACATATCGAAAGCCTTCGATAGAGTCTGGCACTAATCTGTAATTTCTAAACTACCCTCCTTCGGTTTCTATCCCTCCATCTGTGCCTTTGTCTCTAATTTCCTTTCCAGCCGTTCCATAGCCGCGGTTGTGGACGGCCATCGTTCACTTCTTCACCCTATAAACTCTGGTGTTCCTCAGGTCTCTGTCCTATCTCCTATTCTCTTTATAATTTTTATAACTGATCTCCTCAACTGTACCTCAATTCCCATCCATTCATATGCAGACGACTCAACCTTACACTACTCCATTAGTTTTTCAGAACGCCCCAGCCAGCAATCCCTCAAGGACAAACGTAATGAAGCCATAGAACTCTTAAATTCTGATCTAAATACTATCTCCAATTGGGGCAGAGAAAACATTGTTACCTTTAATGCTTCCAAAACCCAATTTCCATCTATCTACCTGTAAGGAACTCCCAGCGGACTATCCCTGATTCTTCAACAATACAAAAATCAATCCTTCATATTCTCTCAATATTTTTGGTGTCTCTTTTTCTTCTGCTCTCACTTGGAAAAAACATATTACCAGTCTTGCTAAAGCAGCCTCCCAGAAGCTGGGTGTGCTCAACCGCCATGTGGTGTTCTTTTCCCCTGCACAGCTTCTTGCTCTGTACAGGGGCATAGTGCGTCCTTGTATTGAGTATTGTTCACATGTGTGGGGAGGTTCCTCTCACACCGCTCTCGTAGACAAAGTTGAAAGGAAGGCCTTTCGTATCATTAACTCCCGTCCACTCACCAACTCTCTGCAATCTCTCTCTCTCCGCCGCAATGTTGCATCTCTCTCGCTATGCTATCGCTACTATAATAATCAATGTTCCTCAGAGCTTTCCCAGTGTATACCACCTCCTTTACGTAGGGCACGTGGTACCCGTCTTGCAACTCAATCCCACCCCTACTCTGTGCAACTCTCCAACCCGAGAGTGAAACGTTACTCTCAAACTTTCTTCTACTCAACAGCTGAGCTCTGGAACTCTCTCCCAGAATCAGTCTTTCCCTCTTCCTATGACTTAAATTGCTTCAAACTCTGTGTGTCCTGGCATTTTGGCTCGAACGTCCCTTGATTTTGGCCCTGTCACTCTTTCAACTATGGGGGAGGCACTCGCTATAGGCAGTTCTGCCTTTTGCCTCCCTCAATCACATAGAAAAAAAATATATATATATTATCACTCCCAAATGAGTTTGTAGCCTACAGTACATCATTTGTGAGTGAGTTACAAGTACTAGGCCTGTATGGTGGGGGCCTGGCGCGAGGCTAGGTTGCTAGACGCCTTCCCTCTGCTGTTTCGAGTGTTGGCAGTTGCCAACTCTTACCCTTGTGTTATTACCATGAGAGTGATTGAATAAGTGTTACTTTAGTTGTTAGGCCCTTGTGTGATTGATGCAGTTTATCATGAGTTCACAATGATGACTTATATTCATTTAATTACTTTTGTTGTTAATGAGAGCACGGGTGCCTAGTGTATTTATGCAATCTAGTGACGCTTGGAGCTCTCACTTCTCGCGGCCGGGTGATCCTCGAGTGAATGTTCCCACGGTCCCCCCATCACTCTAGTCCTGGCTCTCGTTCTGACAACATCTCTGTTTGGTGTTGGTTCGGCTTGCTTCGTGTTTTCCCTTGAGTACCGCATATTTCTTTTTGTTCTTTATTTGCTGGGAGCATAGCAGGGGCTGGAGTCATATTGAGCATATTGTTTTGTTTTAACATATTTAGTTTAATATTGATCACTGCATTCATGCTTCGTTAGCAATCTTAGTGTATTAGCTTCTACACTGGTTCTTATTTCTGTTTCATTATTCTGCTGCATGGTTATACCATTATTTATGTGCATATTATTCATGGTTGATATCACTGGGGGGGTTGGTTGGGCTGGACTGTTTATCTCTGTTTTTGTCAGGCCTTTAAGCACAGAGGTTGCTGGGTGTGTGCTTTGGTAGGCTAAGCCTTTTTCCACCACACAGCATCCTTTGACTCGGTCTTATCCAACCCTTTATGGGTGGCAGCCAGCATCTAACTTCCCCAGGATATCAACTCTTGGGCCTTGTGTAGTTTAGCAACAATACATCTGGTGCAGTCAGGGACTAGGGGTGGAGCCTGTTACAAGGTGAGGTTGTCCCCATTGTACTCGGGTGTATTGAGCTAACCCCAGATGATGTTGTAAGCGATAAGTCATTAAAGTTGTTTATCCCTTACAACACCACCGCCGTGCTGTGCTGAAGAGAGCCACTCGGTGTATTATTAGGATATAGGCTAGGGATAATAGGCTTGGCACAGAGGTGTATTGTACTGGACTTTCCATGGGTTTTTGCTTTGTATTGTTCTCAATTCCTAAGCGATTGGGTATGATATAGAGTGTTCTGGGAGTCTAGTAGTGGTACGGTTAGGTAATGTTGGGGCAGTATAGAATAACCTTAGAAGCTCTCTTGCATACTACACGCACTATGGACGAGACTCGGGGACAATAGATATTTTTGTGTCTCCTTGTTACTGCTTTAAACCCCTTCAGACTCATATGATGCAGAGGTTGCCAGATTAGCAATAAGAAATAGAGTTATCTCACTCTTATAATTACCTCTCCAAAATTAGTTTTCTGCCAACATCTAGCTCAAAGACAACTGCAGAGGTTGAAGTAACTAAACTAAAAGTTTCTAAATACCCCTGATGGTAACAAAGGCTTTAAATTATCCCTAATAGGCTCAAAATTGCGTCAAGAACGTGGGAGGGTTAATAGAGCAAAGAGGAAGATAACCATTTTTCCTAGAGAACCTGCGTGTCGTGGTGGTTGAGTCAGATATTAAGAGCATGTCTGTTGCAGGGTAGTACGGTGCTGTGGGCTAGGCTATTGGAGCGTCTGGTTGCCCCGGCTCCCCTCGTAACAGTGGCGACCTCAGACCAGCATAGTGTGATAGTATAGAGTTCTTGTGGTGTGAAGCATTATATTTGAATTGTCAGTAATTTTTCTTGTAATTGAAAGTCTACGGACATAGTACTCTTATTTCTTTAACCTGTGTCCACAACTATTGCTAAGATGTCGCATGTTGATTACATTCCTGTTCATAGTGTCTGGAAGGAGGACGCCTTGCAGTTTATTACAACCCAACCTAGTCAAGAATAGGTTGCTAGCAGGAGTAGTGATGAATTAAGATGTGTGTTGGAGGTGTATGGATGGAGGTGCAGTGGTATGTCTAAGGCAGAGTTAGTTCAAGAGGTGACTAAGTTAGCTGCACAGACTAGTGGTCTTCAGGAAGCTAGTACTCGTGTTGGGGATGAGGGCGCCATCCAGCATGTGCCACAGCGTCCTATTAGCCAGGCTAGCTACCATTTTACTAGGGACCGGAGTGGAGCAACAACTCCAGAGCAAGGTGATACTGTATGTAGGCAGTCTCCCACTACTACCACAGCACCTGCCACCACGCCTCCTCCGTCAGCATTTAACCCTATCAGTATGGCCCCTTCATTTTTACAGGGCCATGTTCAGGCCCCTATGGCCAGTACATTTGTTTCAAGTTATGCTAGCAATCCTCAGTATCCTCCTTCTTCCCCCCATGTGTCGTTGGCCACGCCCCAGCATTTCGATGCCACTCATAGGGTGAGTGCACAGCACAATGTTCCCCCTTATGCCCAGTTTCCTCCTATAACCCCGATAGGTTCGAGAAGGAGTCCAGAGGTTGAGTTGCAGCTCAAGAGAATGGAGTTGGAACACAGAGAGAGAGATATAGAGAAGGAGAAGAGAGACATAGAGAAAGAGAAGAGAGACAGAGAGAGAAGGATAGAGAGCTTGCGTTTGAGGAAGATGGAAATAGACAGAGAGATTGAGGAGAAGAGAATACAGGCAAGAGGAGAAGAGAATACAGGCAGATTTGGAGAAGACCAAGTTGGAAACTAGTGGGCAAGGACGACAAGGGAATAATGCTGGTCATGCATCTAGGGAGGAGGCAGAAGAGGTGTTGTTTTCTCGACGGCTGCAACTCGTGCCGGCCTTCGATGAACTTAAGGTCACAGAGTGGTTCTTACGTTTTGAAAAGAAGGCCCACGAGTATCAGTGGCCCGGGCACCGCTGGGCGGCGTTGGTGTCTAATGTTTTAAAAGGCAAGGCCATGCATACGATCGCCTAGAAGTGCAGGAGCTAGAGTATGATGTACTTAAAGAGGCTGTGTTAAAAGCCTACGAGCTGCGTCCCGAGGCTTACAGGTTGGCCTTGAGGGGGCTCGGAAGCGGCAGGGGGACTCGCACGTGGAATGTGCCAGGTACCTGCGCGATACTCTAGCTAAGTGGCTGCACTCAGAGTCAGCTGGTACTTTTGAGGCAGCGTGTGAGGTTTGGCTGATGGAGCAGTTTGCAAGCATAGTTTGAAAAGGACATTGGGGAAAAATTAAAAGAAAAGCAGTTTAAATCAATAAGGGAAGCAGCAGTTTGGGCTGATGACTTTGCACTAGCCCGGCGTGGCACGTGCATGGGGAGCATTGGTGACAGGAGAGACCGACCTGTGCACCAAGCAGCCACAGTATCCGCTCGCCCATCATCGTCCAAAGGTACCACAAATAAAACACAACATTATACCAAGGCTGACAACCAGCAAGCTTCTACGGAAATGAGATGTTATTTCTGCAAGCAAGAGGGTCATATTAAACCTCAGTGTGCTAAGTGGAAGGCTACCCAGGAACCCAAGGCTGTCCAGTTGGTGGCGACACTAGGGGAGGTGCCTGCGAAAGGCAAGCCAGGTACTGGTGAGTTTGGGGGGCAGTGTTGGCCAGCGCGAAGCAGGGTAGTAAGCACTTTGCCGCCCCAGATGGTATCACCACCTGAGCATAACCACTTATTAACCAGACTTCCCCTGATTGGTGTCGGCCATTCATACATGATGGATTGTACGGGTTGGGAGCAGACTTACCCTGTCAAGATGTTTAGGGATACTGGTGCGCAACAATCCATGTGTCGCAACCTGACAGGGGGACCTATTAGTACGGGAGAGTTTGTGATGTGCAGGGGAATCAACAGTGAACAATTCTGTGATTTAGTCCCGGTGACCATAAAGTGCCAACATTTGTCTGCCGAGTGTAAGATGGCCATGGTGGACACTCTGCCAGTTGAGGGGGTGGACTTTTTGTTCGGGACTGACTTTGCAGGGGATGTAGTTTTCCCGCCTCCTATAGTCGTCGCTGAGGCTGTTTTTGTGCCCCCTGGTGGTGGTTGTTTGCAAGAAGATAACATGGACTCTATCTACCCTGTTGGTGCAGTGACCCAATCAGTGGCACGTTTGGCACAACAAGTTGATGCGGGGGCCGACAGCCATGAGTGCGGGCCATCCCATGATGCACTACTAGATGACACTGGTCCGGAGACAGCTGTGGGCTTGGCTGACCCCAGTGAGGCTACCGAGACCAGTAGAGGTGACCTAGTGCCGGACAAGGAGTCTGACATAGTGATAAAGACTCAACCTTCTGATATTTTTGAGAGGTCAGAGATAACTGCCTTAATGGAGCTACCTAGAAACAAAGTGAGCAAGTTGCAGCAAGTGGACCCCAGTGTGGGCCTCCTGTTTAAGAAGGTTGGTACGACTGGTGGGAAGAACGGTCAAGCAGAGTAATTTGTTGTAAAACGGGCTTTGTTGTATCGGCAGTGGAAGCCGGATACGAACTCTGGTTTGGGGGAGGAGCAGTTAGTGGTGCCTGCCCAGTTCCATGAAGGGCTGGTTAGGCTAACGCAGGTGGCACCACTGGCGGGTCATTTAAGGGTATGTGAGACTACTAATAGGCTACATTCTCATTTTTTGTGGCCTAATATGCATGCATCGGTGGATTCTTTTTGGATGTGTCATATTGGTAAGGTAGTTGGAGAACCCCACCCAGGAATACCTGTGGCACCTTTGATCCCTACACTTGCAGTTGAACCGCCATTGACTCGTGCCATAGTTGACATGGTTGGCCCCTTATTACCTACCAGTTCGGGAGATAAATACTTGCACACTTTAATTGATACTACCACTAGATACCCGGAGGCTATCCCGGTTAGCAGCATGAACACGAAGATGCGAGACCCTTGTAACAAACAGGCTAAATCTAGGGTGTTCAAGGTGGGCGACGAGGCTTTGGCACGGTTGTCAGTTCAGGGTCGACCCATGGCTGCTAGTTTTGTGGTCAGTATCAGGACATTAAGCAGATTGGTGAGGTTAACTATGTAATAGATACGCCCGACCGTCGCATAGCCTCCCAATGCTGCCTTAGAAAAATGCAACAGCCCTACCATAGACCGACTGCATCTGGCCGTGGCGCTGAAGGCGGTGGTGCTGCGCAGGCAGGTGTAGCCGCAAGGAATGTGGGGGTGCGCATGTATGGTATTGGCGGGGAAGCCTTGGCACTTATGAACTGTGGGAGTGACTGCACAGGTGGTACCGATTGTCTCTCTCATGACCTGGCTGTATTAGGGACGGAGGTGGAGAAGGAGGGAGGCTATAGTTTAGAGGCTGCGATCCCGGCTGGGTTGTGGGAGGGCAATGAGAAGTTTTTCTTCGAGATAAGTTGCAACCTCTTGTTCCTAAGCGCCAAGAGAAGTTGTTTACTAGGCTGTGGCAGTACTTCTGCATGTTTGTTGATTCTCCAGGCCTGATGTCTGGGGTGGCACCCGACATAGAGGCTGGAGACAGTGCAAAGCTCAAGTTGGCTCCCTACCGTATAAATCCTGCTCGACAGCCTGTCTTAAAACGCAGAGCTGGACTACATGTTGGAGAAGGGTCTGAGGGATAAGGGATATCGTGAGTGGTCTTTGCCAGTGACTTTGCAACCAGAGCAGAGTGGCAAGATCCATTTTTGTGTTGATGTTGGTGCAATATCCCTGACAGACGCCTATCCATTACCCAGAGTTGACGACCCCATAACCGCATCGGGGTTGCCTCGTTTATCACTAAGGTGGAAATAGTGAAAGGTTATTGGTAGGTCCCGTTGCCGGAGAGAGCGAAGAGAAGTGCCAGTCTTGTGATGGACTGGGCAGTTTATCAGTGTCAGGTTTTGTTTTGCTGCCGGAACACAGTTTGGATGTGTGGCATGTTAAGAGCACTAATAATGTTATGGCTGATTGTTTGTCACGGGAGGGTATGTTTTAAGGAGAACCCTCGCTGTTCAGTCAGTGTTGGTGTAGCCTCCTACTTTGGTTTGATTAGCATGTTTATGTCTGTTGCTTGTTGGTTACCGTATGTAGCCCAGCGTAGGGTTGTAAAGTATGAGTTGCTGTGGTTCTGTGTAGAAGAAAATATTTAAATAAAAAATAAACAAATATAAAACAAGACTGTAGTTGTGTATGTCTTGTAGTGTTATTGCAGTATAAACAGTATGTTGTTTCAAGATGCACCAACAGACTCCCTCTGGGTGTGAGGGTGTCACTCCCAAATGAGTTTGTAGGCTACAGTACATCATTTGTGAGTGAGGTAACAAGTACCAGGTCTGTATGGTGGGGCCTGGCGCGAGGCTAGGTTGCTAGACGCCTTCCCTCTGTCTCCAGTGTTGGCAGTTGCCAACTGTTACCCTTGTGTTGTTACCAGGAGAGTGATTGAATAAGTGTTACTTTAGTTTGTTTGGCCCTTGTGTGATTGATGCAGTTTATCATGAGTTCACAATGATGACTTATATTCATTTGATTATTTTGTTGTTAATGAGAGAACGGGTGCCTAGTGTAATTATGCAATCTAGTGACGCTTGGAGCTCTCACTTCTCGCGGCCGGGGGACCCTCGAGTGAATGTTCCCACGGTCCCCCCATCACTCTAGTCCTGGCTCTCGTTCTGACAACATCTCTGTTTGGTGTTGGTTAGGCTTGCTTCGTGTTTTCCCTTGAATACCGCATATTTATTTTTGTTCTTTATTTGCTTGGAGCATAGCAGGGGCTGAAGTCATATTGAACATATTGTTTTGTTTTAACCCATTGAGACCCAGCGTCGCACGTGATGCGTCGGCAGTTTTTGATCACCAACTCCCAGCGACGCATCATGTGCGTCCGGCATATTAAAATCAGTTACGTGGCTCGTAAGGTAGGAAATGGCGGGAGAATAGGAGGGGGAGGTACCGTAGTGTGTGGGCGAGCCGGGCCGGTAGGTGTGAGCGGGCCAAGACAGCCGCGCGGCCGGTGGTGGTGGCTTAGTGGGGCTACTTTACCCACTGACTTCACCGCGACTTTGGACCTTCATTACTCCTGTCGTATGGGAGCTAGAGGGTTGACATTTGTGTGAGACACTCCTTAGGATGTACACACTTACAATGCCATACTCGGTATTCACCCTAGTGCTGCCGGCGGGTGGTCATGCGGGGGAGGTGAACTTTCGACCCCCCCACCCCCACGCCCCCAAATGACCGAGGTGAGTATTTTTTATTTTGTCTTCATTTTCTCACCTTTCTCTTCCATTTTAGCTAAACAAAATGTTTTGAGGCTCCCTCCCCCCAAAAAAAAATCTGGTGATTTTTTTTTTTTTTTTTTCATTTCTCATCCTTGTCTTCCATTTTAGCAAACAATACAAAAAGTGAAAATCGCTTGGGAATAGGATGAACAAAATAATATAACTAGCCGGGGCTCAGCGGGTTAATATATTTAGTTTAATATTGATCACTGCATTCATGCTTCATTGGCAATCTTAGTGTAAAGCTTCCACACTGGTTTCTTATTTCTGTTTCATTATTCTGCTGCATGGTTATATCATTATTTTATGTGCATATTATTCATGGTTGATATCACTGGGGGGATTGGGCGGCTGGACTGTTTGTCTCTGTTTTTGTCAGGCCTTTGAGCACAGAGGTTGCTGGGTGTGTGGGATTGGTAGGCTAAGCCTTTTTCCACCACACAGCATCCTTTGACTCGGGTCTTATCCAACCCTTTATGGGTGGCAGCCAGCATCTAACTTCCCAGGATATCAACTCTTGGGCCTTGTGTAGTTTTAGCAACAATACATCTGGTGCAGTCAGGGACTAGGGGTGGAGCCTGTAACAAGCTGAGTTTGTCCCCATTGTACTTGGGTGTATTGAGCTAACCCCAGTTGATGTTGTAAGCGATAAGTCATTAAAGTTTGTTATCCCTTACAACACCACGCCGTGCTGTGCTGAAGAGAGCCACTCGGTGTATTATTAGGACATAGGCTAGGGATAATAGGCTTGGCACAGAGGTTTATTGTACTGGACTTTCCATGGGTTTTTGCTTTGTATTGTTCTCAATTCCTAAGCGATTGGGTATGATATAGAGTGTTCTGGGAGTCTAGTAAGGGTACGGTTATGTAACGTTGGTGCAGTATAGAATAACCTTAGAAGCTCTCCTGCATACTACACGCACTATGGACGAGAATCGGGGACAATAGATATTTTTGTGTCTCCTTGTTACTGCTTTAATAGAGCAAACAGGAAGACAACCATTTTTCCTAGAGAACCTGCGTGTCGTGGTGGTTGAGTCAGATATTAAGAGCATGTCTGTTGCAGGGTAGTACGTTGCTGTGGGCTAGGCTATTGGAGCGTCTGGGTGCCCCGGCTCCCTTCGTAAAATATATATATACATATATACAAAATATAGAATGTGTGTAAGATTATTGCTGAATATTGTTTGAACTGTGGGATATCTTCATTGTAATGTTTAAAGTAATTTAACCAAGGGCCAGACAGGAGGAGGGGGAACCAGATAATACATGGAATATGGTATTTCGGGAGAGTCACACGACCGACGTTTCAAGCATTTTTCTAAGAGCAACTATATTTCAGGCCACATTTCTCGGCTACACTAACACCTGCGACTAAACAGTTAAACTAGGCAGTTTATCGTACAGTAGGTAAATTAATTATTATATCAGTTTGATCCTGAAACTGTCACACTGTACAATTGACACACAAAATAACGTATATATACGTTGGTGTGACTAAGCCTTAATGGAAGAAGAAAGACGACACAAGCTTAACCTTTCAATACCATGACAACTTGTTTCACTTTATTGTGGAAGTCATTAGAAGATTTTGTTCAGTTAAACACTAATCAATGAACGTTGAACGGTTGAAGATGGATAGCAACTTCATTTGACTATGGTCATATTTAGACGATTATGTTGAGCTTAGTGTTCTTCTATTGGGTTTAAAAGGTTGACTGAGATCATTTTAGCCCTTTGATACTTAGAAATTCTTAACTGATACAACTGTCGAATGCAAGTCAATTTCATAAATAAGCGACAAAGAGTTTTAAAGCGTTATATATGTATAATTATGTAAGACATATAATTACTGATCAATCTCTCGGTCAATACGTTTAACTTATTCGGTATGATGTCTTATTAAATTTAACCTGGTAATTATTGACCAATTGATTTAAGCTTGTCAAAGATTTATCGGATTCAAAGTGTTATTCGGAGTGTTTACCCTTTTTGTCTCCAGAGGTCACTCCAAAGCTGAATATAATGGTCTAACGTTAGGCTTAATAATATAACATTGGTATAATGGTGATGAAGGAGTTAATAGTAGCTGCCGTGGCCTTTATGAGAAAAATAATGATGTGAATACGAAATCGTTGAGACACAAAAGAGAGAGAGAGAGAGAGAGACTTGGGATGACAAAACTGTAGAGCAGTATAGACTATCAGACAGTGCAACTGCAATTATTATACTGGAAATAGTTAACAGTAAGAGATTTTCTTATGATGCTAACTAAATCCGTACACATATTAACTAATTGTAACGGATATCTCTATATATCGTCTATCTAGCTCTCCATCCATACCATATCAAGTTCAGAAAATGCCTATCATGATATCTCAATTTGTTTTGTGTTACACAATAATATGGTAGATTGTAGAATACTGGGGTGGTAAAGGGCAAGCCAATAACATCTTAACCATAATAAACCCTTGGGACCCTCCGTTCATTAACCGGTAATGGTCACTTTATGGCCTATATACCAAGAGGAGGGGAAGGAGGAAGAGGTTACAGATCATAGAAGGGAGGTGGAAGAGGAGGAGATAGTACAAAAGGAGTAAAAGGGAAACCAAGCAACAAAAGACTCTAGTGACCCTTCTAGGCTGCTTGTCCTCCACAACACTGGGGATCAGTGTCCAAACAATGGTTTAGAGAGGTAAGGGGAACATTGGAAAGGGAATTACTGCCCTGGAACTAATGTACGTGGCAGGAATTAGGAAGGTAGTAGGGGACAGATTGGCGTTAGTAACTGAGGGGGGGAATAAAAATAAAGTTATTCATTTACCAGACGCAGTCATTCGCGGGTTTGATGCGAGATATTTGTCCTAGGCGAATGTTTAAAATGAATCTACGGTGCTGCAGTTCTATAAACATCTCGGGGAAAGGCCAGTCCAATAAGTTGACAACGCGATTTTGAAGGAACGAAATTTTTAAGCTTAGTGTGAGTTAAACGATTTACCAATAATTTTGCCACCCGTTTCCCCGCCGTTTTAATTAGATTGGTCGATAATGAAGTTACTTCCTACAGTTCAGATTGTACGAATGGCCTTTGATGATTTTGAACCCCTGAATTAAGAGCCGGGGGTGGTGGGGGGCCTCTTAATCTGCGCTGGGTTAAAGGAAATAGAGTTTAATTTTCTAAGCACGCTCCTCGTATGGTTTGTTCTTTAGGATAGGTTTCATTTTGGTAACTCTATGTTGAACTCATTCTAGCTTGTCTATATAGTTTTTGGTAATTAAGGCCACCAGGATTGAACGCAGTAATTTCCAAAAGAGGGCGGGACTAAGGAATTGTAAAGGGTGAGGATAACCGGGTCTTTGGGATTTATGCTCAAATGGGACTCTGCCTATAAAGCCAATTATTTGTTTGCCTTCTTAACAACTTCTGAAACGTTGTTGACTCGGTTTTAGGTTACTCGATATGTTACTCCCAGATTCGGTTTCCCTGTTTACCATTTCTTAAGCTGAGTGCCATTCATCAAAATAGTTTGCTGCTTTCTCATTTTGGTATCCGATATGTAGTACTTTTTACATTTATCCGGCATTGAAACTCCCATTTGCCCAAATTTGGGCCCAACATGACAACTTATCTTAGGATTGTGATTGCATATCGCTCGACTTGTTCTTTTGAGAGTACGCTATTTGCAATTTTTGTATCGTCAGCAAATTTTGAATTGTACAGGTGAGACCCTCATCGTATGTC
>CM064530.1:40586655-40823628 GCA_032716605.1 Paralithodes platypus
AATAACATAAAAAAGTTAGAAATCGCAAACAGAGAAAAACAACAACAACAAGTAAACTATATATAAACTACTTATAGATAGTGTATGGTACAAGATACAAGATACACAATACCTTAAAAACATATTTGGTTGGTGGAGAAGTCGTGGGTGCCCGAGGTGGGCTTAAGGTGGTGAGTGAGGAGGGACTCTGTAAATAAACGGGTGGTGTCACCAGAACAACGGAACATTACTGAAACATCCTATTTGTTTATGGAATGGCCTAAAGGTTCAAAATAGTCTGAATTGGCTGAAATGGGATGTTTTGAAATGGGAAATCCACCCTTTTCAGCTATTCGAGACCATTGTGAATCTTTAGGCCATTCCGTTAATGTATAAACGCCTGGGGTGAAAGGTGGCACATATTTTTGAACCGATTTGAGTCCTTCAAGAAGCATATTGAAACATTCCCTTTTATACATAAGTCCAAGTCGAAGTGTATGATATTTATCATATAGTAATGTTTTGTACTACCAGCTACTTGCGCAGAACACAGTACAAACTAAGGACATATAAATAGAAAGAAACATCTTGGGAGGGAAATGTTTGAGAAGAAAGTTTTTAAGAGTATCTTGCATGGGAGTAAATCGCTGTTAGAAAGATAATCCTAGTGATATTATATGACCATTGACATCACACATAGACACACTTACACTCTGCTTCTTCCTCTTTAACTATCGCTCTCTTTCTATCTTTTCCCTCCAGCATTGTTTCTGTTAACAACACCCATCACTCTTTATCCGTTTACGCACCTTTGAAGATTCCGTTGCTTATATAAAAGATTTTTCTTCCTGGTTTTCATAAATCTGCTCCAAATTAAATTCCTATTCTTCTTTCTCGTATACCCCCTGTTCTTCCTCCTTTTGTCCCCATTATTCCTTCTCCATACAATCATAATTATTCATCATCACTATTATCTTCCTATCCTAGCCCTACAGGGTATGTCACATACTATCGGCGGCAAAATTCCTGTCGCTTCCTCTATATCTAACCCCTTCTCAACAAATTAAATAACACATTGATGGTGAAAACAAAGGCAAGAGACCTATACTGTGAATGTGTATTAGCAATAAAAACCGTCCAAAAGCCCATTTGGCAATGGAATTCAAACTCTTAACTCAGGTGGTTTCCCCTCTCAGTTCTCTTTAACTTTGTTTTTCCTTTCCTCTCCCCTAAACGCTAATGATATAAAGTAAACGGTGAAGTATATAGTGTTGGCTGCCTTGCCCCCCTAATGGCCTATCAGTACCCTTCTTCCAGACCTTTATTGCCTTACTTAAAATTCCTTTATATTGGATAATATACAAAGAAACCAACATGCCCTAATTAATTTTACTTCTACTACCATTTTTTACTGTCCGTTTTATTTGTCTTGGTTGTTTCTGTTTGTTCTATTTACTCCTGCCAACCCATTTCTCTCTCTCTCTCTCTCTCTCTTTCTCTCTGTTTATACTACCTGTGAAAATATGGTCACTTCATTAACATTGTGACATTGTTATAAAACACATTTACAGGTTAAAGGGACTTATGTTGCCATAGTTCCTATCTAAAAGACTAACCAGAATTACACATTACTGTGCTTTACGGTATTTCACTGCAGTATTTACTTTAAAGACCATTTGTTCGCCTTACATTTGAAACTAATCACAGTTTCATTGGTAATAATGTTGTCTGTACTTACAAAATTATTCCACATCCTACAATATTTTGGGATAAAATGTCACTGATATGCTGTGGTGTGGCAGCGGGGCTCCTCCAGTGCGTCAGGGGCTCTCTCCACTGTTCTTGTGGTACGTTCCTATCGTCACTTTAGTTGCCTCAATGACTGAATGTGAGGGGCATGGTGGTTTTGGATCATAAATAATGTCATACCAGCCACATACCTTCTATGTTGTAATTAAGTCATCCATTCTTGTATCATATATTAATGTAAAGTCATCTTCAATAATCCTGAGTGCTCTTCTTTGAACCTTATCCAGTAAACTGAGGTGTGTGTTGGCTCACTACCCCAAGCTCGATGTGAACATTCCATATCTGATCGTATTTGAGCTTGGTACAATACTTCTTTTCCTTTTTTGTCAACAAGATAAGATATTTTGTTCTCAAGGATGTTAATTTTGAAGATGCTTTCCTTGCAATTATTTCGATATGACTCTTAAAGGATAATATTATTTCATAAATATCACCCAATATTTCAATTTCATTCTTTGATTTTATTGTGTTATCATTAACATTCAGTTGTAGTTGAGACTCAGTTCTTGTAATGGCTTGTAACTGAGTGTTGTGAGGAGCGAACCTAACCTGCCATCTCTCTCCCTATTGCATGATGCCCTCCAGCCTCCTGGTGACTAAGGCTACTTCAGCTTGTTCATCATTTGGGCTTTATGTCACTGCCAATGTACTATCATCAACAAAGGCTCGGGCATCTGGAATGAGATGTAGCAGTTCATTTGAGAAGATGTTCCACAATAGTGGACCCAGGACATTTCCTTGGGGCACTCCTACTTCGATATTGTGGAGGGCTGACTCCTTATCATCCATCACTACATTAAGTTTCATTTTGTTCAGGTGGCTGTATAATATATTGTGTAAGGCACCGTCCACTCCATTTGACTTTAATTTCTTCAGTAGGGCATCATGCCAAACTCTGTCGAATGCACCTTCTATGTCAAGTGCCATAACACAGGTTCGTGTGTATGTGTCGAGTGCAGCAGTTCATTCTGATGTAAGAAGGAGGTGTAGGTAGGCAGCGGAGTAGCCCTTGCGAAAGCCATACTCTATGTCACTTAGTAGGTGGTTCTTAGTTAAATAATCAGTGAGGCATGAGGACATCATTTTGTTAAATACTTTGCTGATTATACAGCGCAATGAAACTGGCCGGTAGTTTACAGTATAATTATTGTTACCTTGTGTTGTATACAGGAACCACATTGCAAACTTTCCACATGTCAGGCCACTGCGATTGGATCAGACAGTTATTACAGATTTTGGTGAGTGAAGCAGCTAATTCTTTTGCACATGTTTTCAAAATGTGTGCACTAATTCCATCAGGGCCCACTGCTTTCTTGTGGTTCAAATCTGTAAGAAGTTGATGTACTTCAGCTTCTGTTGTGGTTACTTGGATTATTTTATCTTGTGATAAAGTTGGTATGCTAGGTGACTTTCGGTGAGGGTTTGGTATTTTCATGTTCATGGAGAAATGGTGAGCAAAGGCATTGATTGTATCTGTTATATTTAGGGCTACTACACCATTCGGAAGAGAAAGTGAAGGTATGGTGTCTTCTCGTAATGTCCCCTGTTTCTCCTTTACTATGGTCCACCATGTTTGCTTCCAATTTTTCCTTCGTTCATTTTTGTCTTAATACTTTTTTCCCACTGTTTGATTGCCCATATGTGTACATGTTGCATGTGTTTTTCTGTGTATGTATTTATTACGGTACGTGATGCTTTCAGCTTCCTATATCTGAGCCAAGCTTTGTATTTGGTATCAGATGCAGCTTTGCACCGGGGGCCAAACCAGGGTTGATCAGATTTCTTAGTGACATGAAGTTGACGAGGGACATGACTATCTTGACTTTAACTTTGAAGCAAAGGAATTTAACTGTTGGTTCACATCTCCTTGAATTATACTGGACCAATCTCTCTCCCTCTCTCTCTTTCACCAGGAGGTTCAGGATATATAACGACACCCCCCCCACCCCCCCCCTCCTATAAATCTAGTGTACAATATATATAGAGCGTGAAAATGGGATGTATCTTGTGTGGCGTCTGTGTTGCTTGTGTATGCGTAGTTTGTTGGTGCGTGGTTTTTGTATGTGTGGTGTGTATGTGTGGTTTGTCTATGTGTGATTTGTGTATTTGTGGTTTGTATGTGTGTGGTTTGTGCATGTGTGGCTTGTGTATGTGCGGTTTGTATGTGTGGTTTGTGTATGTGTGGTTTATGTATGAGTGGTTTGTGTATGTGCGGTTTGTGCATGTGTGGCTTGTGTATGTGTGGTTTGTGTATGTGTGGTTTATGTATGAGTGGTTTGTATGTGTGGTTTGTGTATGTATGGTTTGTCTATGTGTGGTTTGTGTATGTGTGGTTTGTGTGTGTGTGGTTTGTATGTGTGGTTAGTGTATGTATGTTTTTTGTATGTGTGGTGTGTGGCTTGTGTATGTGTAGTTTGTGTATGTGTGGATTTTGTATGTGTGGTTTTTATGTGTGGTTTGTGTATGTGTGGTTTGTGTATGTGTGGTTTGCATATGTGGGGTTTGTGTAATGTGTATGTATGGTTTATGTAGGCTATGCATTGTTGGTATATGTGTGGTTTGTGTATGTGTGGTTTGCATATGTGGGGTTTGTGTAATGTGTATGTATGGTTTATGTAGGCTATGCATTGTTGGTATATGTGTGGTTTGTGTATGTGTGGTTTGTATATTTATGGTTTATGAATGTAAGGTTTGTATATGTGTGGTTTGCTTATGTATTTTTTGTGTATGTGTGGTTTGTATATGTGGGGTTTGTGTATGCATGGATTGTATATGTGTGGTTTGTGTATATATGGCTTATGTATGTGTGTGTTTTTTTTTTTTTTTTTTTTTATTTGAGTGAGGGAGGCAAAAGGTAGAACTGCCTATAGCGAGTGCCTCCCCCAAAGTTAAAAGAGTGACAGGGCCAAAATCAAGGGACGTTCGAGCCAAAAAGCCTGGACACACGGAGTTTGAAGGAATTTAAGTCATAGGAAGAGGAAAAGACTGATTCTGGGAGAGAGTTCCAGAGCTCAGCTGTTGAATAGAAGAAAGACTGAGAGTAACGTTTCACTCTTGGGTTGGAGAGTTGCACAGAGTAGGGGTGGGATTGTGTTGCAAGACGGGTGCCACGTGCCCTATGTAAAGGAGGTGGTACACACTGGGAAAGCTCTGAGGAACACTGATTATTATAGTAGCGATAGAATAGCGAGAGAGATGTAACATTGCGGCGAAGAGAGAGAGATTGCAGAGAGTTGGTGAGTGGACGGGAGTTAATGATACGAAAGGCCTTCCTTTCAATTTTGTCTAGGAGAGCGGTGTGAGAGGAACCTCCCCACACATGTGAACAATGCTCAATACAAGGATGCACTATGCCCCTGTAGCCTACAGAGCAAGAAGCTGTGCAGGGGTAAAGAACCCCCTAAGGCGGTTGAGCACACCCAGCTTCTGGGAGGCTGCCTTAGCAAGACTGGTATTATGGTCCTTCCAACTGAGAGCAGAAGAAAAAGAGACACCAAGAATTTTGAGAGAAGGTGAAGGATTGATTTTTGTATTGTTGAATAATAAGGGATAGTCCGCACAGAGTTCCTGACGGGTAGATAGATGGAGAAATTGGGTTTTGGAAGCATTAAAGGTAACAAGGTTTTCTCTGCCCTAATTGGAGATAGTAGTTAGATCAGAGTTTAAGTGTTCTATGGCTTCATTTCATTTGTTGTTGAGGAATTGCTGGCTTGGGCGTTCTGAAAAACTAATGGAGTAGTGTAAGGTTGAGTCGTCTGCATATGAATGCATGGGAGTTGAGGTACAGTTGAGAAGGTCATTTATAAAAATTTGAAAGAGAATAGGAAATAGGACAGAGCCCTGAGGAACACCGGAGTTTATAGGGTGAGGAAGTGAGCGATGGCCGTCCACAGCCGCAGCTATGGAACGGCCGGAGAGGAAATTAGTGACAAAGGCACAGATGGAGGAATAGAAACCGAAGGAGGGTATTAAATTTTTAGAAATTAAAGATTTGTGCCACACTCTATCGAAGGCTTTCGATATGTCTAGTGCAATAGAAAAGTCTCACCGAAGTCCCGAAAGGAGGATGACCAAGAGTTAGTAAGATGTGAAAGAAGATCACCAGTAGAGTGACCCTTAAGGAAGCCATACTGGCGATCTGAGAGCAGATTATGAGAAGAGAAATGCTTAATAAATTTGGAAGCAAGAATAGTTTCAAAAACTTTAGAAGTACAAGAGATGAGAGCAATTGGACGATAGTTGGGGGGTTGAGAGCGGTCACCCTTCTTTGGGACAGGTTGAATGAGAGCAAAATTTCCAGCATGAAGGGAAGATGTTAGAGGATAGACAGAGACGAAAGAGTTTGCCTAGGCAGAGAGTCAGCACGGAAGCACAGTTTTTGAGTACAATAGGAGGAACACCGTCCGGACCGTACGCCTTATTAGTATTAAGCCCAGAAAGGTAGAAAGTACATCTTTAGAAGAGATTAGGATATTAGGCATAAGTAAGAGAGAGGAGGGTGGAGAGGGAGGTATAGCACCGGAATCATCCAAGGTGGAGTTTCTAGCAAAAGTTTGAGCGAAGAGTTTAGCTTTGTCAGAGGAAGAAGTGATGGTTGTACCATCAGAGCGGGAAAGGGGAGGGAAAGACGAAGAAGAGAAATTGTTGGAGTGTTTTTTGGCTAGATGCCAGAAAGCTTGGGAAGAGCTAGAGTTGAATAATTCAGTGCATTTATTATTGATGAAAGAGTGTTTGGCAAGTCGAAGAACAGATTTGGCTTGATTCCGGGCTGAAACATAGGAAGAATGAGAGTCTTGAGTTTTAATGCGTCGGTACCGTTTGAATGCTTCCTCCTTATTGCGGACAGCAGTAGAAGAGGCGTGAGTAAACCAAGATTGTTTAGCATTAGTCTGAGAGAAAGAGAATGGAATGTATGCTGGTTTGTGTATGTGTGGTTCGTGTATGTGTGGTTTGTATATGTGTGGTTTGTATATGTGTGGTTTGTATATGTGTGGTTTGTGTACGTATGGTTTGAATATGTTTGGTTTGTGTATGAGTGGTTTGTATATGTGGGGTTTGTGTATGTATGGTTTGTATATGTGTCGTTTGTGTATGTGTGGTTTGTATATGTGTGGTTTGTATATGTGGGGTTTGTGTATGTATGGTTTGTATATGTGTGGTTTGTATATGTGGGGTTTGTGTATGTGTGGTTTGTATTTATTATGTGTGGTTTGTGTGTGTGTGGTTTGTGTATGTATGGTTTGTATATGTGTGGTTTGTGTATGTGTGGTTTGTATATGTGTGGTTTGTGGATGTGTGGTTTGTATATGTGGGGTTTGTGTATGTATGGTTTGTATATGTGTGGTTTGTGTATGTATGGTTTGTGTATGTGGGGTTTGTATATGTGGGGTTTGTGTATGTGTGGTTTGTATATGTGTGGTTTGCATATGTGGGGTTTGTGTATGAGTTTGTTGCGCATATGTGGCTTGTATATTATGATTTGTGCATGTGTGGATTTTGCACGTCCGGTCGGCGCACAGGTGTAAGGGTTTGTGCCTATATGTGTGTGTATTAGCTAGTGAATTTTCTGCATGTGCTATCTGTCTGTGTATGTGAGTATTGTAATTATGTGGCTTGTGCAAGTTTGGTTTGTGTATGTGTGATTTGGATATATATATATATATATATATATATATAACATTATCTTTCCTTCAAACGCTATTATTTATATCGATCAACTTCGACACTCATTCTTCAGATGTGTTGCAGATATTTTCTTAGATAGATTAATTTAAATGCCGTAAATCCACATCGTCCAAGCCATTCCTTGTATGTTATTATATAACCTCCTTCACATAGTTCCCTTGTACTGTAATGTGTTCTCTCGTGTTCTCTTCCTCTCTCACACACAACCTCACTCGCTTAATTTCTAGGCTTCATAGAATTATTCTTATTCACTATCCCATTCTCTCTGTTTCTGGCCAGTATTATTAGCCCGTTATTCCTGCCTGCCCCACATCATTACCAAATGTTAAGGTCTAATCGTTATCTTCACCTCACTATTCCCAGCAATATTCCGGAGATGCTTTGGCCGCCTCTTCGCCCGACAGCTGCCCTTATAGCCGCGTCTGGCATTATATTCTCAAACCCAATAACCAATACCATTATACTCCTTCAGTGGGGACAGAATTATCACCTCCCACGGGATTCTATCCATTATTACAGTCAGGAAGGACATTTTAGGCATTTGGGTTTTCTTCGGCAAATGCATACAAATAATGTGATTACTTTTTCTTAATCATGTTATTGTTCTATTAATGTGGCTAATTCACAAGAACGCTTCTAATTAGGGCTTAAGTTGATATGAAATTGAAAACGAAAATGTGCTTAAGGGTTTTTACTTTGTGGAAAAATGCATTTATACTAAAAGGGCATGCTAACCTTGTGCTTTAGGTGATGGAATTCATCCATGAAGTGAACTTGAGGGTTAAATAGCAAAGGAAATATCGACACATGAGAACTTGTATACATTATTCAAAGAAATAGCTTGGAAAGGTGGAGAAGGAATGAAAGAAGAAAAAAGAATACGGTTAGAAAAGAAGAGAAACCAGGGTAAGTGGCATATGCACTCAACACATTTTAGCGACGCAAGATTATTTCAACCGCTAGAACCATAAACAAAGACAAAAGAAGATGCAGATAATACAAAAGAAACACATACATAGAAAAAAAGAACAGGAGTAAGCTTGAGTCTACAAAGGTAAACAAACAGGGTGCAAGACTGGATGTAGAGTGGACCCGGCAGGTAACACGAGGTTACTAAGTTAATACTGGAGTATATTTAGTTACTGTGTCCGGTTCTACCACTATACTACATTATCTCTATCTCTCTCTCACTCTTATTAACCCAGTTTGTACCGGTGACGTTTTTTGTATCTTATTTCAGCTACATATAGACGATTTTATGTAGCTTAGGAAGGAGTGATATATGGTACGGTAGCTAAGAGGACTAATTGAAATAATCTGTAGCATTTTAATTGGTAGACGTCCTTCCTAAGCTGATGAAAATCGTCTAATAGTAGCCACAATATAGTGAAAAGGACGTCGCCGGTACAGAAGGGGTTAATTATAGTGCCAACTTAAGTAGAGGATGCACCCCATCCTCTCCGAAAGCGATATCAAACGTGACACTATTAAGTATATGTTTACACATTATCATTAGAATTAATGTGTAATGGTTGAACCCATGATGTGATTATAATCATGTGTAGGCCTATAATAGTAATTCTACCATGGTCGAACCCAGTGTTTAGTTAGGTATCTGTTTAAACAAAAACTTAAGTTAAGTTTGATCCCTAGAACCCTCTCTCTCTCTCTCTCTCTCTCTCTATATATATATATATATATATATATATATATATATATATATATATGCTCATGCCCAATCCCCATTGTTCCTATTATTTATTTTTATTTTCTATTTCATTTTATTTTATTATTTTTGTTTTCCTTTTTTCTTGGGGGTGGCCGACTCAAGAAAGAGCAAGAACAGGGAAAACACAAAAACAACATTAAACAACAAACAAACACAGATAAAAACACAAATTCACACAGATCTAGGTCACCCAGGAGAAGACCCAGAGACCAGGGTCACCAAGGTCGCTCCAGCACTCCCCCGGCCCCCGACCACCAGGAGAGGCTCCGATCTCGGCAGGCAGACATGCAGCGGAGCCAAAGCCATAAGCCCTCCCACCACACTTCAAGACGCACCCTTCATATTAATCGTCTCCCCGGGCCAAGCGCCTGATGGACTATTATCTAGTCCAACTTGCGCCCGACCCCTTCCCCCAAATGACCACGTGTTCACTTAACTATTCACAAGCATTCTCTTTTCACTCGTGTCCACCCCCACTTCCCCTGCCTGATCTATAGTCATTCCTCTATCATCCAAAGCTTTTCTTACACAGTCTCTCCATCTCAGCACCCTTCTGTCCACTCTGGCTGACAAATGTTCCTGCTGTTCCACTCTCCTACGTATCTCTTCATTTCTCAAAACGTCTCTACGAGAAAATCCACACATACTCTTCAAGCAGCTCATCTCCATCACATATATATATATATATATATATATATATATATATATATATATATATATATATACAGTATATATAAACACCCCTAGGACCCCCTTTGACTTAAGCTTGTAATATAAAATTACTCACACACGTACACAATCAACACACACACACACACACATTACCACACACTACAAACCCACACACACATTAACACACACACACACACACTCCATTTTCTATGATAATAAAGCTGTAACATTAGACTGCCATAAACAAAGACTGTATATAATTATGACTCAACATTACATTACGATGTTCCTCAGCTATGGAAGGCCCTCTAGGACTCAAAAGGGTAAATGCTATCTTTATTAACCCTATTTGGTCCGTGGGAGGTCGTATTAGATCTCTCCAAGTTTCCCTCTATTCGATTGGAGATTTTAAGACGTGTCACTATATTAGTTTGGCGATAATAAGACGCCTCACCCCATTCCGGAGTCAATTTTATTCTGGGTGACTGATAGCAAGCCTGTGACTAAGAAGGAATCGGCCGTCGGCCGGGATATTTTTCTATTGGTGGGTGAGCTTTATTTATATTATTATTATTATTATTATTTTTGTTTTTTTTAGTTTGAAGGAAGACTAGGTAGCTGTTTTTTGTTATCCTAGGTGACATACTAAAATACATCACTCCAAGATGGCGGGAAAGCAAGCCAAATCCTCAGTAATAACAACCAAATATGATAATAACCAACAAGACCTTATAATACCACGGTTAGTTTAATTCCCTAAGAGCGGGGCCGTTTGTAACATCTACTACCTGCCAAGCGGGCATATTTACCCTAAACGAGCTTCATTCCATGTTCTTTTTCATACATAAAGAAGAGCCAGAGCGTAATACAATTATGTATCCGTGAAAGGGTGATAATAGAGCGTACCAATGACACCTGAATCATCCTTTTATGACCACGGGTTATCCTGTAGCAATCGAGCAACCGAAGGTGAAAAACCCTAAAATGAGGTTATTTCCATAGTTTTTTCCTGGTCTTGCGAGGCCGAGTGTGTGGGATGTTGCAGCGGCGGTCTCAGTAGAGGCACCGTGGTCGTGCCGAAATGTCAGAGCCCGCCTATCATCCTCCCAACGCACATACTCTCTCTCAGAACACCTAATATGCTCAGAATGCCACCCGTCATATGACGGATACCGCTTCATTGTCCATTTATCTCTAGCCCGTCATATGACGGGTAGCTCCAGTTAGGTGTTAATGTTGTGTTGTGTAGTGCGAGGTTGTGCACAGTCCAAATAACCCTCAGAAGAGACAATACACAATTCCTTTTTGTGTTCTGGCTATTGTTAGACGATTTTATTCAGAATAGGAAGGGTATATGGAAGTCAGAAGGTTAACTGAAACAGTGTTTATGTTGGACATTTGTTCGGCATTCGCCATATTCGCACAACATTCGCCGTGTTATCGCATCACTTTGTACAACATTTGTAGGACAATTGCAGTGTCATCGAAACTGTCGCCATCACCTGTCGCAGCATTCGCTCTGATTCGCCTGTAGTTGTCATACACAATTCGCTATTATCGCCTCGTAAGTCGCTGTCATCGCACGGTACTTATACTTCTTTCGCACGGCCATCACCTGTTTCACCTGACTCGCTTCTTGGAAAACTCGGTTCACCGGCGAATACACTACATAGAAAGAGAAATAAACATTCACCTGGCATTTGCCGTCGCCAATTCGCCAAGTGTGATTCCGCCTTTAGTCATTCTCTCGCTTTCCACACGTTCCATATGGCCAAACCATCTCAAGGTGTTTCTTTTCACAATTGCCAGTACATCTACATCCACACCACATCTCTCTCTTACCTCCTCATTCGTCTGTCCATCCCTCCATGTAATTCTGCACGCATTTCTTAAGTAACTCATTTCCACCCCTCTCACTCTTGGTCTGGGACTCTCCACCAATGTCCATGCTTAGCTCCCGTAAGTCAATGTCAGGATTTCCACACTGTCATGCAATGACTTCTGTACTTCCATGCAGACCACCCTAGTTCTTGTTACTGCTTTCAGCGTTCCTACAACCCTCTTCCCCTGTTGCACCCTCTCCCACACTTCTTCATCCATACTCCCATCTTTACTCAACACCCGTGAATAGATGAAGTCAAGAGAAGGAGCTAGCGTGTAGGAAGGTGAAATACAAAGACCAAAGTGTGAGAAATGACGAGCCGGGCTGGAATTTTAAATCACGATGAAGAAATATGATGTGAGAGCGGGAAATGATGCTACCAATTGAGCAAGGGGGAAGAACTTTACTCACATTTCTGTGTGCATGGGAATGGGAATTAGGGGGGGGGCTGGTAGGTAAAGCGGAGGGCCACAGTCCCGTCGTATATCCTGTATTATCATGTACATTTATGTAACCCTATACCACCATGAATTTTGCTCATCTCATTCATCTACTTCCTGCCACCCAGCGAAAACTCATCAGAGACCTGGAAACTTTGAATAATAAAATTTCCAATGCAGAAATTGCCATTTCTTTCAACCTCGTATGTATTAAAGAAAATATATATATATATATATATATATACATATATATATATATTTTGCGTGTACAATAGAATTATTTCTAAATTTATTACTTGAAAATAACCTGGCTGTCTTGTTTTGTTTTTTCAATGAGGAGCCATTTCCCTTCTCGTTGGAAAGGGTTGTGGCCCTACCAGGTAAGTAAAATTGACAATCTTCATGACTGACATGTGTTCTATGAACATTATACAATTATTGGCAAGGAAAATTATATAAAAGTGTTGTATATTGTGGCAAAGATATACAACTTTATAAACATTCTCATATATTTACTTAACAATAACAATGCATGGAAACAATTGCGTATAGCTCGCGAACCAATTATCTTATCTTATTTTGGTTTTTACCATTAGAAAGAGCATAATTTTCCGATTACGGTGATAGAAAGTTATATACGTATATGAGCAAATAAAGCAACGCCGAGGTGGGGAACAGCTCGGAACCCGGCTACCGTCGGCGGAACGGACACGAGTGAAGCGTAAATATTCGCATTTTGGCTCTTCATTTCAAATATTCATAGAGCAAAAAGTATTTGTTGTAGGAGATTCTAGTTTGTTTTATTCTCTTCAGCATTATCTGCCGTATTCATACAGCCTAAATTGAGAACCATAGACATCGTAACAACGAAATAATTCGAAAATGTTATAAACCATATCATGCAAAGTATTTTTTTTTTCGGTCACTGCTTGAGAACTATTGAAGATAGACAATTTCTGTTTTCAGATTTGGAAAGAGCAGAAACATACTATTATTTGAGCAAATACAAATATATGGTCATCACTCACAATTTCGAGATAGGACAGTGTGAAGACAATTGCCCGGGAAAAACTTATTCCGGAGTAGTTTACACTTTCATATTGCGATTTTTTTTTTTTTTTTTTTTTTTGTTATAATGTATATTTATTCCTCTTTCCATTGGCATAAGATACATCACAATAAACAGCATTCTGGTGGATGAAAATACAGAAAAACACAAGGCTTCAAAAACTCGCCCGGCCGGAATATTTCAGGGCAAATTAGAGGTCTCACCATTTTCAATTAAAATATATTGCTGGAGGCGAGAGGGTTAAACCACGGGACCCCAGCTAGTTTAGACTAAATGTACACTGAGAGACCACCATTTTTTTTTTTTTTTTTTAAATAGCTTAAATAGGTGAGAAATGAAGAATAACACAAAAAAACACTCACCTCGGTCATTTGGGGGTCCTGGGGGGGGGGGGGGGGGGGGAGGCAGCCTCAGCCATCAGCTGATGCAGGGCAGCCTTCAAGCTTGTTTTAGGCACTTTTGACTTAGAAATATGGGTGTTGAAGAATTCTTAGTGGGGAGACAGGGGAGGTGGTGGTGAAGGCAGGGGGATGGGAGGGACCAGTGTACACATAAGCCTAGCTTTCTGTGTACGTAGCAACATGACACACTATCTCATCTCTTCTTACCCCTACCATGACCTGGCGGAATTTTGAGGAATGCCGTGGGGTATGGGTCATCCTCCTCCTCCTACAACAAGATCAACGTCCTCACCATGAAGCTGGAATCACTCCAAGAGTTTGTAACACTCAACGTTGGAGTACCACAAACTTCAATTGTCACCGCAACTCCAGCAGCCACCAACGCCCCAACGTCAACTGCCAACAATTCAACGCCTGCAGTAGCCATTTCATCTGATGGTTCCGATACTCAAGAAACAAATAGTAACTCTCTTCCCCCTCAAGACAACTTCCGTGTTGTGAGGAACAACGTTTGCCCCAAGACCAGGAAACCCATACCGATTACCGAGTGTCAAAACTGCTTCCAGATACTCGCAGACTCAGATGACGAAGCGAAAATAGAAGAAGTCCGGCTCGTGGGAGACTCGATGATACGTGGTCAGCTCACAGAGTTTTGCGCCAGAGCACCTAAGACCAGGAAGCGTTTTTGTATCCCTGGTGGTGGTGTGGACGACGTAGTTGCTGCAGTTGACGAAGTATCTAAGCTGGCCCCTGCTAATACAATGTACGTCATCCATGTTGGATCCAACGATGTACAGCGAACCCGGTCGGAAGATTTGCTTTTTTAAAGTACCAGCAGCTGATCAAGTCATTTAAGGAGAAGTCATCAAGGATCATCGTCTCAGGAATCGTCCCCCGGCTTGGTGTAGAGAGCCGATTTTACAACATAGCCAGCAGCACAAATCGTTGTCTAGCAAACCTCTGCAGGAAGGAAAACGTGGGATTCGTCGACACCTGGGACATTTCTACGACGATGACTATTTGTTTTGCGGACGATGGAGTTCATCTGAACCAGGTGGGAGCAGCACGTTTTGGGCGTCTTCTCAACGATGCGGTGAAGGATTTTCGGAGAAGAAATCGACTCTGCACAGGACAACCAGGAAGGAGGACCGAAGACAGCGAGGGCGGCAACCTGCGAAGGAATTAAATGCTAATCTGTCAAGAACCGCGAATTTGGATAAAGCTCCACCAACACGACCCAAATTCAAAACCGCCAGGGATAACGACCGACCGACCGATGTCAGCCATGAATGTAAATGTAGATCCGATCAGAACCAAAAATTTGATTAAAGAACGTTCTGTGAGTTCTAAAACCGCAACTTTAAAGGTTTTCTATGCAAACGCTCGTAGCATACGCAATAAATTTTCAGATTTAGAGGAACTAATGTTTACTGAAAATTATGATGTGGTTGGTATAACAGAATCTTGGCTCAATACAGTAGATAGAGACTTTTTAGCAGAGTATTCACTTCCCGGTTATGTAATGTTTGAGAAAAGCCGAATAAATAAAAATGGAGGTGGCGTTTTATTTTATATCAAAGAAAGTCTTAACCCGACCCTCTTGTCAAAACCTCAAATTGTGAACGTCGACACTCTTTTGTGCTAATAAAGAATAATAAAGGTACAAAAATAATACTTGCATTAATATACAGACCTCCAGCTCAATCAGTGCAAACTGACCGAGAAAATTATGAACAAATTGCAGATGTAAGTAACTCACAAGATACCGTATTTTTTGGCGACTTTAATTTACCTGTGACCAAGTGGGGCGATACTCTTACTTCATACTCCGGACATGACTTGTATACGAACTTGCAAGAGAGTTCGCTTTAATCAATTTGTTCGAACACCGACCCGTGGTAATAACGTTCTTGACATTGTACTTGCAACAAAAGAAGAATTAATAGAGAATTTGAATGTTGGTGATGAATTCAGTAACAACGACCATCGTACGATAACTTTCACTTTAAACTTTACTAGTAACGAACCAAATAGTAGCATCGAAAAAGTCCCTAATTTCAAGAAAGCAAACTTTCATAAACTTAGAGCTATGTTTAAAGAAACTGACTGGAGCTTTTTAATTAACAATAACGACATAAATACATCTTGGAAGTTATTCGAAAACCACTTACCTAAAAGCAGTGCAAGACTGCATACCATCAAAAATACGGCGTCCAGGCCATAATAATAAGCCCAAATGGTGGAATAAAGATATTTCAAACTGCCTGCTTGCTAAAAAATTTGCTAATGATAGATTAAAATCCTCACAAAATGACGAAGAACGGGTGAAATTTGTAGAGCTACGACGCAAAGCCAAAAAGTTAATTAAGCAAAGTAAAAAGACCCTAGAGTTACATATTGCGAATCAAAGTAAAACAAACCCGAAATAATTCTATAGTTATATCAGAAAGAAAAAAGTAGTTACTTCAACTGTTGGACCGTTAGTCGATGAAAATGGAGAATACACCAAAGACGAAGTACAAATGAGTAATGCCCTCAATACCTTCTTTGCATCAGTTTTTACAACAGAAGACCTCAGTGATATCCCTACACCATCGCCGATTCAGATTTATAATTCAGATGTTCTAAGCAATATCACCGTTACAGAGAGAGAAGTATTGAATTGTTTAGATAGACTCAAGGTAAATAAAACGCCTGGACCTGATACAATCTCGCCTAGAGTTCTAAAGGAAGCTAAGGATGAGCTCTCCAAACCACTGACATTACTATTCAATAAATCCTTGCAGTCTGGAACTATGCCTGATCAGTGGAAGATAGCCAACGTAACACCGATATTCAAAAAAGGCAGCAAATCCCTACCCAGTAACTATCGTCCAATTAGTTTAACCTCAGTTGTATGTAAAATGCTAGAAACACTCATAAGAGACAGACTCGTAAATCACTTAGAGGAAAATAACATACTTAAAGATACTCAACACGGCTTTCGTAAAAAACGTTCCTGTTTAACAAACCTCTTAAACTTCTTCCACGATATCCTCAACCTCTACGATGAGAGTAAAGCTGTAGATATTATATACCTTGATTTTCAAAGGCCTTTGACAAAGTTCCCCACAAACGTTTACTGCTAAAACTAAAAGCGCATGGAATACAAGACGGTGTGTTGAAATGGATAGAAAATTGGCTCAGCGACAGAAAGCAAGAGTAGTCATAAATGGTAAGGCATCTAAATGGACCAATGTAAGTAGCGGGGTACCCCAGGGATCGGTACTAGGACCAATTATCTTTCTAATTTACATCAACGACATAGATGAGGGTCTCACCTGTACAATCTCAAAATTTGCTGACGATACAAAAATTGCAAATAGCGTACTCTCAAAAGATCAAGTTGACGATATGCAACACAATCTAGATAAATTGTCACATTGGGCCCAAATTTGGCAAATGAGTTTCAATGCGGATAAATGTAAAGTACTACATATCGGATACCTAAATGAGAAAGCAAACTATTCGATGAATGGCACTCAGCTTAAGAATGTAAACAGAGAAACCGATCTGGGAGTAACAATATCGAGTAACCTAAAACCGAGTCAACAATGTTCAGAAGTTGTTAAGAAGGCAAACAAAATAATTGGCTTTATAGGCAGATCATTTGAGCATAAATCCTAGACGTAATCCTAACCCTTTACAATTCCTTAGTCTGCCCTCTTCTGGAATACTGCGTTCAATGCTGGTGCCCTTATTACCAAAAAGACATAAACAAGCTAGAACGAGTTCAACGTAGAGTTACCAAATGATACCTAGCCTAAAGAACAAACCATACGAAGAGCGTCTTAGAGAATTAAATCTATTTCCTATAACCCAGCGCAGATTAAGAGGTGACTTAATTAAAGTGTTCAAAATCATCAAAGGCATCGACAATATGAACTGTAGTAAGTACTTCACTATCGACCAATCTAATTACACGCGGGGAAACGGTTGCAAAATTATTGGTAAATCTTTTAACTCACACGAATCTAAGAATGTCTTCTTCAATCGAGTTGTCAACTTGTGGAATGGGCTTCCCCGAGACGTTATAGACTGCAGCACCGTCGATTCATTTTAATTCCGCCTAGACAAATATCTCGCATCAAACCCGCGACTGACTGCGTTTGTAAATGAATAACTTTATTTTATCCTCCCCTCAGTTACTAACCCATATGTCCTCTACTAACTTCCTAGTCCTGCCACGTTAGTGGCAGGGCAGTAGTTCCCTTTCCAATGTTCCCTTACCCACTCTAAACCACTGTTTGGACACTTGATCCTCAGTGTTTTGGAGGACAAGCAGCCTAGAAGGGTCACTAGATCTGTTGTTGCTTGATTTCCTTTGTACTCCTTTGTACTCCTCTTTCCCACTTGGTGGGGAATCAACTATTTTATGGGGAGCGTTAAGGGAGCGATAAACATAGGGAGGCGACGAGGTACCTCCAACACTCAAGGTGTAAACGAGGCAACTGGGCCGGGCGGGATGTGGGAGGCAGCCCAGTCCTTCCACTCCCGCGCTCTCTCTCCCCACTCCCCACCGCGGCGGGACTTGGGTATTGCCAATTGATAAGTATTGCCACTGTTGGGCAACATCATAAGGTATATTATGTCCCACATGAATTTGAACCCTGTAGCTACCATAGGACAAGAATAAATAAGCACAACAGTGGCGGTGGTATAAGTGGGTAAACTGGCTTTCCCCATCCGCCCTTACTCACCTGCGCGGATGGGCTAGGGGGTTGCCGCATACCGCCACTGTTCGGCAACATCATACGGTAGTTTCTCATACTATCCTTTAGCCTCTAGCTGCCATAGAACAAGAGTAAATTATTTCGAAGCAGCGGACGCAACGTATGCGGCGCTGGGATTTAGCGTTACATACATTGCTGACGCATACGCTGCGACGCTGGGGTCCAGTGGGTTAATGACTATGCAGAATTTTTGATTATAGAGACTCCAAACTTTGCGATGCTGATGGTCGTAATAATATGGTGATAATTTTATTAGCAAATGTAACATATATCTAAATGGAGGTTGTAATTCCGTACGATCGGGCATAATTGTCCGAAATGACCTTCATTCCCTGCTCATTTTCATGCTTCAGCAAGAGCCAGAGAGTAATAAAAATATATATTCGTGAAGGTACGGTAATAGAACTTTCAAATCACACCTGAATCATCTTTGTACAACGTTTGGTTATCTTGCAACGATCTTGCAAACGAAGGGCAAAATTGCTAAAAATGTGCAAGCTGTTTTCGCTGTGTGATGCTGCACATGTGTGAGCTCTCTCTCTCTCTCACTCCTCAGTGTCTCCACAGCCCGTCGGCTCTGGTTGATGCCCGCCCGCGCTGCCTGCAACAGCTGGCCTGGCTCACAGGCCACATAATAGCCGGAAAACCTGCTCGTCGAGTGACGGGCCCCGTCCATAATAGGTTAAATGTGCAACATGGTAAAGCTCTTCGTTCAAAAATTTAAGGGTAATTATACTGTATATTGAAGATTTAACAGTAGCGTAGTAATATAATTTTTAAATGACATATTCGGTGGCCTAATAGAGCTAGCAACACTCCGGTAATGTTCATTTCAAGACAACCAAAGTTATTATTACAATTATTATTACTACTACAGTATAATGAACTTATTCCTGCTAGAGGATTGGTTCCATGTTTTAACAAATACAACAACTATGGGCATTATTAAACTTAACAATAATTTTTGTGATAAATGCCGCTACCCTCAATTTTATCATTTAAGGTTTCGAAGTTTCTGAGATATCTAAGACAATACATTTATATATTTTGTTACGCTTGCCTTTACAAATACGTCCCACATATTTTGGAAGGGCCATTACTTTCCAAAAATACGTGGCCTGCAACTCCCAATCTATCTGCATTGTTAGATCAGGGACTGGAAGTTGGTATAATTTGTTATGGTTAGTCGAGACAATGGAAGGGAAGGTTGGAGAAAAGAAACAAAAATAGCGAAAAGAGACACTCATATCCTGGTGTTTCGGAAAACAAGCAAGCATTTCATTATTAGAATTGATATAACTCGAAACATATCCTAACATTCGTCAAACAATAGCCGTATTATAGGTTGCATATGCTTGTCCAGAAATGGATATTCATCAACAGAAAAACGCTTTAATGATATATATATATATATATATATATATATATAGGTTATATACTGTATATATGTAATGCTAACCAAAATGACACGATGAACAATTGTTTCATTGTGTGAGGCATTTCGGTAAAGGTGTTTTCTTTCTTTGCGTAGACACATACTAAAGCATGATAAACTATATATATTTGACACTAATATCTAAAACTCAGAAGGCAAACATTATTCTCAGAGGTGGTAGCAAGAGCACAGACAGGTCTTTTATTTATATGACTGTACATCTCTCCGACCCACAATAGAGCCATTATTTATGTGAGAAACACCACCTGTGGACCAACACAACGACAACTGGGAAGTAACAGGTATTATGGTATGTATTTCTCTATACAGTTTGACACACCTTTAACAGATTAATTAAGTCCAAGGCTTACTTCACATATTATTATAATTGGAAGTCCCCACTTTGCGCCTTTATATCGACAACTAAAATATTAGTATTTGCAATATATATAAATATATATATATATATATATATATATATATAATATATTTAAATTGATAGTCGGAATAGTTCTAAAGTAGGAAGGCTTTCGCAAAACATTAATAATTGTTAACGTGATGAGTAATATAGAGTGTAGGCAAAACAACCACATTAGACTATAACACAAATATGGACGGGAAAACATTGGTCAATACACAGGTCATTGGAAAGATGAATTGCCACATATAAAACTACATGGGAAGGTAGGAAGATATTACTCGTAAGTGTGCAGTATACTGTGCATCATATTATTAAGAAGGAAAGGAAATGCCAATCACCTGTCTCTACTACTATTCCTCCTTTTCTCATACAGCCACACACACGTATACACACACACATGCATATACACACACACACACACACACACACATACACATACACACTATCCAATACTATGAGTAGTGCCCCAGATCAACATCAATCTTTGTGTGTGGTGTCCTCTGCCTGTGTGGTGTTAATTAAGTGTTGCTGTGTAGGTCACAGTGAGTGGGTGTTGGTGTTGCCTGTGTGTTCATGTGTGGGTTAGAGTGATTCAGGGTTTGCGCGGGTATGCATGAGTGTTGGTATGAGAGACAATGTGTGTGTGCGTCAGTCTATTTATGTGAGTGCGCCAGTGTGTGTGTGTGTGTGTGTGTGTGTGTGTGTTTGTGGAGGAGGCAGAGAGGAGCTAGAAGTTGTATATAATAGTGATACTGGTGAAGAATGTCAACATATACGGGATTAATGTATCCAGCCACTCAAGAATTGTTGTCATTTAATTTGAAACAATACCCGAAGCTTCTCTAACGTCAACATAACAACAACATTAACAATGACACTCAACATTAGCCGTGACTGGACCGGTGCCTTCCTTTTAACTATATTCTTGCTGCTATAAGACGATTGTATTCAGTTTCAAAAGGGCCTCCAGCAATTATATGGCTTCAAACTATCTCACTTATCCGTTTTTATTACCACAGATCCTTCTTAAACTTCAAAAAGTCCTCTAAATATTACTATAATAAATGAAAAAGACGTCCCCGGTAATAACGGGGTTAAGTTCATAGGTCTTTATATTAACCCTCTCCGACATATGACGCGAGTTTGAGCCTATTGGGGATACTTTAAAGCCTTTGTTACCATCAGGGGTATTTAGAAACCTTTAGTTTAGTTACTTCAACCTCTACAGTTGTCTTTGAGTTAGCTGTGGGCAGAAACTAATTTTGGAGAGGTAATTATAAGAGTGAGAGAACTCTATTTCTTATTGCTAATCTGGCAACCTCTGCGTCATAAATGCGTGAAAGGGTTAACACAGTAAGTTTAATGAGTCTGGAGAACATGATCTTAGGCAGTGCTGGTGTATTTCACTTGTATACGATGATATACATACAAACATTAATTTGAAATGACAGTTGACAGAGAATTTTGTCAATGGCAATGCCTGAAAAATGTGTTTCTATATTCCCATTGTCCAATAGCTTTAATAACTTTTGTGTTGTCTCACTTTGCTGTGTTCTATTGTTCACTCCTTTTCGTTTGATATTAATTTGGTTATTGTTTTCACTGTGTAATTGTTCCATCTATTTTATGGATAGAGCACAATACGAAGTGCCTCTGTGAAAACCTAATGCTAAACTCAGTTATATTAACTTTACATAACATTACACACCTTAAAGCCCCGTTTAAAAGTCATCCCGTCACAGCTCTATCCCACAAATGCTCAAAAATGTCTACTCTAATTTTGTCTGTTGACAAAATATACCGAGTTGTTTATCTAGATCCCCTTCTCCCTCATGTTTAGCCCCATTAGTGTTCAGATTTTAAGATGTTTGCCCCATTAGTTTGTCGATTTTAAGATTTCCGACCCATTTCCTTGTCAATATTAAGACCTTTCATGCTATTTAGGTGTCAATTTTTTTCCTGGCGAACGATTTTAAGTTTGATGGAGGTCTATGGAGGAAACTAGAACAATAATTAATAAATTAACAAAAATCGACCAAAATGTGAACCATCCCCCCTTAAGAAGCCTGAAATAAACACACACACACTCACTAAACAGTTCTTGCGAAAAGCTTTAGCACCCGCCCTCTCACATCACCCCATTGTAATAGTTTTGTTATTCGACAACACTAAATACTAATATTGACTTTGTTTTTTTAAATCATATTTTCTCAATTAACCCATACTGTACCGGTGACATAATTGTCCTTGTATTCTGGGAACTATTGGAGAATTGTATTCAACTTAGAAAGGACGTCTGCCAATAAAAAGGGGACAAACTATCTCAATTCATTATTTCAGCTACCATATATCCTTCCTGAGCTTAATAAAACCCTCCAAATGTAGCTAAAATCAAATAAAAAAAGCCGTCGCCGGTACGGAAGGGGTTATAAGTTCCCAATTTTCCTTCCATTATATTTTTCTGACCATTGCCTCTTATCATCTTATGTTGCCTCTCTCCATCGTGTATTCCTTCACTTCCTCTCTAGTATTTCCTTTCGATTCCTTACTTACACCCTTCCCTCGTTCCCTGTCGCGAAGATAATGAAGGTGAGGGAGGGAATGCATAAACTTGGACTCTATGTTTCGGTATCACGACACCTGCATAATAAGCATATACCACTGAAATGACAGTCGTATGAATGTTAATGGTTACTTTATATGCATGGAGACTAATGGTGGTTAACATTGCAACCTTGCAAATAACGTAGGAGACTGATATGCATTTCTTAGGTTTTGGGAGGTTTATTCATGTTATCAAGCTTTGTGACGTTTATGCATTGACAACGATTAGAGAAGCGTATGAATATTGTTGACTGACAGATATGTATGTCGATAAATGGTGGATACCAGAGGATCATAGCTAATAATATAGATGAATATGAATGTTAGTGGTTGTGGAGTATCTGTTCATGTTACAGGTGGATATCAATGTTCATGGCTTATAATCATTGCTTCTAAGGTACAGTAGTACTAGATGTATATGCATGTTTAAAGGCTGTTACTGCATGTTTAAATGTTTAACCCTCGTGGCCCGGGCTGCCTTTTTAAATGACGGAGCTCGTATCCGGGCGATCTGGCTGAGAAGTGACTCGTCTAAACAAAGGCCTATCTCCCTTAATATAAGAGCTACAATAATGAAACAAACAGGAAAATGTGCGCCTCTCCTTATTGCGTAGAGCTTGTTGCGTTGAGTAGAGTTCTCTAGCTCAACTGGTTCTGGAGTTATGGCGATGTTGGTGGAGGTAACGTTTGGCGCGTATTTACCTTGGCGCGTCCGAACACTCAACCGCGGCCCCAGTTACGACGCACTGTTGCACTCGTTGCCCTACCCGCAATTATGCCGGGAAGCGATTTGAGAGTTTTTATTGTTTATTCTGCCATTTATTATACTTATGTTATTTTCACTCAATAAAGTTATTTTATGAAGTTATTTGTGTCTGTCACTTTTACTCAGTGTTATTGTTATTATATTGTTATTATAGTGTCACTTTCACTGGACTATGATAATTTATAATGTAATTTTCCCTTTTATGTATTGCTAGGTAAGCTAATAATATATATAGTGTCACTTTCACTTGTTCATATTGTTATGAAGGCAATTATTATTACTTACTATGTCTATTTCACTTACATTTAGTTTTATTATTACTATTAGCCTACATTTTAGAGTGTCACTTTCACTGTCATTGTCACGGGCACTTCAATATTGCACTAGAGTGTGATAGTCTTTGAAGCACCATCCAGCGCACAGTGCCACTTCACACTCGAGGCATTCCCATGTGGTTTTCTTTACTTGTGGAGTCTGCGAGTTGTGTGGCTGCACACATGGCACCTCTTTTGACTCTTAACTCTACCACCTGGTGTTTTGAAAGGAAGGGGGTTGAGCTGGTGCTTCCTGAAGAAGTCAGCACACGGCGTGCGGTCCAGCTGGCCTGGTCCTTGTAGTGGTCTCCCTGGTGTACCCGCATGTTTAGCCAGGAGCTCAAGTATCACCTGCTTGTGGAACTTCCTCAGGGACTTGTATTTCTTGGCTCCGGGAGTCCTCAGACGGTAGATGTTGTAGGTATTGAGGGCCGACATATCTACCGTATGCAGAATAAACTTCTTATACCACCTGCAAGATGTTCGCAGGCAGTCGATGAAGCCCATCTGCATGTCGGACTTGTCGATGAGGCTCATGTTGAGGTTATAGTCAAGGATAGCAGCTGGTTTCTGGACGGGGTTTTTGGTTCTTCGGTCCACATTCCCTGTGGCAACCATCTCTCCCATGTGGCATGTGGTGAGGAGGTTGACCTTCTGCTGGTCATGCCAGTGGATGGCGAGGATGGGACCACTCTTCTTGTGGAAGATGTCCGTCTTCTTTTTCTTCGTTGGGTATGATGGCATGCCTTTCCTCTTGGCCTTGACTGTGCCAACAGTTCCGGTCTTGCGGTCATGGAGGTACTTGGTGAGGATTGGCTACGTATAGTAGTTGTCTGTGTACAGAATGTGGTTCTTATGAAAGTGTTTCTCCATCTTTTTCTGCACAACAGTGCCGCCAAATACAATATCGGGGTCAGTCAAGATTTCGCCACCACTGCCGCTGTAGACCACAAAGTCCAGCACGTACCCCGTCTTACAATTGTAGAGGACGAAGAGCTTGATGCCGAAGCGGTGTCTCTTTGACGGGATATACTGCCTGAAATGCAGCCTACCACGGAACAGGACCAGAGACTCATCAAGGCACATCTTCTGAAATGGAATCAGGTAGGTGGTAAACCGATGACGTATCATG
Organism: Paralithodes platypus; assembly: GCA_032716605.1. Classification (NCBI taxonomy): domain Eukaryota; kingdom Metazoa; phylum Arthropoda; class Malacostraca; order Decapoda; family Lithodidae; genus Paralithodes; species Paralithodes platypus. The sequence goes on from CM064530.1 coordinate 40,611,766, forward strand.
TCATACAGCTTCTTGATTTTCCATAATGTGTCGGGAAGGTGGACTGCCATGTTGTTGGTCAGGTGGAGATAGGAGAGGATGTCAGAGTACCTGTCCCTGGACATTGTACTTTCCAAATGCTGGAGTTGTGATGAGGTCGGCAGTGATCCAATAATCAGCCAGAGCGTGCTTCCTGATGTGTGTCATCAGCATAGTAAGTGCCAGAAACACATACAGTTCTGCCACAGTGACAGCTCACCATGCCACCATCTTGGCACTGGTCTTCCTGCCAAGAAAGTTAGCACAGATGCCATGGTGATTATTGGTTTCCTCAATGAGGTATTCCATGACTTCGTTGTCATAGAAGCCACAAAAAAGTTCACTGGGGGTAGCATCTGGGCCACAGGGATATGCTGGTGACACCCCTGAGCCAATCTGCTGCTCGTCAAAGGCAGGATAATCTGGCTCAAAATCGGCCCCATCTGTCCAGACAAACAAGTTAGATGAGCGCGCACATGCAGGCGCAGCAAGCACACACCCAGGCACACGCCCTTGCCCATGCGGACGCCCCCCACCCCCATTCCCACGCCCAGAGGCAGCGGCGTCGGCAGGCTGAGCCGCACGCCCACGACCTCGCCCTCGAACTCGTCGTGTTGGGACTTCCTCTTCTTCCACATCCTCTTCGTTCTCATCCTCCTCAGGTGATGTCAGGTCATCTGGGGCAATATTGGGGTCGTCAGCATCTTCTTCGGGGGACAATTCTGGCGAAGAAGTGACCGGGCATCGGCAGCGAGGGGTGCGGGAGGTGGAACAATGGGAGCCTCAGCCTCGGGAGTTGGGCTCCTTTTGCGGCGAGCCGAGGGCTTCTCCGCTCCAAATAATGCTCTACGATGCGGGGGCTATGGTGGCATACTGTGGGAGGACAATGCCGCACCACTAGTACCACTTGAAGATGCCCTTTGCATATCCTGAGGGAGAGATGAAGCCTAGGGCTGTGGGTGACCCGCGCGGCATCCCGGGCAAGGCGTCGTGACAAAGGAATGCAGGTGGTCGCTAGACCAGGGTCGGCGTCACTATCACTATCATCGCCTTCCCTAGCTTTTTCTGCTGCCCTGCGTGCTTTCTTGGCCGCAATTTTCACCATTGATTATTTATAAAAAAATTTACCCACTTTCAAGGGGGTACGGGCAGGCAAAGGGGAAGGTCCCGGGCTAGGGCTAGGGCTAGGCCTAGGCTGAACACGCAAAGATGGCGACGGGGTAGGCCTAGGCTGAAGCACACTCGGAAGTTCGACTGCACCTTCATTGACCATTTCCACAACAGGATCATCACTACTGTCTCCTCTCTCAAATAAGTCAACATTGTCATCATCCCCAAACCCCACAAAATCATCGTCTTCACCTTCACTCGCACTAATAAAATGTTCTTTATCGATCCAGCTTTCGCCACTGCTTTCTTCGATGGCAAAAAGTTCTCTCTCAATCGCACTATCACTCAATAATATTTGGTTTCTTGCGTTGAGCCTTTTTCTTGCTTGCAATAGGCGTAGACGTAGCGAGAGGGGTAGCACTGGGGCGCGCGGGAGGTTGCACAGAATCGGACGCGTCGGACATTATTTTGCTATATCTCGCTATTGCGGCCACGTAGGAACTGATAACGGTAGTAGTTGAGACTTGGTGGCGCTGCGATCGCCCCTGCAAAGGACATTTTCGCCGCGCGAATTTCAAAACACGCTTTTAAGCATAGTGATTTTAAAAGGACACCCGGGCTCCGGCCCATCTGCCGCAGCGTCATTTTCAAATGCTGCCCTGGCCAGAAAGGTTAAAGAAGGTTATCAGTGATTATGGCTAACTTAATTCTATATACACTATTACCTTAAGTTATGTATATGATTTAATTATATGGCTACTGCGTACGGTAAACATTTATAGGCGCATATGAGTATGCATAATGTGCATGCAGGCGAGATAATAATGCCTTGAATTACAAGATAAAAATAAAGCAAAAGTCTACTAAGTATTACACTATTAACCATGACTATACCTTTCTGAATCTATATCGAACCCAAACAATTTACCCATATTAGATACAATACATAATCTCGTATGTTTTCATATTTAGATCTATGTTCTGTAGTCTTTGTATTGATATGGTAACCGTGAGCTACCTTAGCTTGATCATAGTTCTCACCTTCTATTACTCTCTCTCTCTCCATTAGTCAGTCCATCCACCCTTCCATTATAATTCGTTAGCTTGTACACCATCCATCCGTTAGTCAGTCTATCATCCTTATATTATATATCCGTTAGCTAGTTCATCATCCATCCCCTAGCTCCACCATCCATCCGTCTATCCATTAGTCAGTCTATCATCCTTATATTATATTCAGGGGCAGTACATATGTGAGACCGATCTGTACCGGTGGAAACATCGGTATATGACCTGTTCCCCACGTACTGCCCCTTCCTCTACTTGTATTGTTGACGAACCCGGACTGGCCACGAACATTGACTCGATTAACTCTTTTAATACCTCTGCATCCGATCTCTAAAAACAAAATTCAACTAAATAAGTACAAATAAAGATAATACCCGGCGTCCTTTCGTTGACGATTGTAAATTTAAACTCTGTATGAACGAATTTGATTTTGAACAACACCATTTTATGAATAGTTATATTACGAATACAAAATGTTTGTTCATAAATTCTAGTGATGATGTAACTTCTTCATGTAAAGTAAAGAGAGTTATCTATTTAATAACCTGTGATAAATGTGGCATACAATATCTTGGACAGACAAAAGAATGAGTTAACTTAAGAGAAAGAGCCTATGGACATAAGAGCTGGAGTAAAGCACGGCATTGACTCAAAGATTCTTTTATATATGAATTTTAACACAGATTGCACCAAATTTGATTATAAATACAAAATTATAGACATTGTTAAAGAAGAAAAAGATCTTTTAGATAGAGAAAATTGTTGGATTGGAAAATTAATCACTATCTATCCATTTGGACTTTATAATCAAATTAAAGGTGTAGGCATCATATTGTATAAAGACTTTTTAAGATACGATTTTAATTACCCTTACTTTAACTTCCCCGTTTGAAACAGAAGACCATGTAGACATGGTACTATAAGACTAAATTAATTAAATAAAAAGAAAAACAGGTCAGATATTAACCTGATTTTCAATAATGTGTATGCACTATATGTAAATTCGGAACTAAAACAATAAAACAATCCTTCAAAGGCCTACAAAATAAAAGTTTTGCTCCTTTGATAGAAACTATTCTAAACAATACAAATAATTTCACCAATAAATTTATAAATGCAGTCTTTGCTTTTATGGGATATATTAGAGCCAATTCTGAGAAATCCACAGATAACCCTATTACAGATAAAGTTGTATCCACTTTGAATGATTCCTCTAACATTTTAGACACAATTAATGTTAACAGTCTAATTAATTCAAAGAAAGTTTTTTAGACAAAATTAATGTTAACAGTCTAATTAATTCAAATAAAGTTAAGCCCAAATTACCAGAGGGATGTAAAGATTTCAAACCAATAATAGTTTATTCATATGAGCAACCTGTTGGCTCTATTATTTGTAATTATAATAACGTTTGAAATATACTTTCAGAAAATTATATTTTCAATAATAATAAAATAATGTTTATGTGAGAGAGTCGTGGATATGCCAGATAGTAGACGTAATGCATTAATAAAGTTCATTTATAGTCCGATAGGTCATAATATTATATTAACAGATGATTTAGAAATAGTTAAACACTTTGCAAACGACAAATTAGCGGAGCTATGTCACAAAGGTTTTAAATATAGAAAAGGGATTGATAAAGTAACATTTGACATAAATTTTAAAGATATTGTTTTTTCAGTTAATAGATTAATAGATCAATTGTTAAACACTGTGCACTGCGATGCGAGGGAGCTAGAAGCATGGTCAATATTATTGATTACATTAATTAGAAATCAAATTTTCTCCTTAAAAAATTAATTTAATCTTTCGGATTTAGTAAACTATAATTATAATAAGCTTAAAGTTGATTTAATAAATGTACACAAAGTTATATAATTATATATATATAATTATATATATATATATATATATATATATATATATATATATATATATATATATATATACAGTATATAAATATATATATACTGTATAATTATACATATATGTACACTCACATACAGACACACACATACACACTAGTCTATCCCTCGCCCCCTCCCACACGTGCACATATACATTTTTCTACCCCATCACTCTATTTTCCCAAGTGAAAATACACAGTCAGATCAAAGGCCTTACCACCTTCACCTACCATCACCATCTATACATTCCACCACCACTACCACTGTCCCCACTAACACCTCACATCACCATCTACCTTCTAGCACCACCACCAGTGTCACCACTAACACCTAACATCACCATCTACCTTCTGTCATCAAGTACAACAGGTTTCTACACCCCGTTTCTCTAATGTTCTCTTCATTTTGTGCAATGTCTTTCCGTTTCAATAATATAATGTACAAATACTATTGCCTACAACAAACCCAACTATGATCACCACCATACATATTTTACCCTCTCCTCATCCCACCTTCCAAAGATCGAGTGCCGACAGACTTGCGCTCATCGGTGGTGTATTGTTTCACCTGCCCAAGCTGCCAGACCAGGTATATTAGGAGCACTACATGTGCTTTCAAAATCCGCACCGATGAGCACCTAGGTCACTCGAGCCGGACAGGTCGCCCCCTACTAAGCCCTCCTCACTCAGCAGTAAGATAACATGCAGAGTTTTGCAAAATTATACTTAAACCAGATTTGTTTTCAAATTTTAGATACTTGCCCAGGTAAAAGTGTGAGAACCCTAGAGTCACTATATATGCAAATAAGAGTGTGAGAACCCTAGAGTCACTATATATGCAAATAAGAGTGTGAGAACCCTAGAGTCACTATATATGCAAATAAGGAATATATTGTTTAATGAACTTAACTTAAAATATTATGAAAATGGGAAATCATTTAATTCTTTAATACCGTGAGGAAATCATTTATTTCAAATTATATCTGTGTGTCATGGTATGTGTGGGACATAATGTAGGACCATGTCTTGCAGGTTATATACAGTATGTGATAACCCGGGTTCGAATCCCGGTGGATCATATATACTTTAATTAATTTCATTGCGGGTGTGGTGGTGAGATTAATCAAAGATTATGTTTATTAAATATATATATATATTTTTTTTGTATATTCTAGTGTTATTTTATTTTTATGTATTTGCCTATGTACTGTATATAGACAAGTACAATGTAGTAATCATTATACGAAATTCATCTCTTCTGCTCGTCCTTCACACCCATACTTTACAAATTAGTTAACAGAGGTATTGCGTGCTGAATAATAATAATAATAATAATAATAATTCTTTATTCCAGACACATAAGATAGATACAGTATAAATACAGTACGACCTAATGGTCCATATCACATACACTTCTCGTCAGAGCACAGATAATAATTATACACAAAGATATATTAATAAAGACACAATAAAATAAAAAATACAGTAGGCCTATTTACAGAATAGAGCACATATCACATTTTGTCACAATATAACACAGATAGGCTAACTAAGGCTATTGCTCAATGTTGGTTAACACCTATTGCACAGATCATTGCTCATAGTTCAATTAGACCTATATATTACATTACAGTACATACTATGTGTGCAGCAGCTTCTGCCAGTGAGATATAATACGGGATTCATAGATATGATCACTAGACCAAAGAGCTACAATCAGCGTGTTACTGGAGGATTGCAGTCGCTGCGAAAAACTGTACACCAGTCTCCTGATGACAGCCCGACAGCACTGCACATCCAACAGTGTGCACACCATACTAGTGCTTTCATATTTAGAGAGACCAATGAACATCTTGAGTATATTATGATAGGATGTACACAGACCATTTATGGTGGCTCTCTTATACTTCCACCACAAATGGGCCGTGTACATAGAGGAACAATATGTCCGGAACAAAGTGACTTTAGTTTCCCAATTACACATGTGGAATTTTCTCAAGATGGTGTTACCACGTAAATATAGCTGTCTGCGCTGACGGCCGATATCTGCATCATCTGAGCAATCGTTTGAGATAATGTGTCCCAGGTATTTTATTTTGTTTACTTCTTGAATAATTTGATTATTGAGTGAAAAATTTGGCAGTTTACTTTTATACAGTAATTTTGATCTAAATATAAGAACAGCACTTTTCAGTGGGTTGAATTTAACACAATGTTTACTACCAAAAGATTCACATATATCAAGAAGTTTGCTCAGACCCGCAGAAGACGGTGCAATAATGACCAGATCATCAGCATACATGAGATGGTTGATGATTTTATTCCCACCATAACATCCAATCTGCTCTTTATTCAATTTATCACTTAATTCATCCATATATACATTGAATAAGTAAGGTGAGAGAATACTACCCTGTCTCACTCCATTGGTTACTGTAAAGGAATCCGAAATAATGTTACCCCATCTTACATTAAATGTTTGATTGGCGTACCAGTACTTCAAGATTCTCAGTATATAGGATGGCACTCCCCTTGTTGCTAATTTATCAAACAGGATATTGTGGCAGACTCTGTCAAATGCCTTACTAGCATCAAGAAAGCATGCAAAAATAGAGCTGTTCATTTTGATGTACCCATCCACTAGCTCCTTCAGAGTGTAGATGCACTGGTCCGTACCATGATTCTTTTTAAAACCAAATTGATTACTATTAGTTGAGATATACACTGAGATTCTGTCTAAAATGATTAACTCTAGTATCTTACTTACAATACTGGCAAGGGCAATAGGTCTATAGTTGTCTTTTGATGTAATTTTGCCAGCCTTGTCTTTAATTACTGGTATCAAGGTAACGGACATCATAGATTCTGGTAGGAAACCATGGATTAGAAAGCTGATAAAGCAACTGCTGAGTTTCTCCAAGAGGAGAGTGGAGGAGTACTTCAAATGTTCAGCATATATACCATCAAAACCACAGGATTTGTTAGCATCTAGCCTACTTATTGCAGCCTTGATTTTTTCACTTGTAACTTTAATTGTGTCATATTTTTCTTCTTTGTTACACTCTGTTGTAGCAGCAATGGTATTTCCTTGGTGCCCAACAGAGTTAAACAAAGTTTGGTAATGTGTTTTCCAAAGATTGGCTATGTTATTAGTACCAGAGATCCCATCTACACTAACGGGTAGAGGTGTGCAGCTATTATGCATTTTTTTAATATCCTTCCAGAAGGCCAATGTGTCTTTGCTAGCAAAGTTTTTGGCCAATGCTTCTCTTCTTAATACATTTTCATTGTTTTTTATATATCTGATTGCATACTTGCATCTAGCCTTTAGTCTGGTGAACATGTCAAAAATGGGTCCCTGTCTCGGTTTGTTATGATCCAGCCATACACTACGAGCATCTCGGGATGCCTGGTATAGTTCTGAAACATGGTCATTCCACCCAGGTTTGTTAAAAGAGTAATTTTTGTTATGCTTGTGAAATACAATGTCACTAGCCTTAGTAAGACAAGATATAATATTATTGTACAGCTTGCTGACTTCTTCTCGATGACTAGCATTAACACAATTGGGGTCTTCACAGGTAATGGCATCCTCACTGCCAGGATCAAGCTCAGAAAGGAGAGTGTGTGTTAAAGTGCAGAATTGCTCACACTCCTCCTCGTCAAGCCCGCCCCATGGCAGTTTTGGATTTACACTATTGTTTGACTGGGTTAATTCTGGCGCTCTTTCCAAACTAGCTGTTAAGGTCAATGGGATATGATCTTCATCTGTATATGTATACTGAATTTCCATATTTGTTATCATATCATGGAAATCAGCACTAGCTACGGTATGATCTAGCCAAGACGTTGAGCCCCATGCTGCACTGACACATGTGTAACTACTATGAGGGAGCATGAGCTGAGAAGAGATAATTAGATCATGCTCACCACAGAAGTTAGTCATATGACTAGCAAACAGAGAGTTACTCATGTCCTTCAGATTAGCATTCCAGTCCCCTATTACAGAGTAGCAGGTGGTATTTAGTTCTTGTAAAAGAGCACTTAGCTCTCCAAGGCATTCCAGGTATTGTTCTTCATTTTCATTACATTGGTAGGGCAAGTACACACTAAGAATAACTACTTTCCGTTGGATATCTTCTATTTCTATACCTGTACACCATGGTAAATTTGTTACAAGTGGTTTAACCCGGCTGTCTAAAGAGTCCCTCCACAAAATAGCTACTCCTCCCGGTGGGTGACCTGCTACTAGACCATCCATAGCATCGGTTGTCGAGACCCCAAACCCATGAAAATTATCACAGATAGTACTGAGGTTACCCAAATCCTGTTTAAAATACCAAGTCTCCTGCAGGCACACAATATCACTGGTATTAAATACGTCTACTACATCAGGGCGTAGGAGAAGCCCTCTGTTGGTTTTAGGGAGCCCCCTACAGTTATAAGTAGCAATACGCAAAAAAGTTTTCCTTTTATTATACGTGCGTTATGACCCACGTAAACAACAATATCATCATGTCCCCCGCTCCCACACGAAACTGCACAACGCTACAATCCAACACACAAATACAATCTACAACACATCACAATACACCTCTAACACAACACAACATACACCAACCAATATAACAACCAAGACTCCCATGAGAACTAGTAACAGTGTCTTTATCTGTCCCCTTTCGGCCACTACCCGGCAGATAACTCGCTACTTGTTAGCCCTTATGACTAACTTGACCTATATCCTAACCCAGGCCTTCTCTAGCTGGTCTTGTATAAATTTTGGTCTTGTGTATTAGGTGCATCTTCATTTACACCACATACTAACACAATACAATACAAAATACACTTAACATCACAACATCGTTTAATATAACACACCACTCATTATAACACAACACAGGCCAGTCATTATAACATACTAGCCTCAGACAACCTGCTACTCTGCCGCCCTAATGACTGAGTCCATGGCCACCTCCTCCAGTTTCTCACACTTGACCTTCTACATATTGTCTGTTCTAGGTCTTCATCATAAACATTCTGACTGTCTTGTTTGTTTGTATTCTTTGTTCTCTAGGGGAGAGGGGGAGCCACTGCATAAAAGACAAAATTATGTGTCCATATGACTCTTGCATGTCATAAGGGGTTTGGGGGTGGGGGGGGTGATAAAAGGGTGGAATAGAAGGTACTTGTTAAAAAAAAAATGAATGCCCTAACTAAACCCTGGCTGGTCGCACCTGTCAGCATTATGACACAAGATGTAAGTAATGGGCTTATGTTACCTTAGCCACGACCATTCCTACATTACAATCATCAACTTTATTCCTTCTGCATTTGTTCTCTGATCTTTGCTTCAGCTTCTGCCGCCACACTATCCACTGTGCCTCCCCCCATTTTGTCATTCCTAAAGTAACACCTATTATTGGTTTTGCACTCTATGTTTTACTCCTTCATCACTTTTATATATTCCTTTGCCTGGCCGCTGGACCAACACAACATAAAATCCCAAACCACCAGAATGTTCATCTTTCTCTAGTATTTGTTCCAGCTCCTTTTGTTTTATACCTGCTCTTTGACTTTCTTCCTTTGTCTCTTGTTGTAGAGTTTTCCTAAGGCTATTATTTACATCATAGTATCCAGTTTTTGTATTACTTTCCTTTGTTTGATATTTCTTTTTATGTCCATATACTGTATATTGATGTACCTTATTTCTCACACCTATTTCCCCCCCAAAGTACAATATTTAGTTGGCTTGTCTTTAATATATGTATGTTTACTGGTATTGAATATTATTGTTTCTTGCAATGCTTACACAATCTATATTATTCTTGAACGTCTTTCGTCTAAGTACATAATCGCTTGGTGGTAGCTAGAATAGTTTGTTTAATGCCGGCCTTGCTTACGTTCGTCTGTCTTGACTTTCTGCTTCTATACCCTCCAGCCCCGGCTACGCATTACATAAATATTCCCCGAAACCCGGGTGTTTTGGCCGAAAAACGTCTAGGCTAGGCTACCGTATATTTGTTATTCTGACTACTTCCCGCATTCCCACGCATGCCCAAGCGTAGCTGTGTTATTTACCTGTAGAATGGCGTTAAGTAGAGCTCTCTAAGTCAACTGGTTGAGTTGTGATGATGATTTCATTGGAGATAACTTTATGGCAAAAACAGCCACTTTACACTACTTTTCATAAGAACATAAGAACATAAGAAAATGGGAGTCTGCAGAAAGCCGATTGGCCTAAGCAAGGCAGATCCCTGTCCCACACAACCCCAATTACAAAGCCCAATTATAGGCTCAACACTCTAATACCCTGAGGATCATCTTACCAAACCGGTTAGAGATTAACGCAGGATTACGGGGGTCTGCAGAGCGCTGATTGGCCCAACCCGGCTGATCCCCCTTCACACCCAACCCTTCTCGTCCATATGCTTATCCAATTTTTTCTTAAAGCTCCCTATCGTTCTTGATCCCACTATATCACTTGGTAGCCTATTCCACCCATCTACAAGTCTGTTACCAAACCAATATTTGCCTATATCTTTTCTGAAACGAAATTTATCTAATTTGAAACCATTGGTACGAGTTCTTTCGCTATCACTGAGCTTTAGTACATTTGTCATGTCCCCTTTGTTAATCCCACTAACCCACTTGAACACCTCTATCATATCCCCTCTAACTCTGCGTCTCTCTAACGAATGTAAACCTAATTTCTTCAACCTTTCTTCATACGGAAAATTTCTAATATTATAGATCATTTTTGTCATTCTACGCTGAATTCTCTCCAATGAATCTATGTCCATTCTGTAATAAGGACACCAAAATTGGACAGCATAATCCATATGGGGTCTCACTAATGACAAGTAAAGTTTTAAGATAACATCAGCAGTTCTGTTACTCACACTCCTAGAGATGAACCCGAGAATCCTGTTTGCCTTATTACGAACGCTTATACACTGTTTTCTAGGCTTCAAATCATTGCTAACAAACACACCTAGATCTTTCTCGCAGTCTGAATTTTCTAATTCTAAATTAGCTAGTTTATATTTAACATTTGTTTGCATCTTCCCTATCTTTAATACCTTGCATTTGTCAATGTTAAACTTCATCTGCCAATTTACTGACCATTCATGTAAGGTATCTAGATCCCTTTGGAGGCACTCTATATCGCTATCTGAATCAATTGATCTCCCCATTATAGTATCGTCTGCGAATTTACTTATCCTACTAGTTATACCTAAATCTAGGTCATTTATGTATATAAGAAACAGGGGACCTAATACCGATCCCTGGGGGACACCACTTTTGACTGCTCCCCACTCTGACTTGGTACCATTTATGCTGACTCTCTGTTTCCTACCAATTAGCCATGACCTAATCCATCCCAACAACGACCCTCCTATTCCATGTGCCTCAACCTTTCTCATCAATCTCTCATGAGGGACTCTGTCGAAAGCTTTACTGAAATCTAAATCTATAATATCATATGACTTGTCACTATCTACTGCTTCATATACCTCTGAGAAAAAGCTAAGCAAATTAGTAAGGCAAGAACGTCCCTGAGTGAATCCATGCTGAGAAGAATTTATTAAGTTAAATTTTACTAAGTGGCTTCTAATTTTCCTAGCAATAATGGACTCTAGCAACTTTCCTATGATTGATGTGAGACTAATGGGACGGTAATTGGATGCTATCGATTTATCACCTTTTTTGAAGATCGGAACTACATTTGCAAGCTTCCAAGTTTCTGGAACTAAACCTGTTTCTAATGACTTGTTAAATATAAATGCTAATGGACTACTTAACTCATCTCTGCATTCTTTTAATACTCTAGCATATACCTCGTCAGGACCAGGCGATTTTTGAGGTTTCAGTCTGTCAATTTCCTTAAGCACATCATTTCTACTTATACTAACTGTACTTAACATATTTTCTATACTATCACTATATACCATATTGACTTCTGGAATCTGTGCCAAATTTTCATTAGTGAAAACGGAAAGAAACTGACTATTTAATGTACTGCACATTTCTAAATCATTTTCTGTTATTTCTCCTATTGAAGTTTTTAGGGGGCCTATTACATCTCTAACTTTAGATTTATATAGTTGGTAAAAAGCTTTAGGGTTATTTTTTGAGTGGCTGGCTATCCTTATTTCATAATTTATTTTTGCTTTCCTGATTTCCTTTTTGACCTGTCTTGATAGAGTCTGATAGTATATATGCAAATGATTTTCACCTTTCTTTATTTTTCGATATATTCCTTTCTTTTTTCCTATAAGATATATTAGCTTATTAGTCATCCATTTTGGTTGGTTCTGCGTCGATCTAAATCTTCTTTTAGGGATATATTTATTTTGAGCATTGTGGAGTGAAGCAATAAACTGGTTATATGTAGGTGGCAAGTTTAACTCTGGCATATCCTGACTTAATTGCTTAACAATAGGGTCCACCCTTAAGTCTCTTCTTAGCCCACCATAATCGGCTTTTCTGAAATCTGGGATAAGTGTCGTATTCTCTTTAGCATTCCCTGTCCATTGCATATTAAAATAAATAGATTTATGATCGCTATTTCCTAGGTGGTCACCAATCTCTACATTATTTATCATATGTTCATTGTTACTGAAAACTAAATCAAGAATATTAATACCTCTAGTCGGCGTATCTATGAATTGAAATAAAAAACTATCTTGTACTACCTCAATAAACTCTACTGAATCGGAGTCGCCTATTTGGTGCTGCCAATCAATGTTCGGAAAATTAAAATCCCCCATAATGCACACATTGCTAAACCTTGATGCTATTTTAATTTCCTCCCATAACGATTTTCCGCCATTTCTACTCATATTAGGCGGTCTATATATAACTCCAATAACTATGGTCTCACTACCTTCGTTAACCTCTACCCAAACACTTTCATTATCATTATTTAGTCTAATACCTGATTTAATACAGCTTTTTAATGTACTCCTGACAAACACTGCTATACCCCCGCCCCTCCTACTTGTTCGGTCATATTTAAACAAACTATATCCTGGAATATCAAATTCTGCTAAAAAATGCCTAGATTCTGTATTAATCCACGTTTCAGTTAGCGCTATTATGTCTATATTTGCTGTGCTAACGAGTGCTCTAAGTTCGTTCATTTTGTTACATAAACTCCTACAATTTGTATAATATACCCTCAACCTATTACTTTTATTTGCAACTAATTTTCTATTGTGTTTAGCTAACTTATTATTTCCTGTTGAACTACTAGCTCTAGACGGAAATTCTACTCTATCAGTATTCTCATCTTTACTATCAGTTACATGTGTAGTGTTATCGATACTACTATTACACATCACTATATCCGCACTATCTTGACTGATTATTTCTATTTTACTCACTGGTTTGTCACATGAAGTACCTGCTCCATATGGAGACAGTATTTTACTTACACACCCAGGTTTTTTTAACGAAACCCCGCAACAATCTTGTCGAGTGAGCTGGCCAAGGTCGAAACTCCTAGTCGAGAGAGATGTACTCCATCCTGGGCATACAGTTCATCCTTACCATAAAAGAGGGACCAGTTATCCAGGAATGGAATAGTATTTGCCTTACAATACTTCTCCAGCCGGCTATTTACACCAATAGCCCTGGAGGACCATTCCTTCCTTACCCCTCTTCTAGGCAGGATACTGTTTACCACAGGAACTCCACCTTTTTCCTTGATCCTCTCCAACATTTCCTGATACTTGGAGAGCAACTCCTCAGTCCTGCATCTCCATATGTCGTTGCTCCCTGCGTTGAGGAAGATGATGGGGTCCTCCCCACTCACTTCCATGACAGCATCTATCTTCTCAGCCACCCTCCCGACTCCGGCACCAGGCACGCAGACAACTTTACCAACCTGAGTGTTTGTTGCCCTGCCAAGGTATCTAACCAATGAATCACCGACAATGAAAGCAGACTTAGCTTTTTCCTTTTGTCGGCGTGTAGCAGTAGTTGTTGCAGCAACAGCAGCAGACTCCCCCCCACTCCCCTCTCACTGCCTCGATGATCGCCACTTCATCGCCATCACTCTCATCAGCCAAGGTGCTGAAGTTGTTGTGGGTCTTGACTGGCTGCCTTTTCAGCTTGCAGGCCGTTGCACTAGTTGACACCACTTTCCAAGGGGCTTCACGATCCCTGGGAACACTTCCGGTAGCCTCACACTTCTTCTCCGCCATAGCTAGTCTCAAGGCCAAATTTTCATCTTTGAGACACTGAATCTCCTGCTCCACACTCTCCAGTCTTTCTTGCAAAGCAAGACAAAGCTGGAGAGTATGGGAGGAGACAGCAGACTCATCAACAACAGCCATCACTATGAAAGTTCACAAGGACCTCACTAAGGGTAAACCGGTACACTAGCGGTCACTGGGGACGTCCACACTAGTCACGGGTCAGAGGGCAACTGATGAGTCAGAGGGCAACTGATACTTAACAAAAGTACTCGATACTTAACAACAACATACAGGCACACACGAACAAGCGACGCTCTCCTTCTTGTGGCCGGAGATGCGGGGCGTCGGTCCAGCCGGCTGTTGTTTACATGCGTCGGACCGACGCCTCGCACACCAAGTTCACAGGCTTTGACCTCATGGGTGTTTAAGAGCCCTTCCGGGCAGCTCGCAGCTCGTGTATGCTTTTTTATGGGTGTTCAAGAGCCCTTCCGGGAACAGAGGGTCCTTGTTTATAATTGTTTGTGAATTCACATATTTTCCTGAAGGTCTGTTTTTTCTTGAACTATCCTTTCTAAAAACCAGATTCCAAATCCCTTAATTCCCTCTCGAGTGGCACTCTTTTTTTTCCAAACTCTTGCTCTGTTATAGCTTTCTTTTATCTCAACTATTCTTCTGTTATCTGGCAAGTATATTTTTTTGAACTCTGGATGTTTTGTTTAAGCTTTTACTTCTCCCTGAACTATATTTTTCTGTATGACCTATTTTTGTCTCAATGTTGTTATTTTAATCTCAATGTATACTGTAATGCTGATTGTGTGTGTGTGTGTGTGTGTGTGTGGGTGTGTGGGTGTGTGTGAGTGTGTGTGTGTTCCTTCTATAAATGCTAACTTGTTATTGAAACTGTTTATTACAACTGAAACTACATATAGGAAAAAATCCGATAAAAAGAGCATCGAGTTACGGGCTACCCCCAAAATGGGGATTGGGCCTGAGCATATAGATAGATAGAGTTACTCAGATCCATTGAACATTGGATTGGTCAAATACCATGGAGAAGACCATAGCTTCTGGTTATGTCGGGTACCTGTATGATATATAGTATTTGTTTGTGTGCGCCAGAATATAACGTTCCGTTATACTCGTTGTCAATAGCCGTTATCTTATCATGTTGTTCAGCCTGTAGCGAGGATTTTCAGATAATGTAATACATATTTGAACATTTGATTAGTTCAGATCCATCTTCCCCAATCTAAACTTTTAGAGGACACATATTTGAAGCTTCTAATGTTTGTATTCTGTGACGAGTAGCAAATTGTGAAGACTTCTAAAATAAGTGGAACTGAATTTTCTTATCCCTTTTATTTTACAGTGTCTGTGTTCTACTATACACACACGGATATTAACGTGTTTTATTGAACACTCTGAATTATCTTTTTTCTCTCTCCTCTGTTTCCTATTTTTATGTTCCTATACCTTATTTCAACCTCTTTGGTATTACTCACTGTCATAGCTCCTATTATCGCTGACCTTTATTACTATTATAATCTTGTGTGTTTATCCATTATGTTGAGATCTCTACCGTTCTACACCTCAAATATTGCATCGTTTATTTTCCCTATGCCACAAACCAGACCTTTTATCTTTCCCATTTGTGCTGCTATGATTTCCCCACAGACCCCGCAGTGTGTTAAAGGCCTCAGAGAACCAATGAAGGATCAGGCCACGCCACGCCACATATACCACCCCTATATTGGCACACTTAAAGGTCTCGTGTTTTGGTAGCTGGTTTCTCGGTTTTCTTTTGTTTCTATATTCCCTTCCTCTATCCTGCTTTAAGGCTTGTTTTGGTAGCTGGTTTCTCGGTTTTCTTTTGTCTCTATATTCCCTTCCTCTATCCTGCTTTAAGGCTTGTTTTAGCTCCTTGTCCCTTTATTTTATAAATGCCTTATCTTCCTCAGTTTACTCATTTGCCGATCGTGTTTCGTTCAATCTTATTGCTAGATATGTATACATCAAATGTTTGTCACTCTATTTTCTACGCTCAAACTTCTCCCCTTTTATGCTATAACATTGACGCGTTTTCTTCTAATATGTACGGCCATGGTTTCGTTGTTAGACTACATACAACTACTGGAGAACAGGGCCTCGCTACATAAACCCACGCTAAACTAACCTTCTTTTAACCGCTGTATTCTCTCGATATTACTTTGTCTTTAATCTGTTAATTACTTGTACCGTTTCTACGAACTTCCTGTACATCTCCTGCTTTCATATTTATTTTCAGTTTTCCATTTTGTCCTCTGAATTCCGTGATTTACTCTTGATTCCTGCCTTTCCTTGCCATGAACCACGACCTCTTCTGTCCTCATTTCTGCGGCCATGATTTCCCAACGGAGGCCACACAACACTGTTGGGGGAGCAGGTCTCGCTACATAAAACCTAAATTGGCCTTCTTTCCTTTTCTACCTTGATCTTCTCTGTATGTATCTTTTGGATGTCTCATTAGTTTGTACTTGTCTTCTTGTTTTCCGTATGGCACTGTTCCTTGCATAATTATCATGTTCTTTCCTATTTATCTGTTTGTTTTGTTAGACCCCTGTCTTGTTACCATCTCATATTTGTTCATGGTTATTTTATTTTTGTAATTTATATTATTTGTTTCTTGTATCTCCTTTTATGTTTCAAATTCATGTTCCTTTTTCCACCTATCTATCCATCTCCTTGGATATTTTCTAGTCTCTCTCTCTCTCCTCTCCTTGAACTCTTTTTTTGTTTTCCCTCTGTGTATGTCCTTTCGTATTAGTTAGATCTCCTTTTATTTTACATCTGTAATATCGTCTGGTCGAATCCCTCTTTTATATATGTTGGTTGTTATTGTTAATCATTATGAGACAACTGAACTGACCTATGTCCTCATAGCCTTTCTTCAAGGCTGGGCTTAACTTTACACTATGGACCATTACTATAATTATCGACCTTCCTTTCCTCACAGACAGTTGTTACTTCATCTGGATCTTATCTCCTTCTTTATTTGATCATATCTCACCTAAGGTCCCCGACCCAACACCCTCCACCCCCAGACTCGCATGCCTAATATCATCCAAGATGTGTTACATAAAACACTAGGGAACACAGTTTCCAAGTTCTTATAGGATTTTTTTTTTTTTTTTTCCGGAGAGAAAGTTAAATTAGTAAATTTTGAAGTTGTAATACAAGAGAAGGAACACAATTGTATGGTATGTGTGTTCATTTTGCATATGTGTAGTAAATTAGTTCTGAACTTGTTTTGTTAAGTGTAATGGGCTCTCTTCAACATATGTCTAACATCAAAAAATGTTCCATGGATGTACTTTCCACCCTCTCTGGGCTTAATACTAAGAAGGCGTACGAACCGGACAGTGTTCTCACTATTGTACTAAAAAACTGTGCTTCCGAGCTGACTCCCTGACTAGGCAAACTCTTCCGTCTCTGTCTCTCCTCTAACGTCTTCCCTTCTTGCTGGAAGTTTGCTCTCATTCAACCTGTCCCAAAGAAGGGTGACTGCTCTCAACCCACCAACTATCGTCCAATTGCTCTCATCTCTTGTATCTCTAAACTTTATGAAACTAATCTTACCTCAAAATGTCTTAATAATTTATCTTCTCATAACCTACTCTCAAACCGCCAGTATGGCTTCCTTATGCCCCATTCCCATTGATGCGATTTCATACGATTTTCATCGCAGACACCAAGAAATAAGCACATTCGTGGCATCTCGCAACAAAATCTTGAACCCTCCTATGATAATCGTTTGACTCGCAAGGCCTCGCAAGGGCCCTCGCGGGTCATCGCAAATGTTCAGATTGTTCAAAATTTGGGACGAGGACTTGCGAGGGGTCCGAACTCTCGCAAGGATCGTCGAACATTGCCGAGGGATAGGTGAGGCCCTCGGAGATCCTCGGTGACATCAGCGAGACATCGACGAGGGTGTCCCACGAAAAAAAAGCGTCGCTGAGAGTATACCCGCCATGGGTATACTTCGCAGAGGCGTGCAAAGGGCTGTGCGACGTAGATGAATGCTCGGAAAACACCTCGCCGAGGCCAAGGAGCACCTTCGGCGAGGTGGGTAAAAAAAAAAAGATTAGGTCTATAGTGAACCTGTCAACCCTTTTTTCTATGTAGTTCTCGTAAGGGGGTTCACCTGTTTTTTTTTTCTCTTTCTCTCCTTCTCTGTCCTTCTCTGGCTTGAATCCATTCAGCCCCATTCAGCCAACTGTTTTATGACGTTTATCCCCATCCAAGTATCGATATCTTCCTGGCGAGCAATAGCGAGCCAGCATTGTATGGAGATATCCGGCTTCGCCGGAGAAATTTTTCGTCGTGCATGCAGCTGCGTGTTGTCTGTGAGTGAGTGGATGGATCGGTGAGAGATATGAGTATGGATGTGCTTCTGGAAGTTGGTTCGGGGTGGGCAGGGAGGGAGAGAGGGCAATAATTGTGTGTGATACCGTGTGCTGGGTGTTGTTTTGATATTTCTTGGTGTCTGTGGGTGTGTTGCCATGTAGTTTAGTGGGTGGTCTTGGTTCGTGGAGGCTGCTGCCAGGAATTGAGTGCCTCTCATGTCCAGATGGTCTTTGACTTTGAGGATTTTGGTTTCTTGATGTAGGTGATCTGTGGGTGCAGTAGCTGTGCAGCCTGTAATGATCTTCAGGGCTTTGTTTTGAATAGTCTGTAAGGTCTTATGATGTGTTTCAGCTAGGTTAGAAGCCCAGGCTGGGCTTGCGTATTCCATCACTGATCTTATGTATTGTTTATATACTGTGGTGGTAGTTTCTTTGTTGTGTCCAAATTTTGTGTGAGCAAGTGACCTGAGGGCATTAAGTCTGGGTGTCAGTTTCTTTTTAATGTTTGTGGTGTTCTGTTTGAATGTCATATGTAGGTCAGGTTGTAGTACCAGGCAGTGTACATTCCGCAAGAATGGACTGGACTGTTCCACTGGCTGTGGGCATTGCCGAGGTCTCTGTACAAATATCTCACAGGTAGACAATGACGATGTAATACATTTATGAGCAGCGTTTGATGATTGTTACTTTAGTAATTTTTGTGCAAACACGAACTGTCAAGTATTATTTCACAGTATTGTTTGCAAAATATAGCATTAATTTTTCACGTTGTACCTGCTATATACAGAGTACATGCAGTGCTTACTTTTACATACGATTTACATTTGCTGTTCTTGACGTATACTACACACATTTGTATTGCACATTTTATTTTGTAGTGTTTCATCAGGTTGTTTTACTAGTTTCTAGAATACTATTATAACAGACTTAATCAATGTCTGGATGTACATATCGATGGAGAATGTACATTGCTTGCTACAATAGTACTTTTCATCAACATAAACATGCCAGGGAATTGTCTTATGAAATTAAGATGTTCAATATCTGATTCGTACTTTAAATTGCAATACAATTACAATGAAATTTCGATTTCTGGCGCCCATCTTAAATTTATGCAAAGGAGACAGTGTTCCCATATTTTTATTCGAGTAAACTTTTGATATTATTCTAGACATATTTCTGTGTTGAATAATGTTGCTTTCATTACTATTGCAATTTGTTGAGGGTTGACCCCTTTTTTGGCCTAATTTCCCAGGACTATTAGTTGCTAGCATTTGTGTGTGAGGTGTTTGTGTATATGGCATCTAGCTACGTGATCACGAGTCGGAGCGGGTTGTGGTGGATGGAATATCATTCCAAATGAAGCCATTACTTTTAAGCTCCTCGGTGGTCTCGTTGACTAGGTGCTGGAGTGCTGCACTACTGGCCTGGGTTCGAACCCTCGCTGGGGCATGACACAAAAATATTAATTTATTAAGGCTCTACTTGTTTATCAGTGAGGCCTTCAATGTGCCCCAAATTACTTGTATCCTTCTCTAGTACTTAGTTGCTAGCGTTTGTGTATGTGAGGTGTTTGTGTGTATGGCATCAAGCTACGTGATCACGAGTCGGAGCGGGTGGTGGTGGATGGGATATCATTCCAAATGAAGCCATTACTTTTAAGCTCCTCGGTGGTCTAGTTGGTTAGGTGCTGGAGTGCTGCACTACTGGCCTGGGTTCGAACCCTCGCTGGGGCATGACAAAAAAATATTAATATATATATATATATACCTGTATATATATACTGTATATATATATATATATATATATATATATATATACACAGCGTGTTTCCGAACTTTACCGACAAACTTTGTGGGTTAATAGATGGGGAGATCCGAAATATAAATGCCCAAGTAAAAATAATAACGTAAACGTATTATAAGAGAGGTACAGGACCTGCTAGCAGAAAATGCTGACAACACTGGTGTAAAATGATAAACAGAGGCTTTACCGTACTGGTTGTGACGAAGGCAACGCCGTAGCCAAGTGTCCGAACGGTTAACAAAACAGTACAGTATCTCAATGACGGGATTCGATCAGATCCGTAGGCTTCGAATTATTGAACCCGATGCTTTGTGTGTCTTGTTATAGCAGATAAGATAGTAGTCACCTGTCTTCCCTGGGCTCGAACACATCAACGCTCGATATTACCCACGAGAACAGGGACTCTCCGGTGATGAGCTTGACGACTTACCGTATTCGAAACAGTATCATAGGTACAGTACGTGGGATGGGGGCTAAAACGCAAATATTAATAATTTATTTTAATTGAATTTGAGGATTTTAACCCTTTGAAGCACACTGACGCCTGTTGACCATCAATTGTGGCTCTTATTAGATGGTTTATTCAGATTAGCAAGGCTGTATGGAAGCCAGGATATACATTTGGGTATTTGTAGCCCAATTCATTGCACATATTCTACCTACTGTACAGTATACCCAGTTCATTTTAATCTGAGGCTAAACAGAATCCTTCAGCAATTGAATCTCCCAAAAACGTTTTTAGGCCTATCCTACGTTAAATAAAATCGCCTAAAACTGAGCGGACTATTGGGGAAATTATACTGTATCATCGGTAAGGGAGAGGTTAACACGGTGAGAATCATGACGCGATACACCTGTTTCATGTGGATATTATTGGATACTTTTATACAGTTTAGGACTAATCTTTATAGCCCTACCCTTACTAACCCTGAAAAAATAACTAGGTAAAAAGGCGTCATCGTACTTCAAAGGGTTAAGAGTTGCGCTTTGGCAATTGAGCCTTGTATTTGCCGCATTTGCTGAAGGTACAATTAAATACACTCCTAGCATTGCTAATTTTGCATGCCATTGCGATAAAATTACTGCCAATACCGATATTTTCCCAAAATTATGCAGGCCTCATCGGGACTCGAACCCGTAACACCACATACACATTGTGAGTGGTATGACCATTACACCACTAAGACAACTCCATTAAGTACTGTAATGACAAATCCTTTAATGTAATAAGCACCAGTTCTAGCACCAGTGCTACTAAAGGGAGTACAATTTTCTTTTTATAATTAGGTTGAATGAAGCTGATGCGGTACATGCATTTGTATTTGTATTTGAAGGTTCCTATTTGTATTTTTTGGTATGAACCCTGTGTTTGTTTGTTATTCATATTACAAACCTCACATTTGTATTGTATTTGTAATTGACAAGGGAGTATACAAGTTTGAATATTTATACCTGCATTTGTAATTGCCTGCAAATAAATTAGCGTACTTCTTTCCGTATTTGTATGTGGCCACTTGTATTGCATCCCATTCCTGATAAGTGTGTATGGATAAATCATAACTGATAGTTAAGGAGTCACAGAAATACGCGAATGACATGATATTGGGACGTGATTATTAATCCTATGCACTCAATGTCTCGACTGTATTATGCTTCACAGATTGGGTTGACACCATGGAAAGGTTCACCTTCCCAGAAATGGCCGACATGCATATGGTCTAGGGTGCAGCACAGCGAAATGGGCGACAAGCATTGCGCATGTATGCAGCAAGGCACCCTCTCCGACATCCTCCTCACCATACAACGTTTGCCGCTATTCATAGGAGGCTTTGCGAGAGAGGCAGGTTTACTCCACATATGAATGACACAGGACGGCCACGTCATGCTCGTACAGCAAATAACGAGGAACTTGTTCTGGAGGAAGTTGCAGGGAATCCTCGCACTAGTACTCGTGCAATAGCTGCTGAATTGGGGATAAGTTATACATCTGTATGGAGGGTGTTGCATGAACATTTTTTGTACCGTTTTCATTTCCGACAGATACAGGCATTGAATCCAAATGAATATCCAAGGCGACGGGATTTCTGCCAATGGTTTGTACATACAGTAGAACAAGACAGGTATTTCCCAAGTTATGTATTGTTTACAGATGAGTGTACCTTCACCCGCGGTGGTATGTTCAACACACACAACTTCCACCACTGGGATGAGGAAAACCCTCATGTTTCGTGGAGCCGAGGATATCAGGAAAGGTATTCGGTTAACATTTGGTGCGGTATAATTGGTGACCACCTCTTAGGGCCACATGTATTCCATGGTCATCTTACAGGAGCGACATATTTGGAGTTCCTACAGGACACATTGCCAGTATTCTTGGACGACGTCCCCTTACGAACGCGACGTACACTTTGGTTGATGCACGATGGAGCTCCTGCACATAGTAGTAGAGTAGTTAGGGAATATTTGAGTAACTCTTTCCCAGGCAGGTGGATTGGCCAGGGTGGTCCCATTTCATGGCCAGCAAGATCACCGGATTTGAACCCAGCGGATTTCTTCCTGTGGGGCCACCTAAAGACTCTGGTTTACTGTTATACTCCAATCGAAAGTCATGATGACCTACTGACGCGAATTAGGAATGGCTGTGCCACAATACGTAATATGATACGCCAGATGTGTTGGGACAAGTCAGGAACTCCTTGATCCGCCGTTGCAATTTATGTATTCAGGTTGGAGGTGGCCATTTCGAACAGTTCCTGTAAATACGTATGCTGCTGTACACAGTTTATTGTATGTATTTTTACTATAACCTCTTAATTCATCAGTTTTGTACACGAAAATAGTATGATCATTGTACTACATAATACCTGCTATGTATGTCACAACCCAATATTATGTACTGTACCTTAAGAACATAAGAACATAAGAACATAAGAAAATGGGAGTCTGCAGAAAGCCGATTGGCCTAAGCAAGGCAGATCCCTGTCCCACACAACCCCAATTCAATTACAAAGCCCAATTATAGGCTTCACACTCTAATACCCTGAGGATCATCTTACCAAAACGGTTAGAGATTAACGCAGGATTATGGAGGTCTGCAGAGCGCTGATTGGCCCAACCCGGCTGATCCCCCTTCACACCCAACCCTTCTCGTCCATATGCTTATCTAATTTTATCTTAAAGCTCCCTACAGTTTTAGATCCCACTATAGCACTTGGTAGTCCATTCCACCCATCTACAACTCTGTTACCAAACCAATACTTGCCTATATCTTTTCTGAAACGAAATTTATCTAATTTGAAACCATTGGTACGAGTTCTTTCGCTATCACTGAGCTTTAGTAC
The DNA here is from genome assembly GCA_032716605.1 of Paralithodes platypus. Classification (NCBI taxonomy): domain Eukaryota; kingdom Metazoa; phylum Arthropoda; class Malacostraca; order Decapoda; family Lithodidae; genus Paralithodes; species Paralithodes platypus. The sequence continues at coordinate 40,635,602 of CM064530.1, forward strand.
ATTTGCCATGTCCCCTTTGTTAATCCCACTAACCCACTTGAACACCTCTATCATATCCCCTCTAACTCTGCGTCTCTCTAACGAATGTAAACCTAATTTCTTCAACCTTTCTTCATACGAAAGATTTCTAATATTATGGATCATTTTTGTCATTCTACGCTGTACTCTCTCCAATGAATCTATGTCCATTCTGTAATAAGGACACCAAAATTGGACAGCATAATCCATGTGGGGTCTCACTAATGACAAGTAAAGTTTTAAGATAACATCAGCAGTTCTGTTACTCACACTCCTAGAGATGAACCCGAGAATCCTGTTTGCCTTATTACGAACGCTTATACACTGTTTTCTAGGCTTCAAATCATTGCTAACAAACACACCTAGATCTTTCTCGCAGTCTGAATTTTCTAATTCTAAATTAGCTAGTTTATATTTAAAATTTGTTTGCATCTTCCCTATCTTTAATACCTTGCATTTGTCAATGTTAAACTTCATCTGCCAATTTACTGACCATTCATGTAAGGTATCTAGATCCCTTTGGAGGCACTCTATATCGCTATCTGAATCAATTGATCTCCCTATTTTAGTATCGTCTGCGAATTTACTTATCCTACTAGTTATACCTAAATCTAGGTCATTTATGTATATAAGAAACAACAGGGGACCTAATACCGATCCCTGGGGGACACCACTTTTGACTGCTCCCCATTCTGACTTGGTACCATTTATGCTGACTCTCTGCTTCCTACCAATTAGCCATGACCTAATCCATCCTAACAACGCCCCACCTATTCCATGTGCCTCAACCTTTCTCATCAATCTCTCATGAGGGACTCTGTCGAAAGCTTTACTGAAATCTAAATATATAATATCATATGACTTGTCATTATCTACTGCTTCATATACCTCTGAGAAAAAACTAAGCAAATTAGTAAGGCAAGACCGTCCCTGAGTGAATCCATGCTGAGAAGAATTGATTAAGTTAAATGTTTCTAAGTGGTTTCTCATTTTCCTAGCAATAATTGACTCTAGTAGTTTTCCTATGATTGAAGTGAGACTAATGGGACGGTAATTGGATGCTATTGATTTATCACCTTTTTTGAAGATCGGAACTACATTTGCAAGCTTCCAAGCTTCTGGAACTATACCTGTTTCTAATGACTTGTTAAATAGAAATGTTAATGGATAACTTAACTCATCTCTGCATTCTTTTAATACTCTAGCATATACCTCATCAGGACCAGGCGATTTATGAGGTTTCAGTCTGTCAATTTCCTTAACCACATCATTTCTACTTATAGTAACCGTACTTAACCTATTTTCTATACTATCGCTGTATACCTTACGGACTTCTGGAAACTGTGCCAAATTTTCATTAGTGAAAACGGAAAGAAATTGACTATTTAATGTACTGCACATTTCTAAATCACTTTCTGTCAATTTTCCTATAGAAGTTTTAAGGGGACCAATTACATCTCTAACCTTGGATTTATATAGTTGGTAAAAAGCTTTAGGATTATTTTTTGAGTCATTGGCAACCTTAATTTCATAATTTATTTTTTCTTTCCTAATATCCTTTTTTACCTGTCTTGATAGATTCTGATAGTAAGCAAGTAGGTGAATTTCGCCTTTTCTAATTTTTCTATATATTCCTCTCTTTTGTCCTAGAAGATCTAATAGTCTATTATTCATTCATTTGGGTTGGTTCTGTGTTGATCTAAATTTTCTTTTGGGGATATATTTATTTTGCGCATTGAATACTGACTTGATAAAATTATCGTATGTATCTACCAAGTTTGACGTCTCCTCCTGACTTAAGATGACAGGTGCCTGAGAAAGGATACACTCATTTGGACACCTGGATCGACTTAATTTTTTGACCATAGGGTCCGCTAACAGGGCTTCTCTTAACCCACCATAATTGGCTTTTCTGAAGTCAGGTATTAATGTTGTATTCTCTCTGGTATTACCTTTCCATTGTATATTAAAATACACAGAATTGTGATCACTATTTCCTAGGTGGTCCCCGATTTCTACACTATTTATCATATGTTCATTGTTACTGAAAACTAAATCGAGAATATTATCACCTCTAGTTGGCGTATCTATGAATTGAGTTAAAAAACTATCTTGTACTACCTCAATAAACTCCTTTGAATCAGAGTCGCCTATTTGTTGCTGCCAATCTATATTAGGGAAATTAAAATCCCCCATAATGCACACGTTGCTAAGCCTTGATGCTATTTTAATTTCCTCCCATAATGATGTTCCGTCATTTCTACTCATATTTGGCGGTCTATACATAACTCCAATAACTAAAGTCTCACTACCTTCGTTAACTTCTACCCAAACACTTTCATTTTCATTATTTACTCTAATACCTGATTTAGTACAGCTTTTTAATGAACTCCTGACAAACACTGCTATACCGCCACCCCTCTTACTTGTTCGGTCATATTTAAACAAACTATATCCCGGTATATCAAACTCTGCTAAAAAATGCCTGGTTTCTGTATTAATCCATGTTTCAGTTAGCGCTATTATATCTATATTTTCTTTGCTAACCAGTGCTCTAAGTTCGTTCATTTTGTTACATAAACTCCTGCAATTTGTATAATAAACACTCAAACTATTACTTGTATTTGCAACTATTTTTCTATTGTTTTTAACTAATTTATTTTTACCTGTTGAACTACTGGACCTAGACGGAACATCTACGCTATCAGAATGTTCGTTATTACTATCAATTTGATGTGGCTGGGATTCTATTTTACTTACACACCTATGGTTTATTAACAAAACCCCGCAACAAACTTGTCGAGTGAGCTGGCTAAGGTCGAAACTCCTAGTCGAGAGAGATGTACTCCATCCTGGGCATACAGTTCATCCTTACCGTAGAAGAGGGTCCAGTTATCCAGGAATGGAATAGTATTTGCCTTGCAATACTTCTCCAGCCGGCTATTCACACCAATAGCCCTGGAGGACCATTCCTTCCTTACCCCTCTTCTTGGTAGGATACTGTGTACCACAGGAACTCCACCCTTCTCCTTGATCCTCTCCAACATTTCCTGGTACGTGGTGAGCAACTCCTCAGTCCTGCATTTCCAAATGTCGTTGCTCCCTGCGTTGAGGAAGATGATGGGGTCCTCTCCACTCGCTTCCATGACACCATCTAGCTTTTCTGACACCTTCTCGACTCCGGCACCAGGCAGACAGACAACTTTACCAACATGTGTGTTAGTAGCCCTACCAAGGTATTTAATCATTGAATCCCCTACAATTAAAATAGACTTAGCTTTTTTCCGTTGTCGGCGTGTAGCAGGAGTTGTAGCAGCAACAGCAGCAGACTTCCCCCCCTCCCCTCTCACTGCCTCGATGATCGCCACTTCCTCGCCATCACTCTCATCAGCCAAGGTGCTGAAGTTGTTGTGGGTCTTGAGTGGCTGCCTTTTCAGCTTGCAGGCCGTTGCACTGGTTGACACCACTTTCCAAGGGGTTTCACGATCCCTGGGAACACTTCCGGTAGCCTCACACTTCTTTTCCGCCATAGCTAGTCTCAAGGCCAAATTTTCATCTTTGAGACACTGAATCTCCTGCTCCACACTCTCCAGTCTTTCTTGCAAAGCAAGACAAAGCTGGAGAGTATGGGAGGAGACAGCAGACTCATCAACAACAGCCATCACTAAAAAATCACTTAATTATTCATTGACCGGGGTGCAGTACTGGGCAGTAATAATAAATAATATTAATGTTCAGGGTACTTGTATAGCACTTATATCTCCTTCGGGATTTACAAGCGCTAAGCAACGACCGGAGTCCATTACTCCCCGAATGGGACGTCTCAAATGTCCACTAACTCCAGGTACCTATGCATTGCTAGGTGAACACAGGCACAGGGTGTAAGGGGACTGGCCACATGTTTCGCCCTCCCCGGGAATCGAATCCAGGTCCTTCTGCTTATGTGTCAGACACGCTACCAATACGCCACAGATCACAGAATGCAGAAGTGTTTTCTACAATTGTTATTGTACTGTATGTATGTAACGTATTACTGTACTAGAATGTCCGTTGTGTAATAAATGTATGGGAATGCCTAGTATGGTTTACACTATCTAAATTATAGTTTATACCTGCATAATATTTAATTGAATTGGCTGTAGGACAACTCCTAGCTCAATACTGTATGAACCCTACAACACCCAAACGAACCATCGGAACATGGATAGGCCCTACGTATTCCATAATTTCAGTACTGTATTAGTAACGCTAAATCCTACGGTTTTTATGGATTATCGCTGGTGCATGAATCATACCAAAACAACGCAGAACTCAAGCTACAGACAGATACAGATTGACATATTCAGGTCCGCTCGTAAGAGAAGCTTTAAAACCTTCCCTCGATTACCCAAGAAAGGACAGGGATGTGGGGGTGGGGGGGGGGGGGGGGGAGGTGAGGGTGGGGTAGGGGGAGATTTGACGTGTTCGATCGTTCGGCCACAGGCTGTGGCTGTGTAGGCTATTCTGTTTAAGTAAATAGGGCGTTGCCTTTATCACAGCCAGTAATGTCTCTGTTTAGCATTTCATACTAGCGAGTTTAGCATAGGATAAGCACAAAAGTGCTAAGTTCCATTGGCCAAATGTTTTCCGTTTCATATGTCTTCCATAACATTAATCATGCGAAGTATGATTTGTACTTTGCATTGACAGTTATTAACGACATCATATTCTTGTTTCAAGTTATGTAAACTCTTTGTTAGCAGTTTCTGCTAGCAGGTCCTGTACCTCTCTTATAATGCATTTACGTTATATTTTTAATTAGGCATGTATACTTAGATTCTGTTCATCTATTAACCCACAAAGTTTGTCGATAAAGTTCAGAAACACGCTGTATTATATATACTGTATATATATATATATATATATATATATATATCAGTGATGGGTTTGTTCTTGGGGAACCTCAAGTAACAGATGAAGAGGATACACAGGGTAGCAGCAAACAGCATGGTGCAGGATAAAAAAAAAAAAAACAGGTGGGGGGCCAGTACTTTATTTAGCAGTCAGACAAACGTTTCGACACTCGTGTGTCATCTTCAGTGTTCTAGAAAACAATAATAAAACATAGCAAATATTTAAAAATAAAATCGCGAAAAGCGAGTATATTATAACTAAAAATGTAGCCTCAACATAGCTACACTGGGAAATATTTAATGTAGCCTCAACATAGCTACACTGGGAAATATTTAATGTAGCCTCAACATAGCTACACTGGGAAATATTTAATGTAGCCTCAACATAGCTACACTGGGAAATATTTAATGTAGCCTCAACATAGCTACACTGGGAAATATTTAATGTAGCCTCAACATAGCTACACTGGGAAATATTTAATGTAGCCTCAACATAGCTACACTGGGAAATATTTAATGTAGCCTCAACATAGCTACACTGGGAAATATTTAATGTAGCCTCAACATAGCTACACTGGGAAATATTTAATGTAGCCTCAACATAGCTACACTGGGAAATATTTAATGTAGCCTCAACATAGCTACACTGGGAAATATTTAATGTAGCCTCAACATAGCTACACTGGGAAATATTTAATGTAGCCTCAACATAGCTACACTGGGAAATATTTAATGTAGCCTCAACATAGCTACACTGGGAAATGTTTAATCACAATGGATATGTAGAGGGGCTGCCGAAAGGCAGTTATTAAGGGGGGGGTCTTTCTTTAAAAATATATAGAGACTCTAAAATCCTAAGGTTACCGGTATTACAGGAGTCAAGAATGCTAAAATCTTTATAGCTTACAGCAAGGTTACAACCGTAGCAATGCTCTATCACGGCTGAATGAGGAGGGTTACTGATGGGGAGGCCGGTTCTACTGGACTGACCCTTGTGCTCATCCATCCTTACTTTGAGAGCTCGTATTGTGCTCCCAATGTAGCCATTTTTGCAAAATGGACAGGTAAATTTATAAACGATGGATGAGCGAAGTTCAGTGGGAAGTCTATCTTTGTAGTGAAACATGGATCGAATCTTAAATTCATTCTTGTGAATTATTTTAAAATTGATATGAGGGAAGAAATTAGGTAATTTGTTGTTCAGTAATCTTTCTATTTTTTCTGATACCTTTCCAAGAAAGGGTAAACTAATATAAAAATCCTCCTTTTTAGCAGTGAGCACAGGTTGTCTAGGTTGGTACAATTTATTTAGGAAATTCCTTAATTGCTTGTTGAAGAGGTCACTGGTGAAGCCATTATTAATAAACAAGTCTCCAAGGAAGGATATCTCGCAGTGAAAAAGGCTGTATGTCGAAGTCAAGTGGTACGCCCTGTGAAGAAGGGTTTTAATTGCATTAATTTTGAATCTGAGTGGACAGTAGCTAAAGAAGCTAATACCGAGACCGGAAAAGGTGGGTTTTCTAAAGATTGAGATAACAAGTATGTCATTAACTTTGGTAAGTAGAAGGTCGAGGAATGGCAAAGTGTTATTTACCTAGTTTTCGCTAGTGAATTTTATATTTTTGTGCTGTTTATTTAGGTAATTTAGAAACAATGGGGTATGACTTTTATCTTTAAAGACCAGCAGGGTGTCGTCGACATATCTACGGTAGAGGATAGGTTTGAAAGTGGGAGGGCAGTTGTCTAGCCAGATTTGTTCCCAGTAACATAGGAAAACATTGGCTAAAGTACTGCCTAGTGGGGATCCCATCGCTACCCCATCAGTTTGTTTATAGATTTGGTTATTAAATATGAAATGGCAATCTTGTATGCATGCTGATAGGACGTTTCTGAAGAAGGATTGACTCATACCCATAACAGTCTCAGATGGATTGAACAAAAGTTTGACACAAAGGTTCAAAGTTTCAGTTAAGGGGACGTTGGTGAATAAGGAGGTTATATCAAAGCTACATAGGTATGACGAGGGAGGTAATTTGTAGTTTGAGAGGAAAGTGAACAATTCATACGAGTTCTTAAGGGTATAATCGTTCGTAGTGAACGCTGATAAAAGTTGGGAGCAACATTTAGCAAGCTTATAAGAGGCAGTATTATATGCGGCAAGAATGGGTTGAAGAGGGACAGTGGTGTTATGGATCTTAGGGAGGCCATAAAGAAAAGCCAAGGATGAACCTGTAGGCTTCATAGCATTAGCTAATTCCTCCGAGACTGTATTTAAATTTACCATAGATTTAAGTAATCTATTTATTCGATCTTCGATTTTAAGGCTTAGTTTGAAAATATCAGTTTGAATTAGCTTAGTAAATTTGGAAACGTCTCTCAGGATGTCGTACATTTTTGAAAAATAGTCATCTTTGTTGAGTAACACAACTCCTTTACCTTTGTCGGGACGACAGACCACTAGGTCTTCTTTCTGACATCCTGAGAGACGTTTCCAAATTTACTAAGCTAATTCAAACTGATATTTTCAAACTAAGCCTTAAAATCGAAGATCGAATAAATAGATTACTTAAATCTATGGTAAATTTAAATACAGTCTCGGAGGAATTAGCTAATGCTATGAAGCCTACAGGTTCATCCTTGGCTTTTCTTTATGGCCTCCCTAAGATCCATAACACCGCTGTCCCTCTTCGACCCATTCTTGCCGCATATAATACTGCCTCTTATAAGCTTGCTAAATGTTGCTCCCAACTTTTATCAGCGTTCACTACGAACGATTATACCCTTAAGAACTCGTATGAATTGTTCACTTTCCTCTCAAACTACAAATTACCTCCCTCGTCATACCTATGTAGCTTTGATATAACCTCCTTATTCACCAACGTCCCCTTAACTGAAACTTTGAACCTTTGTGTCAAACTTTTGTTCAATCAATCTGAGGCTTTTATGGGTATGAGTCAATCCTTCTTCAGAAACGTCTATCAGCATGCGTACAAGATTGCCATTTCATATTTAATAACCAAATCTATAAACAAACTGATGGGGTAGCGATGGGATCCCCACTAGGCAGTACTTTAGCCAATGTTTTCCTATGTTACTGGGAGCAAATCTGGCTAGACAACTGCCCTCCCACTTTCAAACCTATCCTCTACCGTAGATATGTCGACGACACCCTGCTGGTCTTTAAAGATAAAAGTCATACCCCATTGTTTCTAAATTACCTAAATAAACAGCACAAAAATATAAAATTCACTAGCGAAAACGAGGTAAATAACACTTTGCCATTCCTCGACCTTCTACTTACCAAAGTTAATGACATACTTGTTATCTCAATCTTTAGAAAACCCACCTTTTCCGGTCTCGGTATTAGCTTCTTTAGCTACTGTCCACTCAGATTCAAAATTAATGCAATTAAAACCCTTCTTCACAGGGCGTACCACTTGACTTCGACATACAGCCTTTTTCACTGCGAGATATCCTTCCTTGGAGACTTGTTTATTAATAATGGCTTCACCAGTGACCTCTTCAACAAGCAATTGAGGAATTTCCTAAATAAATTGTACCAACCTAGACAACCTGTGCTCACTGCTAAAAAGGAGGATTTTTATATTAGTTTACCCTTTCTTGGAAAGGTATCAGAAAAAATAGAAAGATTACTGAACAACAAATTACCTAATTTCTTCCCTCATATCAATATTAAAATAATTCACAAGAATGAATTTAAGATTCGATCCATGTTTCACTACAAAGATAGACTTCCCACTGAACTTCGCTCATCCATCGTTTATAAATTTACCTGTCCATTTTGCAAAAATGGCTACATTGGGAGCACAATACGAGCTCTCAAAGTAAGGATGGATGAGCACAAGGGTCAGTCCAGTAGAACCGGCCTCCCCATCAGTAACCCTCCTCATTCAGCCGTGATAGAGCATTGCTACGGTTGTAACCTTGCTGTAAGCTATAAAGATTTTAGCATTCTTGACTCCTGTAATACCGGTAACCTTAGGATTTTAGAGTCTCTATATATTTTTAAAGAAAGACCCCCCCTTAATAACTGCCTTTCGGCAGCCCCTCTACATATCCATTGTGATTAAATATTTCCCAGTGTAGCTATGTTGAGGCTACATTAAATATTTCCCAGTGTAGCTATGTTGAGGCTACATTAAATATTTCCCAGTGTAGCTATGTTGAGGCTACATTAAATATTTCCCAGTGTAGCTATGTTGAGGCTACATTAAATATTTCCCAGTGTAGCTATGTTGAGGCTACATTAAATATTTCCCAGTGTAGCTATGTTGAGGCTACATTAAATATTTCCCAGTGTAGCTATGTTGAGGCTACATTAAATATTTCCCAGTGTAGCTATGTTGAGGCTACATTAAATATTTCCCAGTGTAGCTATGTTGAGGCTACATTTTTAGTTATAATATACTCGCTTTTCGCGATTTTATTTTTAAATATTTGCTATGTTTTATTATTGTTTTCTAGAACACTGAAGATGACACACGAGTGTCGAAACGTTTGTCTGACTGCTAAATAAAGTACTGGCCCCCCCACCTGGTCATTTTTTGTTTATCCTGCACCATGCTGTTTGCTGCTACCCTGTGTATCCTCTTCATCTATATATATATATATATATATATATATATATACTGTATATATATATATATACATATATATATTTATATAATGTAGGTTAGGTAGGTGCTCGTGAAAAGCAGATTGAGGTGTGTCATTGTGTGAACAGTTTGCATGAGTTCATTAATAATAGGTGGAGATCAATATAACCTAACCTATCCAAACCTAAAGGTTTACTTTTTATATTACTTTATATTTTATATCAAAGAAAGTCTTAACCCGACCCTCATGTCAAAACCTCAAATTGTGAACGTCGACACATCTGTTGTGCTAATATAGAATAATAAAGGTACACAAATAATACTTGCATTAATATACAGACCTCCAGCTCAATCAGTGCAAACTGACCGAGAAATTTATGAACAAATTGCAGATGTAAGTAACTCACAAGATACCGTATTTTTTGGCGACTTTAATTTACCTGTGACCAAGTGAGGCGATGCTCTTACTTCACACTCCGGACATGACTTGTATGCGAACTTGCAAGAGAGTTCACTCTATCAATTTGTTCGATCGCCGACCCTTGGTAATAATGTTCTTGACCTTGTACTGGCAACAAAAGAAGAATTAATAGAGAATGTCAATGTTGATAAATTCAGTAACAGCGACCATCGTACAATAACTTTCACTTTAAAGTTTACTAGTAACGAACCAAATAGCAGCATCGAAAAAGTCCCTAATTTCAAGAAAGCAAACTTTCATAAACTTAACTTAGAGCTACGTTTAAAGAAACTGACTGGAGCTTTTTAATTAACAATAACGACATAAATACATCTTGGGAATTATTCGAAACCACTTGCCTAAAAGCAGTGCAGGACTTCATACCATCGAAAATATGGCGTCCAGGCCTTAATAATAAGCCCAAATGGTGGAATAAAGATATTTCAAGCTGCCTGCTTGCTAAAAAGTTTGCTAATGATAGATTAAAATCCTTACAAAATGACGAAGAACGGGTGAAATTTGTAGAGCTACGACGCAAAGCCAAAAAGTTAATTAAGCAAAGTAAAATGACCCTGGAGTTACATGTTGCGAATCAAAGTAAAACAAACCCGAAAGAATTCTATAGTTATATCAGAAAGAAAAAAGTAGTTACTTCAACTGTTGGACCGTTAATCGATGAAAATGGAGAATACACCAAAGACGAAGTACAAATGAGTAATGCCCTCAATACCTTCTTTGCATCAGTTTTTACAACGGAAGACCTCAGTGATATCCCTACACCATCGCCGATTCAGATTGATAATTCAGATGTTCTAAGCAATATCACCGTTACAGAGAGAGAAGTATTGAATTGTTTAGATAAACTCAAGGTAAATAAAACGCCTGGACCTGATAAAATCTCACCTAGAGTCCTAAAGGAAGCTAAGGAGGAGCTCTCCAAACCATTGGCATTGCTATTTAATAAATCCTTGCAGTCTGGAAATATGCCTGATCAGTGGAAGCTAGCCAACGTAACACCGATATTAAAAAAAGGCAGCAAATCCCTACCCAGTAACTATCATCCAATTAGCTTAACCTCAGTTGTATGTAAAATGTTAGAAACACTCATAAGAGACAGACTCGTAAATCACTTAGAGGAAAATAACATACTTAAAGATACTCAACACGGCTTTAGTAAAAAACGTTCCTGTTTAACAAACCTCTTAGACTTCTTCCACGATATCCTCAACCTCTACGATGAGAGTAAAGCTGTAGATATTATATACCTTGATTTTCAAAAGGCCTTTGACAAAGTTCCCCCACAAACGTTTACTGCTAAAACTAAAAGCGCATGGAATACAAGATGGTGTGTTGAAATGGATAGAAAATTGGCTCAGCGATAGAAAGCAAAGAGTAGTCATAAACGGTAAGGCATCTAAATGGACCAATGTAAGTAGCGGGGTACCCCAGGGATCGGTACTAGGACCAATTCTCTTTCTAATTTACATCAACGACATAGATGAGGGTCTCACCTGTACAATCTCAAAATTTGCTGACGATACAAAAATTGCAAATAGCGTACTCTCAAAAGAACAAGTTGACGATATGCAACACAATCTAGATAAGTTGACATGTTGGGCCCAAATTTGGCAAATGTGTTTCAATGCGGATAAATGTAAAGTACTACATATCGGATACCAAAATGAGAAAGCAAACTATTTGATGAATGGCACTCAGCTTAAGAATGTAAACAGAGAAACCGATCTGGGAGTAACAATATCGAGTAACCTTAAACAGAGTCAACAATGTTCAGAAGTTGTTAAGAAGGCAAACAAAATAATTGGCTTTATAGGCAGGTCATTTGAGCATAAATCCAAAGACGTTATCCTAACCCTTTACAATTCCTTAGTCCGCCCTCTTCTTGAATACTGCGTTCAATCCTGGTTATTACCAAAAAGATATAGACAAGCTAGAACGAGTTCAACGTAGACCAAAATGATACCTAGCCTAAAGAACAAACCATACGAGGAGCGTCTTAGAGAATTAAATCTATTTCCTTTAACCCAGCGCAGATTAAGAGGCGACTTAATTCAAGTGTTCAAAATCATCAAAGGCATCGACAATATGAACTGTAGTAAGTACTTCACTATCGACCAATCTAATTACACGTGGGTAAACGGTTGCAAAATTATTGGTAAATCAAAATTTTAACTCACACGAAGCTAAGAATTTCTTCTTCAATCGAGTTGTCAACTTATGGAATGGGCTTCCCCGAGATGTCATAGACTGTAGCACCGTTGATTCATTTAAACTTCGCCTAGACAAATATCTTGCATCAAACCCGCGACTGACTGCGTTTGTAAATGAATAACTTTATTTTATCCTCCCCTCAGTTACTAACCCATCTGTCCCCTACTAACTTCCTAGTCCTGCCACGGACATTAGTTCCAGGGCAGTAGTTCCCTTTCCAATGTTCCCTTACCCACTCTAAACCACTGTTTGGACACTTGATCCTCAATGTTTTGGAGGACAAGCAGCCTAGAAGGGTCACTAGATCTGTTGTTGCTTGATTTCCTTTGTACTCCTTTGTACCCTACCGCTGAACACGGTGAGGCCCGTGAGGTCTTGTTCCAGCCTAGGGAGTGAGACATGCGAAGCACCTATTCACGGCTCGAACCCAACTCCATCTCTGAAGCTGCTTCGCCTCTGTGCTTCACAGTTTCACTCCCCAGGCTCGGACCCTCACTCTCAGAATGCCACCTATTGAGCAATTAACTCACTAGGTATTGCCCCCCTGTAGCATATTTTTGAATATGGGAATATTCATACAGTACTATTTAATCAGGGAACAATGTAGGTATTTTGTTTTGGCATTTCGGTGCGCTGTGATAATGCACTGAAACTAGGTACAACACAAATTCCATCCCAATAATATCTTCCCATTGACATATTGGGATTCGAACCCGGGTCCATTGGATTACCAGTCCAGTGGCAAGACCATAATATATATATATATATATTATACCTTATGACAGCTAATGTATGATCGTTGTATCGCATTATAGTTCTATGTAATATGGAATATTTTAATTCGTAGAAATAATTCGTAGAAAAATACTATGTATTTTCGTTAAAAAAAATTGGAGATTAGCAAAACTATAAATTTTTGGAATTTTCAGTGCATGGGGATACCGAAATTTAATGTTGGCATTTGCGTAGTCACCTGCATGGCCGCCATATTGGATTTTCAAAATGGCTGCCATAAAAAAAGATAATATGCACTATCTCGCTTTCTATGCAACATCCAGTAGAAACATAAATAAAAAGGCAAATCCTATGTTTTCTGGGTCAGGAAAAGCACTGGTGGCATCCTTAGACTTGTAATCCTATCACTTACTTCACTTTTAGGACTTTTTATCTTTACAGAGTTCGATGATACCAGTTGCGTAGCCTACATATGCCACTGAGTGATACACAAAATATTCTGTTCACATCTTCCTATCTATAACTCTTCATTCGATATGCCTAATCCATTCTTCCAGACACAAGAAATATACTTGTAGTACCGGTATAGCTAGACTCCTAATTATTCTAACACGTGATTGGCAGCCATCTGTTCTTTACTGCCCTGAAGCCTGTGAAGAAAAAATGATCCACACATCTGTGATACAAGACCATTAGAATGAAATGGACAATACAAAGATGTTATAAAAGACAGCTAAGCTAATACGCAGAAGTATTGCGAACTTCAATGATGATAAGAAACGATCAGACTCGGTTACCGTATTAACCCTTCCAGCCCGGGTGTCAGTGTGAAAGCACACCGCGAAAGAAGGGCAGGAGCCCGGGTGTGCTATTAAAAGGCAGTAAGCTTGAAAGCCTATTAAGCCGATCGTTGCGTCACCGCACCTCCGAAAACAATAAGGAGACGTCGGATCAATTTTATTGTTGTGACGTCAGACGAAATTAGTGTCTGAAAAGCTCCGATATTGTCAACATCGCGGCAAAATTCGCTCCACCGAAATTGTCATCACAACTGAACCAGTTGACTTACAGAGCTCTACTCAACGCCAGTCTACAGATTGAAAACCGCATTATGTTTATAGATGCGTGGGAAATTTCTAGCAGTTAAAATAAACAAAAATACGGTAGCCTATGCCTAGACGTTTTTCGGCCAGATCGCCCGGGTACTCCGCACTGTCATTCGGAGGGCTAGCCTGGTTCAGGAGGGTTAAGCATGGCAAAAGATGTTCCACTAGAGTTGTACAGCCTTATACGTTGAATATAGGTAGGACCCGAAGAGGAGTTGCAAACAGACGAGTCACAGGACAGGGGAACAATGAGCACAGACATTAAGCCAGAACATTAGGTATACAAAACCAAAAAGCAGGTGCAACACCGACCCAAGCAGGAAACAGACACCTTTCGGACACAACATGCCAGAGAAAATCCATAATTTCTTGGTTTGACACTTATTGTTCATCATGACACCAGGAACAAGAAACTAATAGACCACCTTCATTCACAGAACTATTGTGTACCATACAGTTGATCAATGCTCTTGGAAACCGCTATAGCTAATGCTGTTGTGGAAAACACAAGACGGTGCGATGGCTTGTATGTCCCACCCTTCCTCAGAAAAGGAACTTTGTGCTCTTTACAGTTGACAATATAGTCTTTGCCGAGGACACAGCTGATGGGAATCACACAGCACATGGGACAATCCCTGCAGTGTATTAGAAGGTCAATGCTCCAGGGTAAGCCATCGTACCAAGTCTGGAATTTAGTGAGGCAAATAATCTATCAATTGCCCCATATCATTTACCCATCAAACCATGTAGCAAACCAAAACCTGATCTGATCAAGCGAGCATAATAATTTGAGGTTGACACCACAGTTTTTTTTTATTCTTATGAACTGACCACCCAAGGCTGGACCATAGCATCTGCCCTGTCCAGAGCAAAGGATAATGGAGAGCAGAGCAGTATCCCTGGTTGGGCTGGATTTAAGTAACTTGTGTCATCTGGCCAATCCTTGAACCAAGTTGGTGCACTACCACTGCTGCCAGAAATAGCACATGAGTGACCTACTATTATGACTGTGATGCTACAGGTATCCCAGTTGAAGAGCTTGGTCAGTGGTGATGAATACCCCACAGTGATTACCTTTGGCATGGCTTTATATGAGAGGGCAGTGTAATTGCTGGATTCATGGGATGATCTTAAAGTAACAGTTCTTCCCAGGCTGGGCGAGCTACACACTGTGATGGCTGCACTAAGGGCACTAGGTACATCCATTGAAAATTCTGGGATAGGCCTAGATGATGGATGGCCCATTACAAGAGAACTCTTCATGCGCACATACATACGTACATGGCTCTGTATGAACTTCTTGACAAATTCTTTACAGAAAAGTCACACCTCAAATCCATCTGCTCAGAGCTAGTGATGGAAGTCCAGGAAGCCTGTACAAGTTCAGCAGTTGACAGAAGTAGGAGTCCAGAATGCATCGCTATTGCCAATAATCGCCTACTTCAAACCCTCACCAACAAAGATATTATTGAGCAACTGAAAATATGGGAAGCAGAAAAATGCTCTAACGCAATGTTCAAGTCAATAATAAATTACCTCCACCAGGTTGAAACCATTTTGTTCTTCGTCGAAGCTTCACGAAATTCTGATCTAGTTCTCCACCTGCAAGCTGGTGAAGCACTAAGTATGCTCTTCTTTGCCCTAGATCGGATAAAATACAAATGCCTTTGGCCCCGGTACATCACAGACATGCAGGAGCTGAAGAGAAGTTATCCGGAAACCTGGCGTGAACTGCAGGATGGGAACATATCTGTCACAAAGAGTGAGATACCATATGTCTCTGTTGCCTCTGTGATGTGACAACATCTGTTTGACCCACTCAAACATGGCTATTATCAAAATGACAATGGTGAGATAGTGCCTTCCACCACAGAGGTTCCAAAGGTTCCACCTGCACTACAGGCCATTGTAGAGTTGGTCAGATGTCAGTGTAAAGCCCATTAAACAACCCAGAGATGTTCATGCAGAAGACAACTTGGCTTACACAGACCTTAGTTTGTGTGGAAGTGACTGTAAAAATGGCGCGGACTGTAATGCCAAAAATTACACTCAGGACAGTGATGAAGATCTGCAAATGCATATTCCTGAACGATATAGACCTAGTAGATTCTCTGTATAGAACTTATGGCTGAACCTCATTACAAACAAGAATATTTTCTTGCGTTATAGACCCATACCTATAACTTTAATGGACCTGCAACATGTATTATGACTAATATAGTTATATCACAAAAATTAAGATAATATTTTTCAATTACCTTTGTTTTTTTTACTTCCTATAACCCTGAGCACGATTATGAGGCCTTTATTGGATTTTTTAACCCCGAAAACATAGGATTAGCATAATGAATAAAGTTTCTAGATTGAATAGCAACCACGATAGCGATATGTATTTTATGGCAGCAATTTTTAAAATCCAATATGGCGGCCATGCAGGTGTCTGTGCAAATGCCAACATTGATTTTCTGATTCTCCATCTGTTGATTCTAAAAATGTACAGGTTTGCTAATCGCCAAAAACTTTGAACGAACTTATGTATTTTAACATAGTGAACCTGACTCAAATATACAACCAGATTACATAATTAGTTTAATCAACTAAGGCTGATTAAACTACAGTATAGAATATCAAATGACTTGCTCGAGGGTAAATGAGAGCCCTCACTAATTGCTATACCTCTTTTTCAATAGCAAACCTTTTAAACACATACTACAAACAGGTTTTACACAACTGCATAGTTTCTTGTTCATATAGCTATTCTTCCTTTCCATTTTTTTCTATTTCTATCTAATTCCTCCCATAAACAGAATGTCACCCTTTCAATGAGTCATACATAATTTATAACTCGGTACCCCTCCTGCGTCCTAAACCTCCTTTCTACCCTGTTCCCTCATCCTCCACACCATTCTCCTCTCTTCTACTTTTTTCACTCCCTGCTCTTCCTCTTCTCCTCCCCCCCCGCCCCCCTTTCTCCATGTACCTGCCGCCCATAACATCCGGTTTTTATGTTGTAGTTTGGATGTATATATTTTTAGTACTACAGCAGAACATTACTCCGATGGTCGCTTCTGCCCCGCTGGTTTACTGTTCGGGCTGAAACTCTTCTATGGTTGCATTATTAGTAAAGCATTCAGGTTCAGTTGTCTGTATAACTTAATGGAGAGTGTTAGAAGCGGCTCCTGTGTGGATTTACTCAGCTGTGATACTTGGAAATAATCGTGGCGAAGATTGTTGATAGTTCTTGCGTTGGCTTTTGATTATCACAAGTTCTATATTCATTTATGTTCAATATGTGTAAGAACAAAAATAAAGCTTTCTGTAATTCATCCATTGGAAAAAACGATCTGCTATTATAATAAACTATAATTATCTCCCTCTCTCTCTCTCTCCACCTAAACATAACCATGATACTACACCTTTTCCTCCACCTTCACCTGCCACCATTAAAGGGGCCCTCACACAGTCAGGAGTGCAAACTAGAGTCACTAGGCGTAGGGGAAAATTCGGACTCGTGGGCATATTCGCGGTGAAAATCGATGACTCCTAGTGACTCTAGCGACTCCTGTTAGACTCCCAGTGATTCCCGGCCAGTCGCGGCCGATTGGCCATGTCCGAATTTGTTTTTATCGTGTTGAACATTTTGGCCGCGAATCGGACCACTCCCACTAACTCACAGTGAGTCCTGGTGACTCGCGGTGACTCTCGGTGACTCTATTCTCGTCCCCAGGGTCCAGAGAATATAGGGTCTACCCACGCGCAGGTACCTGCGAGTGAGTGAGTGACGTCACATTCACCACGCTCAGCCTGAACCCTCATATAAGACATCTGTTATTTGTGATATATTGAACTATGCCTGTAAATAGCCTTATTTAATGTTACAAGACAAACAAAAAAACATTAACATACATCAAGCTCAGTTTATTTTACAATTAAATGTGCAAAAATAGGAGGTAATAAATTATGGATAATAGCGAGCATACCAATAAATAACATACTGTATATACACCAGGAAAATGTTTAAATTAATTTCATATGAGAGAGAGACAGTGAGAGTGAGAGTGAGAGAGCGAGAGCGAGAAAGAGAGAGTGGGAGGGGTTGATACCTGATTTAGGGACTATCTTATATTTAGATCAAAATTACTGTATAAAAGTAAACTGCCAAATTTCTCACTCAATAATGAAATTATTCAAGAAGTAAACAAAATAAAATACCTGGGACACATTATCTCAAACGATTGCTCAGATGATGCAGATATCGGCCGTCAGCGCAGACAGCTATATTTACGTGGTAACACCATCTTGAGAAAATTCCACATGTGTAATTGGGAAACTAAAGTCACTTTGTTCTGGACATATTGTTCCTCTATGTACACGGCCCATTTGTGGTGGAAGTATAAGAGAGCCACCATAAATGGTCTGTGTACATCCTATCATAATATACTCAAGATGTTCATTGGTCTCTCTAAATATGAAAGCACTAGTATGGTGTGCACACTGTTGGATGTGCAGTGCTGTCGGGCTGTCATCAGGAGACTGGTGTACAGCTTTTCGCAGCGACTGCAATCCTCCAGTAACACGCTGATTGTAGCTCTTTGGTCTAGTGATCATATCTATGAATCCCGTATTATATCTCACTGGCAGAAGCTGCTGCACACATAGTATGTACTGTAATGTAATATATAGGTCTAATTGAACTATGAGCAATGATCTGTGCAATAGGTGTTAACCAACATTGAGCAATAGCCTTAGTTAGCCTATCTGTGTTATATTGTGACAAAATGTGATATGTGCTCTATTCTGTAAATAGGCCTACTGTATTTTTTATTTTATTGTGTCTTTATTAATATATCTTTGTGTATAATTATTATCTGTGCTCTGACGAGAAGTGTATGTGATATGGACCATTAGGTCGTACTGTATTTATACTGTATCTATCTTATGTGTCTGGAATAAAGAATTATTATTATTATTCTTAATCCTAAGGAAGGGCATCTTATAATGTCTTTTTTATGTCCGCCCATTTCCTCTTAAAGGAAAGTAGGAGGGCACACACACACACACACTGCATTTTACAAAACACGTGTTTATACTGTATATGTGTGTAAGTGTGTTGGGGGGGGATTTCTAGCTTGTCAATGTTAAGCTGATTATTAACCCTAAATTCATACCTTTCCGCCTATATCCTGTTAAATAAAAGTAGGAGGAGGGCACACACACATAAAACACACACATGCATACAATCACATTTTACAAACGGTGTGTGTGTGCTTTGTAATGGATTTGTCTCAACATCTGATAAATATATATAGTTTAGTGTATAGTAACTTAACATCATTGCCTTTATGCTATATATTTTAAGATAGCTTCAGTGTGCATTGTTATATGTGGGGGTGGGGGTGGGTGGCTACTTTATCAATTGTTACGACTGGGGTTCAAATATATCAGGGCTCTTATTCATTGGACTAGTAATGGCATAAATGTTACAACGGAAAGCGCTAGCTCCAACCTCTGATGTATATTCCCAGTGAACAAAGAACACAAATACTCTACAGAGTTGTATATGCAATAATAGGCTATCAAACTCCCAATAAATGTGCGTGTACTCTAGGCTTAATGTTATGTGAAAACAGCCTATTACTACCTATAACCGAAGGTGCTTGGTTATGGTATGCAAAGTAAGGTGGTAAGAGAAGTTACAGCTTACGTTAATTTAATCAATAAATGTCAGGCACTCCTGCATGAAAGAAAGTGCACTAAAGTCCTTCAACACTAACAAGGAATCTTCTTTAAATGTTAGATGCTATAAAGATGCTCGTATCGGAAATGGAACCCAAAAAGGCAGGCAGCGGAACAATGCTCGTGCAGGCTATGCACACAAAAAGGCAGAATATATAATGCCGTCGGAGCCAAGAATATCCTAAACACAACAATAATAATAATAATCGCCACGACAATGCAGTATTCCTATCAACAAAGGAGCCTAAGTCGTGTGTGTCTCAATACATCAAACTAGGCTGCGAAATGCTTGTGTAATCATAAATGGGTATGCATAAAAAGAGTAATTGGTTTAATATACTTAATGTCTACTATGATTGATAAAGTCTAGCTAGAGTCAATGATACGAGATACTGGTGCGCATGGCATGCCGCATAGCCTAGTGCAAATCTCAAGTCTGTGCGTCAAATATTACGTTATAGGGAAGGGTAGCTCTCTTGAGAAACCTTAATACCGAAGTATTAAGCGTTCTCCTGGCGTACCTCAAAGACAAACAATCGAGACTAGAACAGTGCAGAATGGTATAGGCAAAAAGCCCTCATTCGTGCATGCTCTATTCTCAATGGCACACAGACTAGAATTTACTCAATCAACTCCAGTTCTCAGGTATGTCGTGCAGCTTTTAACTAAAGCCAGCACTCATAGGAAACAATACCTTATAATATCAGAGTCCTAGTCTAGCATTATCTAATCCAGCAGAACACTAATAATTAAAGGATGCAGTACTTAAACAATATAAATGCCAACCAATGCTTCGTGATCCACTTATCTTAACAACTAACATACATGGGTTATATCAGACCCTAATGCACAATACAACTGGCCAGCATGAAGCTGATTTTGCAGAGTTAACCAGAGGGGATATAATGTTAATAAAAGGTGGTGAAAGATATGGAAAATGAGAGAGATAGGCAGAGGAAAAGATTCTCAGGTACAGAGCAGGTGACAGGTAGCAAGGGAAAAAGATGGGTGCGTTCTAGAAACCAGATCTGAGGGAGAGAGTGGCGAGGAACTGTATATATACTCGCACCAGCTCGAGCCGCGTGGGAAAAAAGCGGTTACAAGTCCTCTAGCCACTACCAAAGTAGCTAGCAAAACATTACGTCACCAAGCATGGTAAAGAACTCCCTCAACCAATCCCCAGGAGGCCAGCCAGCTGTGACGTCATCGAGCGGGGCAAAAACACTACGCGCCCCCTCTCACTCTGTTCTACTCTCTCTCTCTCTCTGATCTTATCATTACTAGTTAAGGATAAAACATATACTTTACAATTAAATATATAAAGCCTTGACATGGGCGAAAACAAAGAGCCTTTCTGGACTGCCCATGACACAAGCTTTCATGTGAAATAAAGCACACTCTAATACACAAACTCAGTCCTTCCTCTTCATCAGCCTGTTCAAATTCAATAGGCTGTAGGGCAACATCATAAATATCAGAGGTACTACTTTCATCATTGCTCAAGCAATTAGACTCCGAGTCTTCTTCAGCCTCAGGCAAAGAGAACAACATTGCAGATAGGCACAACTCACGCTCAAGAGATTCTCCGTTATCAGGCATAGTTGAATGACTATCTTTAATGAAAGAAACGGAATTTGATGTCATATTACTATCATTACATATTCTTTCAGAGTTTGATCCCATCAGTGCACTGTCTTTTCCAAGAAGATGTGATCTCACTCGATACTTCACAGAAACTGCTGACAGATGTTGGTAGCATGCTCCCATTTACCGGAGACAACCAAAGAAGTGCTCCAGTACATCTTGATTTACTCTGTGTGTCAAGATGTATGAAATATTGTACTTGTCTTTCACCATGCTATACAATTTAGATAATAACCTTGATGAGATGATCAATCCTTTCTGAAATGGTAAATGCTTATTATGTCCCCTGACTCTCATTGTATCTGCTGTATGAATCATAGTGTCTAAGATTTGTTTTTGCTCTTTCAGATTGAGCCCATAAGCAATTCTTGAAGCCTTTACATCATGTGGGGCTCTAGAATTAAGCAAATCAAACCAAGAGTCTACTAAACCAATGAAATGGCTTGTAGCATCCCAGTCTAGATCCTGAAGTAAATCTTTTTCCCCAAAGTATCTTAAGGATTTTGAAGTTGTTTCAGACAGCAGTTGGCTGCAAGCCTTACATTCATGCGTTGCACACCACTTACAGTGATGTGTTTCGCTGACAGCTTATTTGCAGTTTTTAGATCACTAGTGCTTCTCTTGATGATCTCACGCACTGATTCACAACACACAGACTTACCATCAGAAAGTTCAAAGCCAGAATCCAAGAAATTATTTCTGATGAGTTTAATGATATGTGGAGCATCGGCATACACACAAATTTCCCTATCACAATCTGCAGGATTTGTGAATGATGTATTGTCCATATTTATACCAAGTTCATTCCATAATCTCACAATGGTAGTACACAGATCATTCACAATGGCAACTACATGAAACCCAACAGCTTCGACCTTCATGAGTATTTTGAACAAAATTGTCTTGCTCATATTACAGTCAAATTCATAATAGATGAGTTGCTTCCATGGATTCACCAGTCCTCTTACCAAAACACACTGCACTTTTTTTTTAGGATCATAGATAGTGTCACTTCCTTTATCATAACCCCACTCACTTGTAATACTGCACTCATCAAACGACATAACACAGACGCGATCACGTTCACTCATTGACTCTGCTTTGTATTGAAGCAAATCTAAAACAGGGTGCAATATCCCTGGTTCGACATTTAGTTTTGATACCCATCGATTTAACGTGGACACAGATGGGAAAGGAAATTTGCACTTTTCTCTCAAATACCTATACGCTTTCGGGCTTAAGCTGTGCAGAGTAAGTGCCCGACTAATATCGTCTTCAGCCCAGTAATGTATAGGCTTTCCGGTTAGCAGAAACTCCACTTGGGAGAAGAAAAATATTGAGAAAGTGCTTCCCTAGCAACAGCTGTTGCAGTGACAGATGTGCTATTAAGCTGGGCGAGCAACACCGTCTTCTCCTCCTCCCACTTTGCCTTCTCTGCATGGAGTTCCTTCTTCAATTCATCCAATTGGCGTTGTAATTCATCTATTTCCAAAACTGGTCCCTCTTCTACAGGCTGCTCCCTTGGTATCTCCGGTGCTGATTCTATATCCATAATATCTTGCACAAGCCGTTTGTGTCTCTTCTTTCAAACTCTGATGTTCCTGGCACACGAAAACAGCCCCATCTGGAAATTTGCTTAAAATTACTAATATTTCTAGAAACAGAGCGACAGGTAACGCAAAGTAATGAGAGAGAGAGAGAGCGTGAGCGAGAAATGGCAACTTGGCGGCCATTATTTGCGTTAGATAAGTTATTCAATAATATAGGAGCAGAAAACGCTTGTAATATTCTCATGACTAGCAAGTGAATCAATAAAAATGTATATATATAGGCTACTATATATATATATATATATATATATATATATATATATATATATATATATATATATAATAACACAGAAAGGACATTATTAAATTTTTCAATAGTATAATAGATTCTTTATCAAAAGCGGGGGAAAGTATTTTTAATAGCCGTAAATATAAGTCCTCATTCAATAAGCCAGGTTGGCAAGGCTATGTGGCTGACCTGTATCAGGCCTCCAGAGATGCTAGGTCTCATTGGCTTGAAGTAGGTCAGCCTAGACAGGGGCCTATATTTGAACTTCACAAAAGAGCAAAGGCTAGGACCAAATATGCCATTAGATTTATTAAGCAAAATGAAAACCAATTAAGGAAGGAAGCCCTTGCAAAGAGTCTGGCAGAAAAGGATACTAACTGTTTTTGGAAGGACATCAGATCCATGCAAAATTGTAACACACCATTACCTGTCAGTGTTGAGGGGGTTACGGGTGAAGAGAACATTGCTGACTTATGGAAAACTCATTTTAAGGAACTACTTAACAGTGTAAAACCAAAGGTCTACTAATGGTGCAATTCAATATGTGAAAGATAGTAATTATGAAGACATTAAAGTGACTGAAAGTGATCTTGAGAATGCCATAAGAAAACTTAACCTAAATAAAGCTTGTGGGCTGGATGGTATATATGCAGAACATCTTAAATATGCAGATAAGTTGTTAATAGATAAACTTAGTTCTTGCATCACCAGTCTATTTACACATGGTGTCCTGCCGGAGTCTATGATATCCGTAATACTTGTTCCTGTCATTAAAGATAAATCAGGTAAAATTACAGCAAAAGACAACTACCGCCCAGTAGCACTTGCTAGTGTGGTGAGTAAGGTAGTTGAAATGATAATGCTAGAAAGAATGTCTGCATATATTGTCACCAGCAGCAATCAGTTTGGCTTTAAGAAAAATCACGGCACAGACCAATGCATATATGTGCTGAAAGAAGTGATTGATACATACAACAAACTAAATAGCTCAATTTTCTCTTGTTTTCTTGATGCAAGTAAGGCTTTTGATAGGGTGTGTCACAAAACCTTATTTGAAAAATTAGTTAACAGGGGAGTGCCTAGCTATATTGTTAGGATACTTATTTTCTGGTATGCTAATCAAAAAATGTGTGTAAGATGGGGCAACATCCTGTCAGGCTCTTTCGCCGTAACCAATGGTGTTAGGCAGGGGGGGATATTGTCTCCGTATCTTTTCAACGTCTACATGGATGATCTTAGTCTGGAGCTGAACAAGACTCGCACTGGGTGCTGTATTGGCAGCACCATTGTAATCATCTCATGTATGCTGATGACCTAGCCTTAATCGCGCCCTCTGGAGCAGGACTGGATAAATTATTAAGAGTATGTGAAAAATTTGGAATCGAACATTCAGTCAAATTTAATCCTATAAAGAGCAATATCATAATATTTAAATCTAACCTTCTATTGAAATCAAAGCTACCTAAATTCCATTTGTATGAAGAAATTATAGAAGAAGTAAGTAAAGTAAAGTATCTAGGACACTATATTTCATGTGATCGCTCAGATGATGAGGATATGGGTCGTCAGCGAAGGCAACTTTACATGCAGGGAAATTCAATATTAAGAAAATTTCATATGTGCACATGGGATACAAAAATAACATTGTTCAACTCCTACTGCTCACCAATGTATACAGCACAACTATGGTGGAACTATAAGAAAATTACAGTGAATAGACTAAGTATCTCATATCACAATATCATGAAAATGTTTCTGGGGCTCTCAAAATATGAGAGTACAAGTACGCTATGTGCCTATATGAACTTACACTGTTACAAATCACTCATTAGAAAGCTAACATATAAATTCATTCAGCGCCTTAACACTTCTGAGAACAGGATCATTAAAATGCTACAAACTCCAAGCATAGTGTACACCTCCAGGATCCAGGCACACTGGAGGAAGTTGCTCTATATTTAACCTTAAGTAATGATTTCAGGTCTGCTACTCTACAGAATTAGCATACCGGTACTGATTCTCATAGTGCAGTACAGTACCGATATTCCTATACTGTACTGTAGCAACATACTGTACCGGAAGCTAAATGATGTGAGGCATGGTACTGTACACAATTAGGACAGTGGTTTTGGTAACACAGTAGTTTGATGACCACTGTTTTTGGTTGAGGCAGTGCTGTGAACTACATGATAGCAAGCTGGGTATTATTTAATTTATTTTTATTTTATGTAGCCTATGTACAGTAGCTTATATTTATATATATTTATGTTACTGTAAGGTATATATGGACCCCAGTATGGTCCCCTCTGTACTGTGTGAGTCTGAAATAAAGTATTATTATTATTATTATTAATAGCCTATATATATATTTATTTTTATTTTATTTGGTGTCTTCATTTGGTAATATATATATATATATATATATATATAAATATATATACCGGTAAAATATATATATATACCGTATATATATATATATATATATATATATATATATATATATATATATATATATATATATATATATCCCACAGTATTGTGCCGCTTGTCAATGAAACTGTAAAAACAAGTATAGGCTACACACACACACACACACACACACACACACACACACACACACACACATTTTGCGCATGCACGTGCATAACAACACAATCCATATCCAATTCAATACTCTCCTATGCATAAGCACACGCACATAACACAAATGGAATATTACCCTGTGCTTCAAGAATAGTATCACACTGTTGAAAATCCTTACCTTGTGTTGTAGGTAACTGAAGTGTTGGGAGTGAACCTTCCTTCAGTCTTACGAGTGTCTTTGGTACTGGTAGGTTCAGTAGTTCGTATTTCAAATGACTCTCAAACGCACTAGGTTCAAAATGTAAACTGCATAATACTGCATTGTTTACATTTATATGATCTTGCCTTTTGCATAGGTTGACCCACTTCTTTTGTATCTCTTCATTTTTAGGAAAACCGTGAAAAGAAATAAGTCCCTTATGCCTGTGGGTTGAAAAACAACCATACACTGAAGAACAATTGTTTGGCATGATTGTATGCTACACAATTAAAATATCTTAGCAGTCACATTTCCACTAAATTATTATACCACGCACAAGCAAAATAAACACTCGATTTGCTTCACCTCGTATGTTCGTGATCGAGTTCTCAAAGTGAATGAACTGACCGACCACCCACTGACCCCTAGCCTCTGTTCCCACTGTGGTGAAAACTGACGTCATGCGCACAAGACAACGCGTTTTCTCTCAGCCGTGGGTTGATCCTATATTCTCTGGACCCTGCTCGTCCCATTGACTCCCGATGATTTGTAAATTATTCTAACATGATTCGCGGACAATTGGTATGACTTACGGACATTATTTGGTTGTTGTTGTTGTTCCCTAAGCTGCCTGGCCGAACAGGTCCGAGTTCCTGAGGAAGGCCATGGCCACGATTGGGCTTTCCCACAGAGCTCTCATTGAGTGTAGATTGTGTTGTTGGCGTAAGTGGTTGTGTGAAATGCATTCTTCTATGATGTGTTTAATGGTATGGGGTGCTGTGTTACATCCCGGGCAGGCGTCGACAACGGAGTCATCCAGTCTCTTCTGATAGCTCAGGAGAGCTGGATGGTGTCCGCATCTCAGCCTGGCCAGGTGGACTCTGTCCTCGCGAGGAAGGGAGGATTCAGAAGGATGGATTTCGGGAAGTCGTGCATGCAGCTGCGTGTTGTCTGTGAGTGAGTGGATGGATCGGTGAGAGATATGAGTATGGATGTGCTTCTGGAGGTTGGTTCGGGGTGGGCAGGGAGGGAGAGAGGACAATAATTGTGTGTGATACCGTGTGCTGGGTGTTGTTTTGATATTTCTTGGTGTCTGTGGGTGTGTTGCCATGTAGTTTAGTGGGTGGTCTTGGTTCGTGGAGGCTGCTGCCAGGAATTGAGTGCCTCTCATGTCCAGATGGTCTTTGACTTTGAGGATTTTGGTTTCTTGATGTAGGTGATCTGTGGGTGCAGTAGCTGTGCAGCCTGTAATGATCTTCAGGGCTTTGTTTTGAATAGTCTAAGGTCTTATGATTTGTTTCAGCTAGGTTAGAAGCCCAGGCTGGGCTTGCGTATTCCATCACTGATCTTATGTATTGTTTATATACTGTGGTGGTCCTGATGTAGCAGCGTCTACGCCGTAGGACCACCTCCCGGAGCTGCCGACCCTCCACAGCCGGAGACAAGATCAACGACCAGTGGAGGACAACCGGATGCCGGCCGCGGGGAGCAGTTTCGGGAGCCAAACCGTCACAACCATCCCCTGCCCCCTCCCTGGGGGCACGGGTCCTTAGAGCGGCTTCGGTCGCGCCGGGAATTTCCACATTATTTGGTTACTTGATATAGTATATTCTCTGTAAGTAGGCTACTTTATCCACCGCTACCACATTATTCATCACTACCACTTTATATACTACTACGACTTTATCCACCACTAACACTTTATCTACCACTACCCCTTTATATACCACTATCACTTTATCCACCACTACCACTTTATACACCACTACCACTTTATCTACTACTACCACTTTATCCACCACTACCACTGTATATACCACTACCACTTTATTCACCACTACCACTACCATTTTATCTACCAGTGTCACTTTATCCACAACTACCACCTTATCCACCACTACCACTTTTTCCCACTACCACTTTATCCACCCTACCACTTATCCACTAATACCAATGTATCTAACACTACCACTTATCTACCACTGACACTTTATTCATCACTACCACTTTATCTACCACTACCACTTTATCCACCACATCCATTTTATCTACCACTGTCACTTTATCCACAACTACCATCTTATCCACCACTACCACTTTATCTACTACTACCACTTTATCCACCACTACCATTTTATCTACCACTTCCACTTTATCTACCACTACCACAAATTGGTGTGACCTGTTGTTGCTTGTTCTCCTTTGTACTCCTTTATGATAGCCGAGTAATCAAGATTTAAGGTCGTTGCACACTGACACGACAGCCCCTTCAAGACTGGCACGAACACCCACGACACATACAAATCCTGTGTCTTGCCGAATTTACTAGAGATCGCAGCGAAAATGGCTGACATCGTTAGAGTTGTATCTCTACCGTATCTCTTCTGCATGACTTGATAAGACTCTAACGATGCCGATACGGTGGAAAAACGAATGCTACGAAGAAGATAGGAAAAGTCGTGCGAAGGGTACACGACTAGTCCACGGAAAAGATACGACCCAAAAGACTGCGATACAACTCAGAAGAATCGTATCGACGTATGAGACGTGCAACCGGATTGAGGCTAGACGTGCGGTTGATACTCGACCATTGCCAATTTTCTGCACAGAAGAGATACGGTCCGCACGGCAGGCTTACGCACCAGACAACGTTGATACAGGCTATACGGCTTTGATACGGACTCCACAATTGTGACACGGCGAGTTCGTGATGGAGACCAGACTCAGACAATTTTTTTACAGTGGCCGGGGATTCCCACAAACTTTTGAACAGCTCAAAATTTTGTGTCGACCCCCGATACGTCGCTTGGACCGTGAGAGTCACCCACGGCTAATTTCCTATGTCCACGATTATGTTGCCAATTCGCCGTATCAAGCTGAAATTTCGAGTCGGGAACTCGCCTGGAGGGGCTTTCGTGTCAGTGTGCAACGACCTAAAGACATGGCACCTTAACATCAGTTGGAAATAATATACTATTGTCCCAAATGTGCCAGAAATGTAGTAAAATTAATATTATATCTGGGGGGCCATCAATGGCATACTCGCATCTCCATCCTTACCCCTTGCACTGATTCTCTGTGACTCTCAGTGATTCGTATATATCTCCTTGACTCCCACTGACCCGTGTATTACTCTCATCGACTCGTATCTAGCAATAATCCAAAAACGACCATTCATTTTCAAATTTTAAATAACTCGTACTTCATTCGCGGTTTTATCCTGTGACTCCTCGTAACTCATAGTGACTCCTCGTAACTCACAGTGACTCCTTGTGACTCGCAAGTACACTCCTGCTGACTCCTACTCTGTCGTGGTGGCAAGTGGAATTTCGGACACTCGCGGTCATTTTTGCAGGAATCGCTAAGTCATCACTCCCAGTGATTCTAGCTCGCACTCCTGACTGTGTGAGGGCCCCATAAAGGGGCCCCCACACAGTCAGGAGTGCGAGCTAGAATCACTAGGAGTAGGGGAAAACTCGGACTCCTGAGCCTGTTAAAGGAGAAAATCGATGACTCCTAGTTACTCCAGCGATTCCTAGTGACTCCTGTTAGACTTCCTGTGATTCCTGACCAGTCACGGGCAATTGGCCATGTCCGACAAGATGTTCAGCCTGTTTAAAGTTTTCGCCGCGAGTCGGACCACTTCCAGTGACTCCCAGCGAGTCCTGGTGACTCCCCAGTGAGTCCTGGTGACTCACGGTAATTCGTATCTGATTCGCGGACAGTTTTCTGTTTCAGTTTCAGTTTCACCGGGAGACAATGGGATATACAGTAGATAGGTAATACATGCGAGTCACTGAGGGTCACTGGGAATCGACGGGAGTCACCAGGAACCACCAGGAGCTATTGAGAGTCACCGAGCATGCTCTCCAAGCGGCAGGGGCGCCCACAGAGATACCTGTAGTGGGCGAAAGTGTAATAAAGGGCCCACTATTCATGGGTGTGGGTGGTGAGCAAAGCGAGGCTACTCAGCTGGGGATGCCCCCCCCCCCCCAACAATTTTGCAGTATTTATTAATTGTAGGTGCATTCTAAAGCTATCTCAAAGTGAAATGAAGGTAGATTAAAATATATTTTATTCATATAAAACTGTAATACTCCTTACCTGAAAGTATAATGTATACGAGTACTTTAGTTTTCTTGGACAAACATTATAAATAGGCCTAGTATTAACCTGTGAAAGTACAATTGCCCGCAAGACTTTGTATTTAACACTGTTGTGTGTAGATAAGGAAATAACTGTTACTGTAGGTGAGGTATTTAATAATGTGAACAATGTATGGTCAATGTTACACTAGCCTACTTTTAGTCTACAAGTTCTCCAACTCCCCGACCTAACCTAACCAAGATAACATAACCTATTATTGTTACCCATTTTAGGTAAAATAAAATATTACAGAACTCGCTAACGAAGGAAAACGAAAAGGTGGGAAGGATTAACTAACCACTCTTTAGACAATACTTTACATATATTTGTTTTGTAAATTATAGAAAGAATTGATATAATGACCGTACGGTACATAATAATAAAGACTTATCGTATTCTATTAATGTCATAATAATGTGGCGGGGAGAGCTTGGGGGCCCCTTATATAGGGGCTGCCCACAATGGGGGACATGCCTGGCATACTCGCATTACATTCCTAACACCTCGCAGTGATTCTCGTTGACTCCCAGTGACTCCCGTCGACTCCCAGTGACTCCCAGTGACTCGTATGTAACTCGTCCTGACTCGCAGTGACTCCTGTATTACTCGTATCGACTCGTATTTTGCACTAATCCGAAAACGACCGTTATTTTTATTATTTTCAATAACTCGCACTTCATTCGCGGTTTTAACCCGGTGACTCCTGGTAACTCCCAGTGACTCTCGGTGACTCCTTGTGACTCGCAGGTTCACTCCCGCTGTCTCCTACTCAGTTGTGAGGGCACGTGGAATCTCGGACACTCGCGGTCATATTTGCAGGAATCACCAGGAGTCATCACTCCCAGTGATTCTTGGCTGCACTCCTGACTGTGTGAGGGCCCCTTTACACAACTCTCACACTACTGTCTATAGGGAGAATTTATGTACCTTAAGTTACATCACCGACACCATTTAAGACATAATTAATTGCACACTCTCATAATTGGTAGGGTTTAGGGCTAACTTTAAGATCAATTTAGGATAATGAATGGGCATGACAAACCCTATATATATATTGTTTTACACAGCCAGCGATTGCTATTTATTGTAAACATTTTTGGCATTGTGTTATTGTCTTTGTTTATGTATCTGTTGTCAAAATACTTTGAGAATTACCACATAGCTTTTGGTGAAAATCAGTTATTGCCTTCATTTGAGATCAATTATGAAAATTAGAAAGAAAATTGGAGATAGGACAGAGCCCTGAGGAACACCGGAGTTGATAGGATGAGAAAGTGAACAATGGCCGTCCACAACCGCAGCTATGGAATGGCCGTAAAGGAAATTAGAGACAAAGGCACAGATGGAGGGATACAAACCGAAGGAGGGTAGTTTAGAAATTAGAGATGTGTGCCAAGCTTTATCGAAGGCCTTCGATATATCTAGAACAATAGAAAAGGTCTCACCAAAGTCCCAAAAGGAGGATGACCTTAATGACTTCAATCAATATTAGAACTTGAATTAGTAATGTTTTCTGTCATGCTAGTACTTAACCCTGGTGCACCATCGAGGTTGCATTTGTGCAACCAACGCATGCACAAACACGATTATTATTCCGCCACTCAGCCCTGGCGGGCAATATCTTGGTTCTCGGACTGCGCCAGGGCAGTCTGAGGCATGCCTCATTGATGAGTAGACCTACGCCGCTCCAGTTCCAGCTCAGCAAGTTTTCCGGTTGCATTGGTGCAACCGCGATAGGAAGTAATTACCTTTTGTGTTTATGCAATACTTGCATATTTAGGCAGATTGTGAGCCATATATAGTAACTAGGTCTATGATATTTCGACCGTATATGCATGTAAGCCTAATCTAACAGGATCGGCCATATTGGTTTGGGTAGGGTAGGCCTATGCTGGACTAGAGGCTCTGAAACCTGATAGGAAATATTTCCAATTTTGCAAAACTTTCACATTTGATGTTGGTATTTGAATATATTGTGGCTATATATATTTTGTTAATTAAATATGATAGAATAACTTACTTTTGCCTTAAACCTGAGAGTATACTAAGGAATGATAGATTAATGTTGTGTAGGAAGGATAATGAAAAATACCAAATGGTTATGGAGATATGGATTTTTAAAGTGGCAGTAGCAAATGTGCAACAGCGATAGATGAATATCTCACTTTTGGAGCGATAGTGTTCCAGGGTTTAAACTTAGTGAAAATGATGGAGTACTCTGTGCAAATTATTGCTTACTCTCTATTGAACAGAGCGGATGATACTGGTTTTGGTAATTTAATAAAAAGAAGTCGATTTTATCTACGTGTAATGATAAAACAATTAAATTATAAAATTATCGAATAACCCAACATACAAACGGCCTGTGGTAAGTCTTTTCACCAAATATGGTTCCCCACAATACGGTTAATATTGTCTTCATTAACAAGTTAATAATATGATGGCTATAAATTAACGTTTTGAGTCCCCCTTCATAGGTCCCTCACCATAACGGTTCTCATTTTCAGGTGGTGCTCATAAATTTGTTGGTGAAAGCAGACTGACGCTGGTCACCTGTAGTAATAAGAGTGTGTCTTTGTTTGAGAGAGATGAACAGTTTACACATGTGCGCCATTATTGTACGCTTGTTCCGCCATTTCAGTAATGTCTACAATGGGTTAATTTTGGATAGATCATTTATTTGAATTGTTCGCTGTAAATTATTGGCTTATTATTATATATTATATGTACCGTAATGGAGATGGGACAGTTCACAGTGTAAGTTAAATTTATATTTGTGTATACATTATATGTATACACATTATAATTATGTATCATGGCAGTACAATTGTTAAGAGCAAACCTGATGGTCCCTCGGATATCCACCCCCGGCAGGGTTGGGTCATCGACACAGGGCCCTCCCGGTCGCCATCATGCGACTGTGTCAACAGCAATGCAATATCCCAAAGCTGCTCGTCGGTGCAGCTTTTTCTTTAGCAATATAAGGGGACTTCACTCTAACATCAATTCTGTACACCAATTTCTTCAAGCAGAATCCCCTACTATCCTTTTTTTGACAGAGACTCAAGTAACATCCACATCTGACACATCTAGATCTATTTTTCCAGGTTATCAACTGCTCCAAAATTTCAGACCTAAAGGAAGTGTACAGTATGTTGCTTCGCAAAATCTGAAATTGCCCTGGAGGAGGTTACTAGTTTCAATTGTCCCTATTTTGATTATTCTATATACATATTAATTTCTGCCGGTAAATTTAAATACATATGTTGCATCTACCGTTCCCCAAATACTCCTTCAGAGCAAAGTCTTTTTGATTCTCTGTCCTCACAGCTCAGTGTCCTCAACTTAAATGCTTCTTCTGAAATCACTGTGTTGGGTGATTTTAATGTCCATAATGTTGAATGGCTCACTCATTCAGCCAGGACTGATGATGCTGGTCTTGAATGTGATCTATTTGCAGACTCATTTAATCTCACTCAACTAGTCAACCAACCCACCCGTGTACCAGATAATCCTGGTCATAATTCCCACCTACTGGACTTATTTTTAACAACCAATTCAGAAAATTATGATGTTACAGTGAGGTCCCCGCTTGGATCTTCTGATCACTGTCTGATACAGGCCACCTGTCTATCACCTACCACACCTTCCCACTTTGAACCTGTTTTGGTGACTAAATGGCATTACGATAGGGCAGACTAGGAGGGTCTTCAAGATTTCTTTATTGATATTCCCTGGACCTCTTATTTTTCTAATGATGCACACTCCACCTTGACCCACATACAAGATTTTATAAAAATTGGAATGGAAACTTTTATTCCTCATCAAAAGTACAGTAAAAGATCTAATTCACCTAAATGGTTTGACCATAATTGTGCTAGAGTAACTGAACAAAAAATAGTAGCCTACAATACATACGCAAGATCAAAAACACATGAAGCCTTTAATTACTTTAGAAACATCAGAAATCATGCCAAAATTGTATTAAATCTAACTTAATCAAACTTTCTCCACAAGCAGGCAAATAAACTTCTAAATAATCCAAATATCATTTTTTTTTTCTACTCTTAACTCGTTGAAATCCAACTTCACTACTGTTTCATCCATTCCACCATTAAAATCTCCGACTGGCAATCTTGTAAGTGACCCACGAGGTAAAGCTAACCTTCTTGCGGATATTTTCTCCACCAACTCAACCTTAGATGACATAAATCAAGATGTCCCTGTACTTAATTTTAATTCGCCTGAAATTCCCTCACTTAAGATCCACACCAGACATGTCAAAACTATTTTGCAGAATCTCTCAGTAGATAAGGCTCCTGGTCCAGATGAAATTCCTCCAATAGTACTTAAGAATTGCTCCTTGGTGCTCGCTCCTGTATTGGCAAAATTATTCTGTCTGTGTACTCATACCTCATGCTTCCCAGTATCCTGGAAAGAAGCAAACATCCATCTAGTTCCTAAAAAAGGTGCCTCTTCAGATCCATCAAACTACAGACCAATAGCTATAACTTCCACTCTTGGTAAAGTCTTTGAAATTATATTAAATAATCATATAATTAAGCATCTTGAGAATAATAAATAAATCAGTGATAGGCAATATGGTTTTAGACGATGTCGATCAACTACAGACATTCTTTGCCTTCCTACACATCAAATCAACCAAGCTACAGACCAACATGGTGAAACACATACAATAGCACTGGATATATCAAAGGCATTTGATAGAGTCTGGCATCAATCCTTATTGTCGAAGATGTCACACTATGGTCCATCATTAGTTCCACTAATTTCTTCTTATCTTCATAACAGAAAAATATGTGTAATGGTAGATGGCCTTTATTCTCAATTTCACTCAGTAATTGCTGGTGTTCCCCAGGGATCAGTTTTGGCCCCAACTTTGTTCCTCATTCATATCAATGATCTCATATCTACCACTCATAATACAATACATTCCTATGCAGATGACTCAACACTCCACAGTTCCTTCACATTTACCAATTCTTTCACCCAACTCGATCTTATAAATTCAAAAATAAACACTGCAATTTCTCTGAACCAGGACCTTTTTAGAATTAATGAATGGGGACAAAATAATTTAGTTTCCTTTAATGCACAGAAAACCAAGTACATTCAATTTTCTAACCGACAGAATCTCACTGACTCCCATATATTTTTTAATGATGTAAATATTCCCACTTCCCCTAGTATTTCAGTCAATAAATTAAAAGATAAATTGTTAAAAATTGCGTGCTGCAATGCGAGAGAACTAGAAGCATGGTCTAAATTATTAATTAAGTTAATTAGAAATACAATTTTCTCGCTTAAAAATGAATTTAATCTTTCAGATTTTATAGACTATAATTATAATAAGCTTAAAGCTGATTTAATAAATTTACATAAACATTTTGTAATCACTACAGTAGATAAAGCCAGCAATAATTATAGCTTCACATGTAAGAAATTTTATCTTGAAAATATGAAAAAAGAATTAGGTATTAAGGGTAACATATTACGTAAAAATATTTGCGGTAATTCTGTTTATGAAATTCAAAATAATCTGAATATTGATAACTTAATCGATGAACATACCAAGAAAAATATAATATTTGATATTAAACTTTCTGATAAGAACAAGTGCATTGCAAAATTATACATGTTACCTAAATTTCATAAAAGACCTTATAAATATCGCTTTATTGCCGGAGCAAAATTTGCTACCACTAAAACTCTATCAGAACAAGTAGTAAATTGCTTAAAATACATTAAAAGTACTCATAAAAGATATTGTAATACCATCATGAGAAGAACTGGCATTAACTATTATTGGAGTGTTGACAATTCGTTAGAAGTTATTGATAAAATAAATACCATGCCGAAAGTTACCTTGGTACATAGCTTCGACTTTTCAACTTTGTATACCAATTTGCCTTTAGATTTAGTATATTCAGAGCTTTGCTTTATTATAGATTTGCACTTTGACAGGTTCGTTAGGAATGGTAATTATTTCATAAATGTTTATACATATTTTAATAATGCATCACTTAGCTCTACTCCCACTAGTTCTGTATATTTTGATAGAACTAAACTTAAAGATGCCCTTAAATTCCTCCTTTTCAATACTTATGTTAGATTCGGGCCGTACATTTTCAAACAAATATTAGGAATTCCTATGGGTGGAAATGCTAGCCCTTTAATTGCAGACTTATTCTTGCTTGCTTTAGAATTTAAATATATAAAAGACTTAGTTGACAGTAGCAAGAAAAATAAAATTCCAGAAAAATTAGCACTTGCTAAACTGTTAAGTAATAATAGTAGATATATTGATGATATTCTTGTTTGCAATTTGTTAAATTTTAATCAAGTTGCTAAACTTATTTACCCTAATTCTATTCCCCTCACACAATGTAACGTAAATTATAAAATTGAAAATTTTCTTGATATAAATATAGAGATTGTTAATGAACAGTGCATACTTAAAGTATATCACAAAGTTGATGATTTTAATTTTAACGTAATAAACTTTCCTTTCCCTAGTAGTAATATCGATAGTAAAATAACTTATAATTGTTTTTATTCCCAATTAATAAGATTTTGTAAAATCTGCACTAAAGTAGATGACTTTTGGGCTAGAGCTAGGTTACTATACAGACTCTTAGTGGACAGAGGTTTTGAGGCAAGTAAATTGTTCCATAAATTTAATCTTTTTAGGGTCAATTATTGTGACTGTATTCTAAAATTTGACATCAATAATTTTAATCAAGCATTTTTAACTTGAAGTTTCTTGTATAACCTCTGCTTACTTTTTGTCTGTATTTATTGTTTATCTGTTTCTTTTTCTATTATTATTATTAATATTATTATTAATATTGATGATTTTTTAAATGTATTGTTCTTGTTAAAAGAGTACTCTTTGTTTAAATCTGTTGTTACTTCATATTTTGCAATTATTTGTCTTTATATTATATGTATTCATTGTCGATAGTATCAATTGCTTACTTTTGCGATTTCCTTAGTTTATTTGTGCTATAAATGTAGGTTATTTGTAGGGTAGTTATTGATAGGGGTCACTTGAGGCATGCTATGCTTACAGGTACCTACCCGATAGCACTATCGTTAGTGAGTGCTGTACTGTATTTTATATTTTATTTTGTAATAGTATAGATATCTTATCAATATTTGTATTTTGTACTATTGTTAATGTCTTGTCATGTTGCAAATTTGATTTTAAATAATATTTTGACATTTAACATGTAGTTTCTTTATTCATGCAGAGTTTAGTAAAATTTGCCAGAACGTCCCGGACTTCCCAAACTTGACTACTTCCTTTAACGTGACGATAGTGCGTTGTTATATGTGCGATTAGTTTGCTTGGGAAACAGATTAACTTGCTTATGTAGTAATGTACACCCTATGTGGTGGATTGTGTTCTTTTATTTAATAATTTTCATTTTAGTAAGCGTTGTTTCCACATAGCGATTTTGATAATTTAATTTGACTTTATATTGTCCTTGTCCCAATTTTGGTTTGTTTAGTTTGCAAGTTTTACATTTTAATTGATATTCTCGGTGTAACATTAACTACTAACCTGAGTTGGACACATTATGTTAGAAGGATTGCTAAGAATGCCTCTAAAAAACTGGGACTCCTGTACAGAGTTCGAGAATTCTTCACTGACGAGCAGTTGGCCGTAATATATAAAAGCCATGTGCGTTCTCAGATGGATTACTGTTCACCTCTGTGGAGTGGAAGTAGAGTGGTTGCATTGAGGCAGTTGGACAAAATTCAAAATAAAGCTATTAGATTAACACCTTATTAGCGGCCTAGGCGGTTTATTTATATGTACCGCCCAGCGGGGTGTTTTTAGCCAAAATAGGGCTGTTTACGTAAAAGCCATGTGCGTTCTCAGATGGATTACTGTTCACCTCTGTGGAGTGGAAGTAGAGTGGTTGCATTGAGGCAGTTGGACAAAATTCAAAATAAAGCTATTAGATTAACACCTTATTAGCGGCCTAGGCGGTTTATTTATATGTACCTCCCAGCGGGGTGTTTTTAGCCAAAATAGGGCTGTTTACGTGATCATTTTCATGCCTAAATAAGACCCAGAACGTAAAACAAGTATCTATCCCTGAAAGGGCATAAACAGAGCTTTCGAATGACACCATAACGATCCTTTTATGATGGCTAGTTTTCTTGCAATAACTGTGCAACGTGAGTGCAAAAAGCATGTAATTAGGCACTTTCCCCATACAATTCCGTATATAGCGAGTGAGAGAGGGAGGGAGGAGGTGGGATTCGTGTCAGTAGGTTCGCCGCGGTGGTCTGGAGCAGTCATACGCTCGCTACTCTCCTGCCACCACTTGTCTCTCTCTCTCAGCAACATTACGTGCTGAAATTGCCACACGACCTATGTCGAGCGCCGCCACATAGTCCAGCTTTATTTAACTCAACTTATGTTGCTCGCCGACAGTTAAGGGTTAATCAATAACCCTGCAATCGCACAGGACCTTCCTACATTATCCATACGAAGAAACGTTGCATCCCTTGCATTATTCTACAGATATTTTCACAGCAATTGTTCTGAGGAACTTGCTTCAATTGTGCCGCCTCTCCACATCTTTCTCCGTAGAACTAGGGCAGCTGAGAGCGCCCATGAATTTACACTTTCTCCTTCACAATGCAGAACTTCTGCTTATCAAAATTAATTTATCCCCAGAACTACTACTCATTGGTTTCACTTCCCTCGAGTTGCTTTCCACAAACTTACAATCTACAACAGTTTAAATCCAGTTGTTACAAACATTTTATGAATGGAGGATGCCTTTAGGCACATGGACCTTTTTTGTTTTATCTGTGTTTTTCCTTCCTCCGTTCATAGTCTCTTAAAAAAAAAAAAAAAATAAATAAAAAAAAAAATATTTAAAGTTTGTGCGTGTGGTGTATATTTGGTCATGGTGTTATAATATTACCGGTGTATTTATCAGTGTGATATTATATATAACTGTGAGTTTGTCTTGACTTACCATTTACCTAGAATCAACTTTGTTTTTTATGTATTTCTACACACACTATTAACTCGCCTTTTCCAAATTTATTTTTGGATTGGCTAAATGTATTCATTGACATGGAAATATAAAATACCGACTGAATGAGGTCCATGTGATTGTGGGTGTGTGTGTGTGTGTGAGAGAGAGAGAGAGAGAAAGAGTTACATAGAGTTGCATACAGTATATACACCGACTACACAGACCCCTAGGTCTTTACTAGTCAGTCCGGTACTACAAAATATATATTTTTTTTTTGCATATCACCCCAGCCTCCTCTAGATAGAGATCAAGCCTTCCCTTGAAAACGTTTATTGTGTCGTTTTCCACCACTCTCGCTGGTAGTCTATCCACTCCTTCATTCCATTTCAGCGATTTTGACTATTATTGTTCAATGTGAATAGCGCATTTCTATTGAATTTGTCGAAGCCTTCCAGTATTTTGAAGCACTCAGTAAGTTGACTCCCCAGCCTCCTCTTTATTTAAGAGAACTGATTCAATTTTTTAAGTCTTTCATCTAATGGTTTATTTCTCAATGATGGTATCATCTTCGTCGCTCTGCGCTGCACGGACTCGAGTCATACAATGTCCTTGTTCATATAACGTGACCAGAACTGCACACCATGTTAACGATGGGGTCTCACCATACTTTTGAAAATGTTTACCATTACCCGTTCATAATTATAAGTAACTTTTCGTTTAATGAAGCCCAATGCTCTGTTTGACTTGTTTACAGCTGCTATACATTGGTCGATTTTTGTTAAGGTTTTCCGATATTAGTATCCCTAGGTCTTTTATTAGCGTTGTGGTATATATTTGTTGGCCATTCATTTAATAATTGTATTTCTTATATCTGCTACCAACCTGTAGCATCTGACATGTATCGACATTGAAGGGAATCTGTATTTTTTCAGACCACTCGGCTATCTTGTCTAAATCAGACTACAGCGCATTTCTATCTTTTTCGGTCAGGACTGGAGAGAGAGAGAGAGAGAGAGAGAGAGCGAGCATGTATGTGTGTTTGTTTCTGGTTGTGTGATGTTTTGGTATGTCTGTCTGTTTATGGGTTGATGCCTTGTGTTGGAATGTGTTATACAAGGTGGCGCAGATTACGGTTACCCACCTGCCAACAATTGACAACGCTGCCTCTCGATATATTTGTATAGCTAAGCCATAGACTCCTTTAAAGAAGGACTGAAACCTCCCATGCTCGGGGTTTGTAACTTGAGTCTGAAGGATTAACTTGAGTCCTGGGCTAAAATGACTTCTAGAAGGGCTAGAGACACGATCTTGGGATCCAAATAGGGGTTTTTGAGGACGGCGAGTTCACTAGCGACATTTTCAACACCACCTGGGGTCATCTTCAAGGTCAAAAGGTCATATTTCAAGGTCAAATTAGTGAATTTTGGTATCCATCTGCGCGACGAATCCAGACAGCCTTGGTCAGCAGACTGTACAAGTTTCCCTAGGCTGGAGGAGGCCTGCCAAATTATATCTACCTGTGCATGGCAAGGAGGTGGTGGTCGTAAGCTGAAGGTAACTCAGCAAACTGCTGAAGCCTGAACTGTGTCCACACGTAATAATGTGGATGCTGCCAAATTGCTTCTGGCAGAGAAAGACTTTGACTACGTTCTTCCTGCTATATTCGCGGATGAAGCCTTGGAAAAGTTTTTCGGCCAAGCCAGGCAAAGAAGCGGTGGAAACTTCTACATTGACGTAGTTGACATTATGGCTGCAGCTAAAATTGCAAATTTGCAGACACTCATTAAGCATGACATTATGCCAGAATCTAGTTCTTGTGTGCTTGATTGCGACAAGAATTGTACTACTTCCATAAATCCAGATGAGCGAAGTGAACTCATTGACGAGATCACTCCTCAAGACACTCAGGAACTCTTGAGGTCTGATGATACCCTTAAGCATAAAGTTGTTTATTTGGCCGGACACCTTGTTCATAAATATGGTGATAGCACTAGTATGGAGGAGATCATTGATGATGATGGTAACGAGGTGTCATTTGAGTTCCTAGATAATTTGAATAGAGGTGGACTGAGTGTGCCGACTATGTCAACCGTCTTTTTTGTACATAATGCCTATAATTTGCATGACAAGACTAAAATGCGTTGCCGCTTTCATTTTTCTGAGCTGTTATCCTTTGTAGATGCACCTGTATCTAGTAGTAATGCTGGATGTACTACTTTAGTTAACATTCTACTGAAAGCTCATGTCCTCAATGTAAGTGACAAAGAAAAGGCTGTGGGATGCCTCAGGAGGCAAGAAAAGCTCTCCAACTAGCGATAGCTCTCCAACTAGTGATAGACATAGACATAGATGTAATAGACAGAGTGTTGTGATATGCATATAATGTTTATTTAATACGATATATGATAATAAATATCAACATTTGACAGCTCTACAAACTTGCATCTTATTACAATCAGCCATCTCTCACCGTTTATGAGTTAGACACAACAAACGGGCAAAAATTACCAAAATTCACTAATTTGACCTTGAAATATGACCTTTTGACCTTGAAAATGACCCCAGATGGTGTTGAAAATGTCGCTAGTGAACTCGCCGTCCTCAAAAATCCCTATTTGGACCCCGAGATTGTGTCTCTAGCCCTTCTAGTAGTCATTTTAACCCAGGACTCAAGTTAAAAATCCCGAGGTCGTGACGTTCCAGTCCTTCTTTAAAGGAGTCTATGAGCTAAGCAGGTAGTGTGCGTGAACCGCGAATGAATATTTTATTATAACCAACAATGTTTTCACAACCATTGCATACATTGTTTTTATAATACCTCATTAAATGCAGAATAGTTAGTAGTTTGTATTTTTGGAATTATAGCACAAATAAACTTATTTAAATAATGATTAAGACAAATTACGCACAGTGATAGTTCATTAACTTTCTAAATCCGGTGGGTTATTGATTATTTTCTGAAATTTTCCACAATTGAAAACACTTGCATTAACTACATAAACATTACATGTCCAGAACACGATGGTGTTTGTGTAATAATTGTAAGTGTCTAAATTTACGATATATCGACCTTATACAATAGCCTACTCTGATAGTGCGTTACGGGATAATTATAGAAAATATCACACGATTTCAAAGTAAGCTATTTTGTAAGGTCGATTTATACACAACTAAGAAACTTACAATATTTGTTTTAAATACCATCGTGTTCTGGACTTATTTATCTACTTCATGTAAGTGTTTTCATCTGTGGAACATTTGGGAAATTAATCGAAAACCCACCTAAATTAAAATGTTGATAAACTATTACTGTGTGTGATTTGCATCTTATGCCTTATGAACGTTTGATTTACATTCAATGTAAGTATATAATACAGAAATATAACAAATGTCACTACTGATACATTACAATCCTTCCCCCCACGGTTATATATTATATATCCACGGTGTGGATATATAATATGTATATAACCTGATTATTTCATGAATTGCAACTATATTAGCATATTAAAAACTTAGTATGACGCAGACATTATGCATAAAGTACACACGTTATGTTGGTATGAATATGCGTTTGACGGTACATAAACTACATGGTATTTACTTTTTCAGTATTTTGTTATTGACTTTAAGCCTATTCACTTCCTTCTGAATTAGTTTTTCTATCTTTGCCTTCAGGACTAATTTTCCTGGATTTATTCCTTTCTCCTTATAAATATATCGTATATTTTCCTGATTGTCATAATTCCTCCCTCCATCTTTTTAGTATATGTTGTTCCATTCAGTGTGCGTTCCTTTTTTATTCTCCATTGTTTATGATGTATTTTGTCCTCTCTGTACAGTGGCACAGTGCGTCCTTGTATTGAGTATTGTTCATATGTGTGGGGAGGATCCTCTCACACCGCACTCCTAGACAAAGTAGAAAGGAAAACCTTTCGTATTTCATTAACTCCCGCCCACTCAAGCAACTCTCTGCAATCTCTCTCTCTTCGCCGCAATGTTGCATCTCTCTCGCTATTCCACCACTCTCTCGATACTATAATAATCAATGTTCCTCAGAGCTTTCCCAGTGTATACAACCTTCTCTATGTAGGGTATGTAGTACCCATCTTGCAACACAATCCCACCCCTACTCTGTGCAACTCTCCAACCCAAGAGTGAAACGGTATTTTCAGACTGTCTTCTATTCAACTGCTGAGCTCTGGAACTCTCTCCCAGAATCAGTCTTTCCCTCTTCCTATGACTTAAATTGCTTCAAACTCTGTGTCCTGGCATTTTGTCGCGAATGTCCCTTGATTTTGGCCCTGTCACTCTTTCAACTCTGGAGGAGGCACTCGATACAGGCAGTTCTTCCTTTTGTCTCCCTCACCCACATAGAAAGAACAAAAACATTCATTTTTCCTTACGCCTTTTCACGTCTTCCATTATTTTCATTTTGTTTTCAACATCCACCTTCTCCTCATTCCTAAACCCTCCTTGATTTTCATCATTTTCATCATCATAATCTCTATAATTATCATCATAATTGAAATAAAGAAAAATTAAAATGAAAACACCACACCACCACGAAGTGATATTGCCACCACACCCCCGAGGAAAGATGTCCTAAGCGCCACACCATCAGAATACGCCCGAGTAGCCTCTATCACGCCTGCACTTCCTCCAACACCCGGAAAAGACATAGGCAAAGTTAAGATCTATATCAGTTGGAAAGTTCATAAAACATACTTCACTGGAAGATATTTTAAGAGCTGGAAGATTTGGGCTATACTCAATAAACTATAAAAGCACTGGCATATAAAGGTTTATTGAGGATATTTAGATCTTGGCTCAACAAAGGAATTTTTATTGAATCACCATGGTAGCAACTCACTATTAATTATTCTTCCTCGATTATTGGGAATTACTGTCGCTAAAGAAGGCTGTATTGACGTGCGCTTTAGCGGTAGTAAACTGACCCCATTCTGGTATTTATAAGAAGTTCACTCACTGACAATGTTCTTCCTATAAGTTAGGGCTCGCGAGATACCGTAGCAATTGTATAACGGCACTCTGCATAGAGTCCATAATGTACATCGTCCCAGGCACTGGCATTAAGACATGTATGGGTAAAAGTCCCTGAACGACTCTTTTAAAGATGATGTGATATGTATAGCACTGGCAGAAATATTCATATTCATTCAAAACCCCAAACCCAAGAGTACTGTAAGGTTCTTAATTAAACTCCTATAAAAGTAAGGATTGTTGAGCGAGACAGTACAACACTGGTATAACTTCTCCTCACGTTAATCCGATGATATGTTAC
Source organism: Paralithodes platypus (assembly GCA_032716605.1). Classification (NCBI taxonomy): domain Eukaryota; kingdom Metazoa; phylum Arthropoda; class Malacostraca; order Decapoda; family Lithodidae; genus Paralithodes; species Paralithodes platypus. The sequence continues at coordinate 40,680,136 of CM064530.1, forward strand.
GTATACCACTGGTATAACAGAACATATTCACTCAGGACCCTAAACCCAAGAGTTCTACAACATCTTCCACGCTGCTGTCATCAACACACGACAGGACCACCACCACGGCACAATAAACGTCGTTAGAAGTGCCTTATCGTTGGAAATGCTTAGTGTAACCACAAAAGTGCACAGTGTAAATATGTATAGTTTTCAATTTTGTGTGATAATCGAATCTCAATTTCTCCCAAAGAAATATAAGATTGTTCTAACAAAAGAGCACATAGCATTTACAATCACCATCATAATATTCCTAAACATTAGTACCCTAATTACTTGCATCGGTACAGGCACACTAACAACCAAAACCATTATAATCCGTATTATATTCGCTACAAACCACAATTGGCAGAACATTTGTTTAGTGACATCTGAAATTTCAATGGATCACTACACATAACTAAATATACCATTGCCAGTAACAACACTTTTAGCACTCCCTAACCAACACCACCAACATCTCCATCCTCACCACCACCACCACCGTCAACTTTAAAAATCCACAGCAAAAACGACTTCAGAGACAAACAAACAATAACATACTGTATGGCACCAATACCACCTTAGTTACTTACAAACAAAAACTGCAGTTACCACACCAACTCCGTACATTACCTCAATAACCAGTGCAATCGTCACCATCAACATGGAAGCTTTGCCACATTAAATACAACCATAGCATTTACTACAACATTGTAATTCACCAACACCATCATTAACGTATCCACAGTCACAACAATCCTCACCAAACATAAACCACTATCTATCTCCACCATAACTCTCAGTATTGGCTGGGAGACAACATCATTATCGTTCTTGTCATTTACTTTACAATATTTTCTGGGTCGCGCGGGAGACCACCGACGACTTATTTTCTCTCCGTCACCCCAAGCGAAAAATGACGCCAAGAAAGTAATACAGAAATACACTAGATAATAATATAAAGAGTTTTAGGTGTGTGGGTGTGTGGGGCTGGACAATATTTACAGGTTTCTGGTTGTCTGGGGGTCGAGTATCGGGAGTGTTATCAAATAGTTGTGTCGGTTTGTTTTGATTAGTATATTCTCGGTTTGACTTTTGCTTACCTCATTGGTTTTCGATCTTGTCCTTCCTTGTTTATTATAATATTGCGTTTTTGTTGAAATTATAATATTGCGTTCTTGTTGAAATTTGTACCACTTCAACTGTTTTTTTTTCCCCTTTTCTTTGGTTTCTCTAATGTGGCCGTTCGTCTACGCTGCTGTATTTGTGCGTGTGTATGTTGGTTTTAGATTAAAAAGATGAGGAAATATTCGTTGAGAAGAGAAACTTGATACTTGCGTGATCGTTTGTGAGTTGTTATGACACTCTCTCTCTCTCTCTCTCAATAAATCATATGATGAAAGACTGAGAGAACTTTATCTATTTTCACTTAAGAAACGAAGGATGAGATGCCAATTGATAGAGTGTTTTAAAATTCTAAAAGGATTCAGTAACATTAATCTAGATAAGTTATTCAAAAAAGCCGAAGACACATCTACAAGAGGAATCAATTTAAAATTATTAGGTCGGAGAGCGAATCTATATACAACAAAAAATGTCTTCACTCACAGTGTAATTGATGAGTGGAACAAACTTCCAAATAAAGTAATAGACAGCACCTCTATAGATACATTTAAGAAAAATCTACTCTTACCACAGAACAAATTGGTATGGAGTAGGCTGTAATTATCACCGTTATTATTTGTTCAGCTGAAGAGAGCGTTAGAAAAGAAAAACAATAATATACAAATAAAAAATACGAATAATAAACATCACTAAATATGTACATACTACTAAGGGTGATGGGTTAGATGATTCCAATTAACCCCAACATTTACATGCTGCTAACTCGAAGGGTTGCATGATATTTTTGTTTTTTTTCCCTTTCTTTTTTCCAATCTTTCCTGTAAATTCCTTCTGGGGATTTCGAAGCCCAGCAAGGTTAATCACTTCCAACTTTTTCAGGTACGGCAATTGCCGGAGGGACGGAGGGTGGGGAGAGAGCCTTCTTCTTTTCTATCCTTTCCTTCAACTTTCCTTTTCTATCGGATATGCCATCTCTACTACAATTAAGTCCTGACCAACTTGTTTGGATTGTAAGGTCTGTGTGGCCAGTGTATCTATGTAAATCTCTCTTTCTTTCTCTCATATATATATATATATATATATATATATATATATATATATATATATATATACCTTTTTCTCTCGCGCGCACACACACACACACACACACGAGCACTTAATCACACATACACAACCACACACTTTCATTACACGTACACACACCTCACAATACACCTCCGGCTTCATTAAGCATCTTGTTATTCCATTCAGGCTCACTCGCTCCAAACACTGCCACTCAGATTTTCATATTCACGTTAAAAAGCATAAGAATAATTACACACACGTTTATGCTTTCACCCACACACACAGGCATATATACCCAACCAAATTGGAGAGTAAAACACAATGTGTAAATATTATGACAACATCTTCACAACTCCAGCTTCAATACACCTTGTGTTACTCTATTGTGGCACACTCCTTCATACCCACACTCCCTAACAGCTCTGTAGGTCCATGTTAACAAAGAGGAAACATTAACACACATACACGCACATGCACACACACACACACACATACACACGCACGCACACAATGAATATACAATATCGTAGATATGGTCAACACACCGCTCTTTTCTCCCACTCACAATATATTTGACCAATATAGAGTTTTTACTAACACAACAGACAAATAGGCCACCCATTACTACAAAATACACTATACACTGTCCCAAATTGGTATGCAAGGCATTATAAACCTTAACGTCTAAGTCACGATCACTACAGTAATTGTGCTGTACATTTCCACACCTATTCCCTGGCTGACTTGTCCCAACTGGTAGTAATATTAGCTCGATTACTATAGTCGTTTATGAGTTATAGAGGTTTATGTTCAAGAAACTTGGCCTACATATTTTGAACAGGGTATAATATACTGTATACCTGCAGTGCAGTAACTGTTATAATTATGATTACAGCCATTCATTTTTAGCTAAACGGAAATTAAGTCATATATTAAGGAAGTTACCATCACTGTGTAAGGTATATTCTTTGCTACATTACTGACGAGGTTGCTTAGGAAGAGAGAGAGAGAGAGAGAGAGAGAGAGAGCGAGAGCGAGAGCGAGAGAGAGAGAGAGAGAGAGAGAGCTCACAAGTGTGCACAAGGTACATAATTATCGCCTGACATAAGTGTTGTAAGTTTACCCAACACCCGTCAGTGTAAACCCGAAAGATTTATGTGTTAGCTTAACACAACTGCATTATTACCGCTCTAATATTTTTCACAGGTTATTCTCGACCGACTGACTCGCCTTTGATCCAGCTAAGTTAGGAAATTTGACGGAACATTAGTTGCTTGGTTATTATTCTTACTTGCGGTATTTGACGGAACATTAGTTGTTTGGTTATTATTCTTACTTGCGGTATTTGACGGAACATTAGTTGTTTGGTTATTATTCTTACTTGCGGTATTTGACGGAACATTAGTTGTTTGGTTATTATTCTTACTTGCGGTATTTGACGGAACATTAGTTGTTTGGTTGTTATTCTTACTTGCGGTATTTGACGGAACATTAGTTGTTTGGTTATTATTCTTACTTGCGGTATTTGACGGAACATTAGTTGTTTGGTTATTATTCTTACTTGCGGTATTTGACGGAACATTAGTTGTTTGGTTATTATTCTTACTTGCGGTATTTGACGGAACATTAGTTGTTTGGTTATTATTCTTACTTGCGGTATTTGACGGAACATTAGTTGTTTGGTTATTAGTCCTACTTGCGGTATTTGACGGAACATTAGTTGTTTGGTTATTATTCTTACTTGCGGTATTTGACGGAACATTAGTTGTTTGGTTATTATTCTTACTTGCGGTATTTGACGGAACATTAGTTGTTCTTACTTGCGGTATTTGACGGAACATTAGTTGGTTATTATTCTTACTTGCGGTATTGACGGAACATTAGTTGTTTGGTTATTATTCTTACTTGCGGTATTTGACGGAACATTAGTTGTTTGGTTATTATTCTTACTTGCGGTATTTGACGGAACATTAGTTGTTTGGTTATTATTCTTACTTGCGGTATTTGACGGAACATTAGTTTGTTTGGTTATTATTCTTACTTGCGGTATTTGACGGAACATTAGTTGTTTGGTTATTATTCTTACTTGCGGTATTTGACGGAACATTAGTTGTTTGGTTATTATTCTTACTTGCGGTATTTGACGGAACATTAGTTGTTTGGTTATTATTCTTACTTGCGGTATTTGACGGAACATTAGTTGTTTGGTTATTATTCTTACTTGCGGTATTTGACGGAACATTAGTTGTTTGGTTATTATTCTTACTTGCGGTATTTGACGGAACATTAGTGTTTGTTATTATTCTTACTTGCGGTATTTGACGGAACATTAGTTGTTTGGTTATTATTCTTACTTGCGGTATTTGACGGAACATTAGTTGTTTGGTTATTATTCTTACTTGCGGTATTTGACGGAACATTAGTTGTTTGGTTATTATTCTTACTTGCGGTATTTGACGGCGGTATTTGATGGAACATTAGTTGTTTGGTTATTATTCTTACTTGCGGTATTTTATTTTTATTTATTTTTTGGGCGGGGGGGGGGGGGGGGGGGATAAAAGGGATGTAATATATCCATGTCTTCAAAATAACATCTTCACAAACTGTTCAAAACCAGCTAATTATAACCGAAATATACTATAAACACTGCCACCGTGTTGACAGACTTACGGTTATAGTCTCACAGATAACACTCCAACTCTTCAACAACTAAACAACTATATCTGTACTTATTGTCTCTCTACCTGGTTGGGGCTTCATAATTAGGACAAAGTACGAACAGCTTCTGTTGTTACCTCAGGTGGAGGAGTTGATAATGTCTTTGAAGGTTATTTAATAATTTGAACCATTTATTCTTTTCCCTTTCTATTATCTTGCTTTGATATTTTTCTACTCAGGTTTAGTTTGTGTAATTTCGATTTGTATTATCACAAAGATATAGCAGTCATCTCAATTTAGTTTAATGTAATTTATGAATCACAGTTTAGTTTAATGTAATCTATGAATCACAGAGATTCAGCTGTTGCTTTCTCGGGTTCTGTATTTCGCCACTCCTCCCTCTCTCTCTCTTGTTTTATAATTTTCTTTCTCATCTACTTCACCTTTGTCCCGCCAGCCGACTCCCCTCCCTCCCCACAGGCGCATATCCCCCTTTCTCCGGTCCCCAGTACTCCTGCAGTGGTGAAGACAGTGGTACACCTCCAGTAGAAGGTCTGGAGATCCCCTGGGGCGCCTCTGGTCCTCCTTGGATAGTGTTCTGACAGACGCCTGGCTGGTCAAACAAAAGGTGCTTAGAGAAGTCGTATATAATATGGTGTCAAAGGAAGATTTGTATATATAAACTAGTCTCACTCTCTCTTGCTCTCTCTCTTTATCTACCTATATCTATCTATCTATCTATTTATCTGGTTATTTATAATTATATATATATACTGTATATATATATATATATATATATTTATATATATATACCGGTATATATATATATATATATATATATATATATATATATATATATATATATATATATTATACAGTATATACTGTATATATATATATATATATATATATATATATATAATACAGTATATATACTGTATATACAGTATATATATATATATATATATATATATATATATATATATATATTATATATATATATATATATCAGAGTTGGGTCAGTTAAGTTAATTAACTTAACTTTTACTGATTAATCAATTAAGTTAATTCACTTTTAACTTAACTAGATAATTTTGAATAATGGGTTAAATTAAATTAACTTAATCGAAATTTCTCAAAATTAATAGATCAAATTGATTAAGTTTCGATTAATTATCAATCAATTTTCCCTTGTACTAGATATGGAAATCACATTTCAAACCACGTGGTCACTCACTAGTCTCCAACGGTCAATATAGTTGACCTTTACCTTTACCTGTCTCAGCGGTTAGTAGCCTAATTACCTTTTAATTGCTGTATGTCGAAAGTGGGTGGGTATTCTCCTCCTTAGTTCATCTTTTAGAGAGAGAGAGAGAGAGAGAGTACTTAAGAACATAGGAAAACGGGAGTCTGCCGAGAGCCGACTGGCTAACACAAGGCAAAATCCCTTTCAAACCCAACCCATCTCGTCCATATGCCTATCTAATGTTAATTTTAATTTCTCTATCATGCTTGTTCCTACCGTATCACTCGGTAGCCTATTCCACATGTCTACAACTTTTCTGAAACAAATTATATCTAATTTGAAACCACTTGAAACCATCATGTTTTTCACTCTTCGTTGTAATCTTTCCAAGGAATCTGGAACTCTCTTCCTGAATCAGTCTTTCCCTCTTCCGATGACTTCCGCGTGTCCAGGTATTTTAGCTCGAACGTCCCTTGATTTTGGCCCTGTCACTCTTTCAACTTTGGGGGTGGGGGTGGGGCACTCGATACAGGCAGTTCTGCCTTTAGTCTCCCTCACTCACATAGAAAACAAAATATCACTGTCTGAGTATACTAAGAATAATAAGAATTTATCTCTTTCTTTCCACCATCAGTGGTTATTCTTGTTACATACCCGGTAGTATGTACAAAAATATACAATACAAAACTTAGGATGTTGTCATGATGTAGTGTATTGCTTCATTATTTATGTACAGTCAACTGGATTAATTGGCGGAGTTTCGTAATCTTATTTGGGTTCATTGGAAGCTTAACAGTTAATATATAATATATAATAATTAGTCTTAATTAAAAGATCTAAAATTAAGAATCAAAATATAGATACACAATGCAGTTCTCTTCAGCAATCTATGATATATATTTGCTTAACTCAATTTCTGTGTCACCGACCAGTAAGTATACCCTATGCGAGTTAACTGTACGTGACTACGTGCCAGGTACATATTGTATAATTAAGGGTACTTCACACAGTCAGGAATGCGAACTAGAATCACTAGGAGTAATGACTCCTGTTGATTCCTGGGAATACGATCGCGAGTGTCTGAAATTCCCCGTCCACTCACAACACTGTAGGAACCAGTGAGAGTGTACCTATGAATCACTGGGAGTCACTGGGAGTCACCAGGAATCACCGGGATAAAACCAGGAATGAAGTGCGAGTTATTGAAAAGTTGAAAATTAACGGTCGCTTTCGGATTACTGTAATATACGAGTCGATAGGAGTAATACAGGAATCACTGGGAGTTAGATAGGAGTCACTGGGAGTCACCGAACATCACTGGGAGTTGTTAGGAATGAGATACGAGTATGCCAGGTATCTTGTAGGCTATTACTACAGTCCTCTAATATCATCATTAAGTATTATGACTGTATGCATACATCATTACAGACATTAATATAATACGATGAGTCTGTATTATTATGTACCGTAAGGTCATGATATCAATGCTTACTATACTTTACGAAACAAATACATTTAAACTATTGTCTAAATAGTTGATAGTTAATCCTTCCCACACCTTGTTGTTTTCATTCGTTACCGAGTTCTGTAATATTTCATACGATTACCTAAAATAGGTAACACTTATAGGTTGTGTTAGTTTGCTTAGGTTAGGTCAGCGGAGTTGCAGAACTTCTAGATTATTAACCGGCAACTACAACGGCCCCTAAACAACAAAGCCATGATTACGCTGGCTCAAAGTTTACCCCAGCGACTACAATGCCCCTCGAAGTAGTAATCCAAAACTTCACTCACCACCACCAAACGAACTTGACATTTCAAAACACATACAAACACGTATCCACCACTCTCGTTATGTTAGGTAAGGGGAGTTGCAGAACCTGTAGGCTACAAGTTGGGTATTGTTACATTGACCATACATTGTTCACATTATTAATTACCTCACCTAACGTAATTTCCTTCTCTACACACAATCACTCGGTGAATACAATGTCTTGTGGGAAATTGTACTTACACAGGTTTAATACGAGGCCTATTTATAATGTTTGACCAAGAAAAGTAAACTACCGGTATACTGTATATTATACTTTCATGTGAGGAGTATTACAGGTTTATATGAATAATATATTGATTAATCCACCTTCATTTCACATCGAGATAGCTATCGAATGCACCTACAATTAATAAATACTGCACAATTGTTTGGGGGGGGGGGGGGTTCCCCAGGTGAGTAGGCTCGCTTTGCTCACCACCCACACCCATGACTAGCGGGCCCTTTATTACATGTGCGCCCACTACAGGTATCTCTGTGGAGGCCATGCCTCTTGGAGAGCATGCTCGGTGACTCCCAGTAGCTCCTGGTGATTCCTGGTGACTCCCGTCGATTCCCAGTGACCCTCAGTGGCTCGCATGTATTACCTATCTTTATCCCAGTGACTCCCGGTGAAACTGAGAACTGAAACTGAAACAGAAACCTGTCCACGAATCACCGAGAATCACCAGGACTCATTGAGAGTCACTGGGAGTGGTCCGATTCGCGGCGAGAACTTTAAACACGGTGAACATTTTGTCGGACAGGGCCAATCACCCGCAAGTGGTTTGGAGTCACTGGGAGTCTAACAGGAATCACTAGGATATTGCTAGAGTCACTAGGAGTCATCGATTTTCACCGCAAATAGGCCCAGGAATCCGAATTTTCAGCTACTGCCAGTGATTCTAGCTCGCATTCCTGACTGTGTGAAGTACCCTTAAGTATCTTACTTACACAACCTCAATATGTTATATTTAAAACCAAATGATGAATTGTCAGGTTTAGTACAGTATTTTTTTTTCTATGTGATTGAGGGAGGCAAAAGGCAGAACTGCCTATAGCGAGTGCCTCCCCCATAGTTGAAAGAGTGACAGGGCCAAAATCAAGGGACGTTCGAGCCAACATGCCTGGACACACAGAGTTTGAAGCAATTTAAGTCATAGAAAGAGGGAAAGACTGATTCTGGGAGAGAGTTCCAGAGCTCAGCTGTTGAGTAGAAGAAAGTTTGAGAGTAACGTTTCACTCTTGGGTTGGAGAGTTGCACAGAGTAGGGGTGGGATTGCGTTGCAAGACGGGTACCACGTGCCCTACGTAAAGGAGGGCACTGGGAAAGCTCTGAGGAACACTGATCATTATAGTAGCGATAGAATAGAGAGAGAGATGCAACATTGCAGCGGAGAGAAAGAGATTACAGAGAGTTGGTGAGTAGACGGGAGTTAATGATATGAAAGGCCTTCCTTTCAACTTTGTCTAGGAGAGCGGTGTGAGAGGAACCTCCCCACACATGTGAACAATACTCAATACAAGGACGCACTATGCCTCTGTACAGAGCAAGAATCTGTGCAGGGGAAAAGAACCCCCTAGGGCGGTTGAGCACACCCAGCTAGGTAGTTATTAATACATTTGAGATGTATTACTTGCCAAACAATAATCACATGCATTATTTCTATTTCGTGTCGTACCTATCACTGGAAAGCCAGATAGAGAGAGTAGGGAGGGGGGGGGGGGGTCGTAATGTTTTAGCGAGGTAGAGAACGAATATGGGAGGATGTGATTTAAACATTTAGGTTTTGCACCAGTGTAAAATTATAGGTTTAGTATGTAAAAAAAAAAAAAAAAAAAAAACACACACACACACACACATCAAACATATTGTCACGTACACTGGCAGATATACGCACACATACATTACACACACACACATACAAATCTTCAAATACCCCTAGACAAAATTCATAAGAATAACGTATAGCCTAACCTAATGATTTTGGTCGTGTTTGTCCTGTCTGTCCTACTCTGCAAAGAAACTCAAAGATGCAGCACACACACACGTTGGACCCCGATGCTTTCATCTAGCTCCTCCTCCAGCTCCCTTCCTCACCTCCTACTACTTCCTCTGTCCCCTGTCATGCTTCGAATCATTAATTAAAGTTATCAAAATCAATTATTGTTTGTCTCAACTTCCCTATATTCATATCATGTCGTTCAACTTGCATATATGTTTACATACAGGAATAGACGAAGGACAAAAAACAAAATAAATAATTGAAGACAAAATCCATGACATGCTTCGTTCATGAGAAATATTATGCTTACTTAACCTTGCCGATGTCTTGCTAGTTTAGTGTGTATTCTAGCTTTAACTAACATGAACTAACCTATTTTAACATAACTTTTTATTTATATTTTGATATATGTAAACTAACCTATGTGAACCTAACATATCTTAATCTAGCTTAACCTTGTATAGATAACCTAACGTAATCTACTATATCCTATATTATACAAACCTAAGTTCATAAAGAAGTTACATGGACATTATGAATATATTGATTACGAACATGCTATTATTGACGCAGAATCTTGAGAGTCGGTAATGAACAATCAATCGACCGTGCCATATATCTTTTACCATATACTAATGCGATGTTATTGTTTGAGGTATTTTTTAGGAGAAATCTCGGAGTGAAAGTAAAAAGTGCACTGTATCAAGGAATTGTTGTGCCAACAGTGATGTATGGGGCTGAGACATGGGCTCTGAAGAAAAAGGAGAAAAGAGGGCTGGATGTGATGGAGATGAGCTGCTTGAGGAGTATGTGTGGAGTTACTCGTAGAGACAGATTGAGGAATGAAGAGATACGTAGGAGAGTGGGGCAGCAGGAACATTTGTCAGCCAGAGTGGACAGAAGGGTGCTGAGCTGGTATGGTCATGTTGAACGAATGGGAGATGAAAGGCTTACAAAGAGAATATGTAAGTCAGGTACAAGGGGAGATAGAAGGGCAGGAAGACCCCCATTGAGATGGAGAGACTGTGTAAGAAAGGCTTTGGATGATAGAGGAATGACTATAGATCAGGCAGGGCAAGTGGTGGTGGACAGGAGTGAATGGAGACTGCTTGTGAATAGTTGAGTGAACACGTGGTCATTTGGAGTAAGGGGTCGGGCGCAAGTTCGACTAGATAATAGTCCATCAGGCGCCTGGCCCGGGGGGACGATTAATATGAAGGGTGTGGTGGGAGGGTTTGTGGCTTTGGCTCCGCTGCATGTCTGCCTGCCGAGATCGGAACCTCTCCGGGTGGTCAGGGGCCGGGGGAGTGCTGGAGCGACCTTGGTAACCCTGGTCTCTGGGTCTTCTCCTGGGTGACCTGGATGTGTGTGAGTTTGTGTTTTTTATCTGTGTTTATTTTTTGTTTTATGTTCTTTTTGTGTTTTCCCTGTTCTTGCTCTGTCTTGAGTCGGCTACCCCCAAAATGGGGATTGGGCCTGAGCATATAGATAGATAGAATAGATTTTTTAGGAAAATGTTGCCCCACTGAGAGTAATTCGAGAGATTTTATCTTAACTCAAGATATTTGGGTGTAGTTGTCACCTTTGTGTCAATTCATTAAGACTCCCTTTGAGCTTCACCGACATTTTCTCCTGGATTAAAGGGGGTATCACACAAGTGAGTTTTCCACCAATCTTTACGGGCAATTGTAGTCTGCCAGCTTCAAAAGTTTAGTTCCGTAAGAATTAAAACTACCTAACATAATCTACCTTCGATCTAGTTCCCGATTCCAATGCAAAAGAGTCTTAAAATAGTACAAGAAAAACTTGTTCATCGAAATTTGCCAGAAAAAGCGCTCGTGTGACACTGGCTTAAAGCCGCTGTCACACAAGCGATTTTCCCGTCAATTTTCTATGAGCAAGTTTTTTCTCGTTATTTTTCGGGAAATGTTTGCACTGATATCGGCAACTAGACTGCAGGTAGATTATGTTAGGCCGCTTAATTCTGATAAAGTGTATTTTTTGAAGCCGCCAGACCATAATTTCACCCTGAGGTCCTTGGCGACCAGGGTTGTATGGTTACGGGTCAGGGGCTGCACACCATGCAGGGGAGTGTCCTCGCGCCACAATCCTATGTAATGATTTTGGAGATAATGATGGGCTTAAATATGTTGACCAGGGTTCTGTGGCAATATAATATAATCAATTAATATGTTTAAACTTGGATCTTCTGATCACTGTCTGATACAGGCCACCTGTCTATCACCTACCACACCTTCCCACTCTGAACCTGTTTTGGTGACTAAATGGCATTACGATAGGGCAGACTGGGAGGGTCTTCAAGGTTTCTTTATTGATATTCCCTGGACCTCTTTCTTTTCTAATGATGCACACTCCACCTTGAGCCACATACAAGATTTTGTAAAAATTGGAATGGAAACTTTTATTCCTCATCAAAAGTACAGTAAAAGATCTAATTCACCTAAATGGTTTGACCATAATTGTGCTAGAGTAACTGAACAAAAAGCAATAGCCTACAATGCATACACAAGATCAAAAACACATGAAGCCTTTAATTACTTTAGAAACATCAGAAATCATGCCAAAACTGTATTAAACCTAACTAAATCAAACTTTCTCCATAAGCAGGCAAATAAACTTCTAAATAATCCAAATGATAACAAAATATTTTGGTCTACTCTTAACTCATTCAAATCCAACTTCACTACTGCTTCATCCATTCCACCATTAAAATCTCCGACTGGCAATCTTGTAAGTGACCCACGAGGTAAAGCTAACCTTCTTGCAGATATTTTCTCCACCAACTCAACCTTAGATGACATAATCAAGATGTCCCTGTACTTAATTTTAATTCACCTGAAATTCCCTCACTTAAGATCCACACCAGACATGTCAAAACTATTTTGCAGAATCTCTCAGTAGATAAGGCTCCTGGTCCAGATGAAATTCCTCCAATAGTACTTAAGAATTGCTCCTTGGTGCTCGCTCCTGTATTGGCAAAATTTTTCCGTCTGTGTACTCATACCTCATGCTTCCCAGTACCCTGGAAAGAAGCAAACATCCATCCAGTTCCTAAAAAAGGTGCCTCTTCAGATCCATCAAACTACAGACCAATAGCTATAACTTCCACTCTTGGCAAAGTTTTTGAAATTATATTAAATAATCACATAATTAAGCATCTGGAGAATAATAAATTAATCAGTGATAGGCAATATGGTTTTAGACGATGTCGATCAACTGCAGACATTCTTTGCCTTCTTACGCATCAAATCAACCAAGCTACAGACCAACATGGTGAAACACATACAATAGCACTGGATATATCAAAGGCATTTGATAGAGTCTGGCATCAATCCTTATTGTCGAAGATGTCACACTACGGCCTTGCATCATTAGTTCCACTAATTTCTTCTTATCTTCATAACAGAAAAATACGTGTAATGGTAGATGGCCTTTATTCTCAATTTCACTCAATAAATGCTGGTGTTCCCCAGGGATCAGTTTTGGCCCCAACTCTGTTCCTCATTCATATCAATGATCTCATATCTACCACTCATAATCCAATACATTCCTACGCAGATGACTCAACACTCCACAGTTCCTTCACATTTACCAATTCTTTCACCCAACCCGATCTTATAAATTCAAAAATAAACACTGCAATTTCTCTGAACCAGGACCTTTCTAGAATTAATGAATGGGGACAAGAGAATCTAGTTTCCTTTAATGCACAGAAAACCAAGTACATTCAATTTTCTAACCGACAGAATCTCACTGACTCCCATATATTTTTTAATGATGTAAATATTCCCACTTCCCCTAGTATTGACATTCTCGGTGTAACATTAACTACTAACTTGAGCTGGACACATTATGTTAGAAGCATTGCTAAGAATGCCTCTAAAAAACTGGGACTCCTGTACAGAGTTCGAGAATTCTTCACTGACGAGCAGTTGGCCGTAATATATAAAAGTCATGTGCGCTCTCAGATGGATTACTGTTCACCTCTGTGGGGTGGAAGTGGAGTGGTTGCATTGAGGCAGTTGGACAAAATTCAAAATAAAGCTATTAGATTAATCAATAACCACCCTGCAATCACACAGGACCTTCCTACATTAGCCATACGAAGAAACGTTGCATCCCTTGCATTATTCTACAGATATTTTCACAGCAATTGTTCCGAGGAACTTGCTTCAATTGTGCCGCCTCTCCACATCTTTCCCCGTAGAACTAGGGCAGCTGAGAGCGCCCATGAATTTACACTTTCTCCTCCACAATGCAGAACTTCTGCTTATCAGAATTCATTTATCCCCAGAGCTACTACTCTTTGGAATTCACTTCCCTCGAATTGCTTTCCACAAACTTACAATCAACAAATGTTTAAATCCAGTTGTTACAAACATTTTATGAATGGAGGATGCCTTTAGGCACATGGACCTTTTTGTTTTATCTGTGTTTTTCCTTCCTCCATTCATTGTCTCTTAAAAAAAAAAAAAAAAAAAAAAAAAAAAAACATATGTTTTTGTACTGGGCTATGTAGCAATATCGTTTTGCCAAAGGTATGTTTAAGGTTTAAGGTTTAAGGCAAGCTATTTTTCTGTGTATTTTCAATCAAACTGTTATAATCATGATTGTTTAATATATCCAACATGTATGCGTGAATGTCAATCAAAGCAATAACGAATGTAACCTGCGATGAAAATGCAGTTTAATGACTATATAACTATACATAAGGTATATAAATAAATATGGGGGTAATAAAAGTCTGAAAGAAATAATATGTATAATGGTATTATAGACTAATACTGAAGATCCACAATAATGATGGCACTGGTGACTATAGAGAAATATATATATATATATATATGAATATCCTGAGAAAACTGTATTAATTAACATGCTGATGTACTGAAAAAATAATTTGGATAAAAAGAGACGTGAATGTCAAACTTAACATGATTCTATGGATACAACAAGTAAGGATTATTATGGAAAATACAAGGAAAAGTCAAACTATAAAGTCACATACAAAACTTTAAAACTTAATATGATTTGACGTATAAAGATATATATAGAATAATATGGTTAACCCCTTCTGTACCGCTACATCTTTTTAGAAGGGGTTAATAAAGAAAGATCACAAACTATACAGATACAGACAAAAGTAAAACAAATACTATGATTTGACGATTAAAACAACTATGGAATAATATGATAATGAAAGAAAGATCTCAACCTAGAAACTGACAGACAAAACCTAAACAATTAATATGAATTAACCAATAAAACAAGTATGGAATAATATGCTAAATAAAGCGATATCTAAAATTAACAAAAATGTCAGACACAACTTACAGTAATGCAACAATTATTAATAATAGGATATGTGTTGTAAACACTGATGGAAATTGAATATCTGAGGTATTGAGAGATGGTACAATTTTTAATAGCCCTATTAAATATAGTTAATTAATAACGCAGCACCTGGTGTAATGGAATCTGTGTTGTTATAAATAGTTATAATATATTAGTTAGGGAATATGTATATATATAATAATGGAAATCATAGGAAACTTAATAATATGGTATACACACTATAATATCTGTAGGCGTCATAAACACGAAATATATATAAACCTGTTAGCAACGATACCGAAGGCATTCTCCACCACCCGACGTGTCCTTGACAGCCTGTAGTTGAATATCCTCTCTTGCCTTGTCATGATGCGGTGGGGGAAGGGTTTCATCATCCATGTCCTCATGGGAAAAGCCTCGTCACCGATGATGTAGTAGGGCACTGGCCAAACGTCGTTTGGGATTGACTCCCTCAGTGGTGTTGCAGCAAATATGCCCCCATCAGACAAGCAGCCCCGTGAACCAACATCCACATAGAGGAGCTTGTAGTCAGCATCGACGAGGGCCATGAAGACAATGGAGTGGAAGCCCTTATAGTTGTAGTAGTGGGAACCTCCATTGGGGGGACACCTGATGGCCACATGCTTCCCATCCAGTGCCCCTACAGCATGGTGGAAGTTCCACCTCTTTGAGAAGAGGTCAGCAATCGTGCCCTCCACTCGGCTGGCGTCTTGGGGCACGAGAGGACCTCATCCTTGTAGGCGGCATAGATGGCCTCACAGGTGGCCGGAACCATGAGGGAGATGGTGTTGTGTGCCACTCTGAAGCCATACGAGAGTGATTTGTATGACTCCCCTGTAGCTAGGTAACGTAGGGTGATGGCCAGGCGCATACCAGGTGGGACGGCTTTCCTCCAAAACGTGTCATGCTTCTCCACCAGTGGTCCAACACGTTCAAGCAGCTCTCGGAACAGGACTCTATCCACCCACAGGAAGTTTTTGTAGGAGGTGGTGTCTTCCAGAGGTCTCCTTCAGCAGGTTGTCATAGTGGCCGTACTGCCCTCGCCTCAACAGCCACTTCCGGGTCCAGACCTGCCTTCTCCGTCTCCTGGGTGGCACCTGGGCAACCTGCAAGGCCTTGTAGAGGTCAACATTTAGTCTTGCCTGATGAGCTGCCAGATCTACCTGCAGCTGCAGGACCTCGAGTTCATCCATGGTGTAGGGCGAGTGGTGGTGACGTGTGGCCGTGGCTTGGGAGGTGTGTAGAGTGACGTGCAGGTACCAGAACCGGCCCCTTTTATATCGAATTGTGTCTGTCACCCCGTCTTTCGTTGTGGTGTCGCGTTCGTCATGTCGCACACGTAACACCATCATAAGTCCATCGCCCCTCGTCGTGTTCCCCTCGTGCCACATCAGGGTACGGTTTTGACTGGAATTTGGACCGTTAGGGCATTGAAGTGCCGCTCTCGTGTTGCAACCATGGCCCGTCGTGGCTACGACGTGTCACCGTCGTGGCTTCATCATCAAATGCGTACTTTGTGTCATTGTCTGCCGATGTACCAATTTGTGTACCTCGTGGCACATCGGGACCATCATCGTGAATGTGTGAAAGGGGCTTAAAGTTGAAACTCTAATCTTCTGCAAATTGACTGAGTATGCTTAATTACTATGACCAATGTAAATATAGTCTTGGGGGTAGCTGAATCTGTGTCATACAGGTATCTTAGTTGTTAGTTGGTTTGACAAATATATTAGCTGTACATAAATAAATATTGAGTTGATAACTATTATATTGTACCTAATTACTACGGAAGGTCCGACTTAAGCTGAAAAAATCGACTAGGAGTGCCTGGAATATAATAAATATAATTATTGTAATAAATAACAGTTCAGACTTAGTCTTTGACTACAGTGCATCAATTCCTTCCTAGGTCGAGTAACATGGGTTAACATTTGTGAAAATATAATACGAAACTATACTAAATTGGTTAACAAATTGACTGAGACTTTTCCTGAGCATAATATAATTTGTTTATGTCTAACTGAATAGAAGAATGCAATGTATAACCATATGGAAGGATTTACTCGAGTTTTTAACTTCTTTATAAAAGGAGTCATTTCTAGTCTGAATAAAACTGCCTAATGCTATCCAGGATATATTTACAAGGACGTCATTTTCATCTATCTATCTACCTATCTATTGCCTGACGCCGTGATCCCCGAAGGGGTGAAGAGGTTAATATGGAAAACATATATTTTATTAGACTGTCATCTTAATACAAGAGGAAAATCCCCATCAAATATAGTAATCCTGACTAATTGCAGTAACATCGGTAACATATAATAAACAGATGATAAATGCACAAAATTAGTAGAAGTTAATTGATTAACTAAACCGATTAAGCTTGAAAATTAACTTAACTCAACTAGTTAATTTGTTCAGTTAATTGACCCAACTCTTATATACAGTATATATATATAAATTATGTGTTTTTTTTCTTCTATTTTCCAACTACTCCCTCTCGGGCATAGGCTGAGAGCCTGTACATTCTACCGCTCAACATGGTGAATCCCGTGAGTTATTGTTCCAGTCTAGGGAGTGAGAGACGTGAAGCACCCAATCATGGCCCGAAGCAACCCATCGCAGAAGCTGCTTGACCTCTGCGCCTCACCGTCTCATAGCCTAGACTCGGACCTTCACTCTCAGAATGCCACATATTGAGCAATTAACTCACTAGGCATTGACCCCCTGTAGCATATTTTGAATATGGGAATATTCATACAATGCTATTTAATCAGGGAACAATGAGGGTATTTTTGTTGGCGTGTCCGTGGGCTATGTGGTAGTGCACTGATACTAGGTACAACACAAATTCCATCCCAATAATATCTTCCCATTGATATATCGGGATTCGAACCTGGGTTCATTGGATTACCAGTCCAGTGGCAAGATATATATATATATATATTGAAGGTGAAAATCAGAGACAGCGTAAACAACATCTTTATTATGTTCTATGAATGCAAGCTTTCGGCAACTGCTACTGCCATGATCACGCCTAAAAAAAGAACAAGATAAAACACATACTATAAACATTGAATTATGTAAAAGAATAATTCTGATATTAAAGTAATAATCTAACGCCAAATTGATCCTTATTATAAGTTGAGGTTTATACTTAATAGAATAAACAAATACTGGCAAATATGAGTAAAGCCATAACAATCTAGCTGTTTCTTGAAGAGTGATGAAATATGAAAAAATGCAAACAATAATTATATAGTTATGGAATCCTAACATATTGAGAATGAAATTAACATTAGCGAAAACATAATGTGCTAGTCTGAATATGCCTGTGTAAGTACTATGTAGGACTACGATTTCCTGTACAAACATCAATTAAGGATATATATATATATATATATATATATATATATATATATATTGTGTATGTGTGTAGTCTACATGGACACCCACAGTCATGCCAACACGTTGGTAACATGCACTTACCACACTTTACACAACAATGGGCAGTTGGGCAAGAAACCCTCTCCCGAAAACAAATTAAAGAATCGAATGAATTGCGTCGATGAAGACGATTAATTTAGATTAAGCTCACATATATATATTTTAGTATCAAATATATTTACCATCAGTAAACACTTAAATAAAATGTAACTAATGGATTCAAATATACACGTTCCCTTTCAAGTCCCACCAATGTTTATGTTATCTTTCTCTTGTCTTCCTCTCGACCTGGAAGTCAGTTATATTAACCTCCCTAGCTCTTCATCACTAGTATTTATATTGTCATTACTTGTCACGGTTGTCATTATATTTGCCGGTTTTCTAACCACTACCATGGCTATATAATGACGATATACCACAACCCATACTGCTGGCCATTATCCTCTGGTAACATATCGATGCTGTATATAATTATTATCTAACCACTACCATAGCTGTATAATGACAACACAGTACAACCCATACTGCTGACCATTATCCTCTGGTAACATATCGATGCTGTATATATTATCTAACCACTACCATGGCTGTATAATAACGACACAGTACAACCCATACTGCTGGCCATTATCCATATATATCCATATATATACATATAATATATATGGTAGTGGTTAGATAATATTATTATCTAACCACTACCATGGCTGTATAATGATGACACAGTAAAACCCATACTGCTGACCATTATCCTCTGGTAACATATCGAGGCTGTATATATTATCTAGCCACTACCATGGCTGTATAATGACGACACAGTACAACCCATACTGCTGGCCATTATCCTCTGGTAACATATCGAGGCTGTATATATTATCTAGCCACTACCATGGCTGTATAATGACGACACAGTACAACCCATACTGCTGGCCATTATCCTCTGGATCTAACCACTACCATGGCTGTATAATGACGACACAGTACAACCCATACTGCTGGCCATTATCCTCTGGATCTAACCACTACCATGGCTGTATAATGACGACACAGTACAACCATACTGCTGGCCATTATCCTCTGGATCTAACCACTACCATGGCTGTATAATGATGACACAGTACAACCCATACTGCTGGCCATTATCCTCTGGATCTAACCACTACCATGGCTGTATAATGACGACACAGTACAACCCATACTGCTGGCCATTATCCTCTGGTAACATATCGATGCTGTATATATTATCTAACCACTACCATGGTTGTATAATGATGACACAGTACAACGCCTACTGCTGGCCATTATCCTCTGGTAACATATCGATGCTGTATATATTATCTAACCACTACCATGGTTGTATAATGATGACACAGTACAACCCATACTGCTGGCCATTATCCTCTGGTAACATATCGATGCTGTATATATTATCTAACCACTACCATGGCTGTATAATGACGACATACCACAACCCATACTGCTGGCCATTATCCTCTGGTAACATATCGATGCTGTATATATTATCTAACCACTACCATGGCTGTATAATGATGACACAGTACAACCCATACTGCTGGCCATTATCCTCTGGTAACATATCGATGCTGTATATATTATCTAACCACTACCATGGCTGTATAATGACGACATACCACAACCCATACTGCTGGCCATTATCCTCTGGTAACATATCGAGGCTGTATATATTATCTAACCACTACCATGGCTGTATAATGATAACACAGTACAACCCATACTGCTGGCCATTATCCTCTGGTAACATATCGATGCTGTATATATTATCTAACCACTACCATGGCTGTATAATGACGACATACCACAACCCATACTGCTGACCATTATCCTCTGGTAACATATCGATGCTGTATATATTATCTAACCACTACCATGGCTGTATAATAACGACACAGTACAACCCATACTGCTGGCCATTATCCATATATATCCATATATATACATATAATATATATGGTAGTGGTTAGATAATATTATTATCTAACCACTACCATGGCTGTATAATGATGACACAGTAAAACCCATACTGCTGACCATTATCCTCTGGTAACATATCGAGGCTGTATATATTATCTAGCCACTACCATGGCTGTATAATGACGACACAGTACAACCCATACTGCTGGCCATTATCCTCTGGTAACATATCGAGGCTGTATATATTATCTAGCCACTACCATGGCTGTATAATGACGACACAGTACAACCCATACTGCTGGCCATTATCCTCTGGATCTAACCACTACCATGGCTGTATAATGACGACACAGTACAACCCATACTGCTGGCCATTATCCTCTGGATCTAACCACTACCATGGCTGTATAATGACGACACAGTACAACCCATACTGCTGGCCATTATCCTCTGGATCTAACCACTACCATGGCTGTATAATGATGACACAGTACAACCCATACTGCTGGCCATTATCCTCTGGATCTAACCACTACCATGGCTGTATAATGACGACACAGTACAACCCATACTGCTGGCCATTATCCTCTGGTAACATATCGATGCTGTATATATTATCTAACCACTACCATGGCTGTATAATAACGACACAATACAACCCATACTGCTGGCCATTATCCTCTGGTAACATATCGATGCTGTATATATTATCTAACCACTACCATGGCTGTATAATAACGACACAATACAACCCATACTGCTGGCCATTATCCTCTGGTAACATATCGATGCTGTATATATTATCTAACCACTACCATGGCTGTATAATGATGACACAGTACAACCCATACTGCTGGCCATTATCCTCTGGTAACATATCGATGCTGTATATATTATCTAACCACTACCATTGCTGTATAATGATGACATAGTACAACCCATACTGCTGGCCATTATCCTCTGGTAACATATCGATGCTGTATATATTATCTAACCACTACCATGGCTGTATAATGACGACACAATACAACCCATACTGCTGGCCATTATCCTCTGGTAACATATCGATGCTGTATATATTATCTAACCACTACCATGGCTGTATAATGACGACACAGTACAACCCATACTGCTGGCCATTATCCTCTGGATCTAACCACTACCATGGCTGTATAATTACGACATACCACAACCCATACTGCTGGCCATTATCCTCTGGTAACATATCGATGCTGTATATATTATCTAACCACTACCATGGCTGTATAATGACGACACAGTACAACCCATACTGCTGGCCATTATCCTCTGGTAACATATCGATGCTGTATATATTATCTAACCACTACCATGGTTGTATAATGATGACACAGTACAACGCCTACTGCTGGCCATTATCCTCTGGTAACATATCGATGCTGTATATATTATCTAACCACTACCATGGTTGTATAATGATGACACAGTACAACCCATACTGCTGGCCATTATCCTCTGGTAACATATCGATGCTGTATATATTATCTAACCACTACCATGGCTGTATAATGACGACATACCACAACCCATACTGCTGGCCATTATCCTCTGGTAACATATCGATGCTGTATATATTATCTAACCACTACCATGGCTGTATAATGATGACACAGTACAACCCATACTGCTGGCCATTATCCTCTGGTAACATATCGATGCTGTATATATTATCTAACCACTACCATGGCTGTATAATGACGACATACCACAACCCATACTGCTGGCCATTATCCTCTGGTAACATATCGAGGCTGTATATATTATCTAACCACTACCATGGCTGTATAATGATAACACAGTACAACCCATACTGCTGGCCATTATCCTCTGGTAACATATCGATGCTGTATATATTATCTAACCACTACCATGGCTGTATAATGACGACATACCACAACCCATACTGCTGGCCATTATCCTCTGGTAACATATCGAGGCTGTATATATTATCTAACCACTACCATGGCTGTATAATGATAACACAGTACAACCCATACTGCTGGCCATTATCCTCTGGTAACATATCGAGGCTGTATATATTATCTAACCACTACCATGGCTGTATAATGAAGACACAGTACAACCCATACTGCTGGCCATTATCCTCTGGTAACATATTGATGCTGTATATATTATCTAACCACTACCATGGCTGTATAATGATAACACAGTACAACCCATACTGCTGGCCATTATCCTCTGGTAACATATCGATGCTGTATATATTATCTAACCACTACCATGGCTGTATAATGATGACACAGTACAACCCATACTGCTGGCCATTATCCTCTGGTAACATATCGATGCTGTATATATTATCTAACCACTACCATGGCTGTATAATGACGACACAGTACAACCCATACTGCTGGCCATTATCCTCTGGTAACATATCGATGCTGTATATATTATCTAACCACTACCATGGCTGTATAATGACGACACAGTACAACCCATACTGCTGGCCATTATCCTCTGGTAACATATCGATGCTGTATATATTATCTAACCACTACCATGGCTGTATAATGATGACACAGTACAACCCATACTGCTGGCCATTATCCTCTGGTAACATATCGATGCTGTATATTATCTAACCACTACCATGGCTGTATAATGACGACACAGTACAACCCATACTGCTGGCCATTATCCTCTGGTAACATATCGATGCTGTATATATCTAACCACTACCATGGCTGTATAATGATGACACAGTACAACCATACTGCTGGCCATTATCCTCTGGTAACATATCGATGCTGTATATATTATCTAACCACTACCATGGCTGTATAATGACGACACAGTACAACCCATACTGCTGGCCATTATCCTCTGGTAACATATCGATGCTGTATATATTATCTAACCACTACCATGGCTGTATAATGACGACACAGTACAACCCATACTGCTGGCCATTATCCTCTGGTAACATATCGATGCTGTATATATTATCTAACCACTACCATGGCTGTATAATGACGACACAGTACAACCCATACTGCTGGCCATTATCCTCTGGTAACATATCGATGCTGTATATATTATCTAACCACTACCATGGCTGTATAATGAAGACACAGTACAACCCATACTGCTGGCCATTATCCTCTGGTAACATATCGATGCTGTATATATTATCTAACCACTACCATGGCTGTATAATGACGACATACCACAACCCATACTGCTGGCCATTATCCTCTGGTAACATATCGATGCTGTATATATTATCTAACCACTACCATGGCTGTATAATGACGACACAGTACAACCCATACTGCTGACCATTATCCTCTGGTAACATATCGATGCTGTATATATTATCTAACCACTACCATGGCTGTATAATGACGACACAATACAACCCATACTGCTGGCCATTATCCTCTGGTAACATATCGATGCTGTATATATTATCTAACCACTACCATGGCTGTATAATGACGACACCGTACAACCCATACTGCTGGCCATTATCCTCTGGTAACATATCGATGCAGTAAATATTTCCTTCCCCTCGTATATCCATTCTCCTTTTTCTTAACATTATATTACTCTCATATTTGTCTCCACAAATCCCTTTATTCACTCCATAAGTTGGGTCTTCCTCCCCATATTTTGTCCAATATTTCCATCCATATATATCTTCCATATACATTGCTCTCTTATCCCTTCCAAACAGATGACGCATTGTGTTACTATAGGTAGCGCCAACGAACTTGACAATACTCTGGACCCATTAACTTCTTATAGCTCAAAATGAATGAAAGCAATCAGGCTGACATTTCCATAATTTGGAAAGAGTCCACCAGGAAATAGGTGTGGAAATGTACAGCCAGTTTTCTCAAGGTCCTTTCGAGTTACGTAGAGTTCAGGGATCGAGATAATAGTAAAGTTCGTTGGCGCTACCTATAGATATCTCCGGACAATAGTACAGATTCATGTTCGAATCCTGACCCGGCCCAGTGGTATCCTCACAAAAACATTTCGGGGGCGATTTCCGCATCTAACGAAGTTTAGGCGTGTTGGATTATTATTGTCATGTACATATATGTGTAAAGTGGCAACACATAGTTTTAGTTGTGTGTGTTTGAATTTGAAATTTGGAGACCTATACAAGTATTGCCTGTTGAACACTGTTGACATTGAACCACACTTCATTATATGTCATGGCCTTTGTCATATATTACTTCATGTCTCCAGAAACTGATCATACATACATTCATACATACATTAAATACTATGATCTACATATGTGTAGGTCAGTCTGTGTTTACCTAAGGGCGGCATTCCAGGCAGCTCGTTTATTAGCGTCCCTTTCGGTAAGGCCGTTGGCTGCGAGATCGGTTTGTACAACCTGATCCCACCTCTTTCTTGGTCTACCTCTCCTTGCGAATCTCTCCACGTTCATAGACTTGCTTATCTTAACCCAATTATGCTAATCCATCCTTTCTACATGCCCAAATTCAAAATTAATCTAAGCCTACTCCTACGCATCTCTTCACTAATACTCTCAAATCTTAAGCGCCCTCTGAGTTCCACATCGGGGGTTCTGTCTCTCGTAGCAGACCCATATATCCATCTCACCATGATCATTTAATTTTGCTCCATCCTATGTATATCTTCCACCTTGACTGACCAGGTACCGCTAGCATACACCATCACACTGTAAGTTCTAACACAGGTTCTATATAACCTCCCTTTTAGTCATAGAGAGAGCCATATCAAGGCCAGTAAAAGGCAGCATCTCTCTGAACTCCTTCCATCCACTTCTGACGCTCGCAACTGGCCATGGGATTAATTTAGTTATATGTTCTTATGTTATCTCCATAGTTTATGTATGTGTTCGGTACTCAAAGTAATTTACATGTATAACTACCGATACATTTATAAATGGAGGGGAATTTGTCAATTGGTATAAATAGACATTTTGAAGAGGATACGTTTAGATAAATAGATTGTATATATATAGATTAAGAACTATTGGAAAATTGACACCATGTATTTGGCCCGCGACACCGATCATCAATTTCCATGACCAACCACAATATACACCATCAAGCTCTAGCACATATTATATTTACCACCACAACCATCCATCACCAACACAATATACACCATCAAACTGTAGCACCATCTATCATCACCACTATCAATATTTTGGAATATGACCGATGATATGTGCTGTGAGCTGGTGACGATATTGGGGGTATTTTTTGACGTGTCGGTGTTGCCAGATAGTGTTACTACTGTAGGATCGTTGGGTCACCTCATACACATAACGGCTTTTAGCATACTCGATCCCGTGATTGTCTGCTCCTCAGTTAAGCAGCCTATCTATTTAGCTACACCCCCTCATATACGATAGACTAATCCATTATGGCATTTGCATTCTAAATTATACCGGTGATTACGTCATTATTTTTAACACTGAGTGTGCACCTACAATAATTCAACACAGTGTATTTGTTTGTTTATTTAATGTATTAAATGTACATACAAATATACACACTTATGATATCCAGTAGAAACTATGATATAACTAAAACGATCTAAATCAAACGACACTAAACTAGCACAATTAAAGTTTTACGATAGTAAATATATAACCACCAATATTTTAGCCATGTCGTAAAGGAATCATGACCCTGCCTCTATGATGGTCTCCTTCACTATTAACCCTTTCAGACTCATATGACGCAGAGGTTGCCAGATTAGCCATTACCTCTCCAAAATTAGTTTTCTGCCCACAACTAACTCAAAGACAACTGCAGAGGTTGAAGTAACTAAACTGAAGGTTTCTAAATACCCCTGATGGTAACAAAGGCTTTACAGTATCCATAATAGGCTCAAAATTGCGTCATATGTCTGAGAGGGTTAATACTCCTCCACCACTACCACTACTACCACCACCATCACTACCCCTACTACCACCAACACCATCACCACCCACACCGCCACTAACACCACCACTACTACCACTACCATCCACACCCCAACATCTCCTCCACCATAAATCCATCACCAGTAACCATATAGCTGTCATCACTATCCATATACATCCATCTAACCACCATCATTACCAACCCCTATCATCACCACCACCCCTTTACAGAGCACTGACTGTTGTGACCACAGGCACCTGGACAAATGAGGTTACTGTATGTTTGTTTTCAATATGTGTAATGTAAAGAGGTAAGATAACCAATGGTTGTCCGTCTTATTATTGATATTTTAATACATTATAATGTAAGTCCCATCAAAGAATAATAACAAAAACAAAACAAAAACTAATGCACTGTACTGTATACTATATCTTCCAAAACATGGTATTGTATTACACTTGTATATAGTTTATGAATGATCTCTGGGCTTCCACAAAGTAAAATGTACCACAATGAATCCATAGGTGTTCTCTGGGCCTTCCCAAACTGAATACTATACTTGTAATTAGATCCATGGTATTATGTATTTAGACCTCACAGTACGGAAGGGGTTAAATACAGGAAATAAAAGGACACTATATTTAATTTCAGTCTTCATTAATACTAATAAAATCATATGACGATAACAAATATAAAACAACGGACCATCATATACAATATTTCCAGATCAGTGTAATTACTATTATGAAATTATGCTTAACATATAATACAATACAAGAGGGGTCAACTTTCATATATTCCCAGATCACGGGGCTCAATTTAAAGGATCCGGACGCGTTTCACCAATCTTAGTTAACCAGCCGTTATTGTGGATATTTCAGAGTTACCAGACGGACCCGGTAGGAATTTTCGAATATTTTGTTTTCCGGGAACTCAAAATTCCGATTAACACTCACACACTCTCATATATCTTCAGTATGGATATCGTTGTTGAGTAATGTCAGAGTTGTGTTTTGAGAAGCTTTCGGTGTAAATATTTCATCAGTGTTGTACTAGTTTTTCTACTTCGCTTACTAACAAAAATCATAAGCTACAAATAGACAAACATTTCTGCCTACGAAGGAACTCTTACTGGTAAAGATGACATAAATAGATATCAAATAATATATTATGCAGACTCTCAAATTACACATTAACAAACTCTCCCCATATGAAAAGACACAGGACGAATAACACACTGTTACGATCGGGTCTCGTATAAATCAGTGGCTCTTATACATTGGACTAGACTGGCATAAATGCAACAACGGAAACGCTAGATCCAACCCCTGATATATAATCCCGTCGAACAAAGAACACATATACCCCTCCAGAGTTATATCTGCGATAGCGGGGTATCTTAACTCTCAGTATCTATGTGCTTCTACTATAGGCTGATGTTCTCTGAAACAGCCTATTACCTATAACATATGGTTGCTTAGTTATGGTACACAAGAAAAAGATAGTTAACTTAATTAAATCACAAGTGATCTATTGCAAACAAGAAGGTTTACTTAACGT
Source organism: Paralithodes platypus (assembly GCA_032716605.1). NCBI lineage: Eukaryota > Metazoa > Arthropoda > Malacostraca > Decapoda > Lithodidae > Paralithodes > Paralithodes platypus. The sequence goes on from CM064530.1 coordinate 40,708,342, forward strand.
TACTTTAATCAATAATATCTGTCACTCCTTTATGAAGGAAAGTATTGTAAAGTCCTCAAGCACCGAACAAGGAATCTTCTGAATAATGTTGGATGCTACTAAGAAGAACGTATCGGAAATGGAACCATAAAATAGCAGGAGGCAGGACAATGCACGTGTAGGCTAAATACACAAAAAGGCTGGACCTATAATGTTATTGGACACAAGAATATTATAAGCGGTGCAACAGTAATAATGCTCGCCACGAAAAAGTAGTACTCCTATTAACAAAACCGGTCTATGCTGGTTGTGTCTCTCTACAGCAACCTAGACCTCAAAATGCTTGTGTAGAAATAATGGGTATGCATAAAAGAGTATATGATCTAATCCAGCTAATGTCTACCCGGGTTAATAAAGTCTAGCTGGGATGCGCAAAGGTACAGAATTCTGGTGGAGCAAGGCAGCTCCTAGCCTAGTGTGGACCTTGGGTCTGTGCGGCCTGATTACGTTAATATGAAGGGGTGCTCTCTTGAGGATTCTCGATCACAAGTATCGAGTATCCTCCTGGCGACCCTCAAAAGTAAAAGCAAATAGAGTTAGAACAGTGTTGGGTGGATTAGGCAAGCAGCCCTCACGCACTACACAGTCTAAACTCCAAGGTACACAGACAAAAGATCCACCCAGGTAACCCACAGAATCCGTAGTGTCGTGCAGCTCAAAAGTAGCCCACACACAGTGAAAACACCAACAGCAAGGTACCTGATCCCTAGTCTAGCATTATTTAACACTGTAGAAACATTGTATTGCTCGGACTGTCTCCATCAATCACTAATCTCCCAAAAAGACAATGACTATCTTCAACCTTAGCCTAGTACATAAGAAATGTGAGATCCAGCATATAATACAGTCTGGCCACCAATTCAAGGTGTGGATGCAAAGAACCAGAGGGGGATTGATATTAATAAAAGGTGAGGAAGTAGTGGAAATGATAGAGGCAGTAGAAGAGAAAGATTCTAAGACAAGAGTGTGGAACAGTTCAAGGGAGATGCTTAGAGTGTGCTGTCTGGGACGGAACTGACCAGGATATTTCCAGGGACCGCATGGCGGGAGTCCCAGTTCGCAGGAATGGCACGAGGGCGCACGACAGTCGCCCAGTAAGCAGGCGCCTAGTAGGCCGTGTTAGGCAGGAGGCAACGAATCCTGGGAGGCCTATGTAAGGGGGCCAGCCATGCGCCACACTCACCACCAAGTCACACCACCTGGTCTCTCTCTCTCTCTCTCCCGCTCGCCTCCCATCATTCAACTACTTAACACAATACTTTCAATTGACTAAATAAAATAGAAAGGATTGTGACAGACGAAAACAAAGAACAGTTCTGAACTGTCTGCAACACAAGCTTTCTCGAAAAGGAAAGTACACAATGATAGGTAGACTGTAGCTACATTCTCTGCCCTGGCGAGTCCTAGCAAGTAAGCCATGCGGTTCTGGGGGAAGCGGTGAGCGTCACAACACACATACAATCCAATTTTTAAACTTCAATTACCTCCCAATATATTTAATTGACAAAACTAAGTAACATATTTTCCAGAACAACCAGACGGACCCTGCCAGAAATGTCTTATTACATTATATATTAACTCCACTTACCGCCGATACTCACACCTTCACATTTCTTCAAGATTAATTTGATTGTTGAGATGTGACAAGGTTATGAACTATTGTCGGTTTCATTTCAACTGGCGGTAAATTGAATCCCTCTGCAGCTGATTTGTCGATATTTAAGGGAAAAAATATATGAAATGGCTACGTCTCTTCGTCCTATTAACTTCAAGTTTTCATAAATAACACCACATTTCGATATGAAATCTACGTAATCGCTGAGTAATCAAGAACGGGACATGGACATTTAGCGTCAACTGGAAAGAAACAGGGTATAGGAAAGATTATAATGTAATTCATATATATATATGCAAATAAGTTTTTAATAATTGTGTCTTTCATAAAATTAGCACTCTCTTTCAGGTAACTAGCACAGGGGAAAAGAGGAATTCCTATAACTACGAAGGAAATTATTAAAGTAACGCCATTTCCCTTTAACTAATGTTATTTTATAAACACAATGATAATTAGATACCGTGATGTAGTATGTGTCACCTCTCACAGAACTGACAGCCAATACGTGGTTATTGACGTTATCGGAATGTATTTCCGTAATAAAGTATTCATGTTCCACCACAACCAACTCTAAATATATTGTTTACCTATCTCAAGTTTGGTGACGTTATCGAAATGCAACTCATGACGATTGAAATAACATATGTTAAATACTTTCATTGAGCAAGTGTGACATCGGCTATATAGTAATGCTGTTTCATCATGATTGTTTAAACTTGCCAAGATATAGTTATTTTTGGTTAGCTTGATTACACTATTAAATCCATTGCGGAATGTTCAATAGTTTTCCGACGGTCTAACGCAACTTTGATGAAACCAGGTCAAACCCTATTACACAGTAGGGCATAAACTACCAGAACTATATTTAAACATCATCACTTTCAATTAATTCAGATCCTCCCTGTTTTTCGTTCTGTATTTACAACCCCCCCCCCCCCCTCCTTAACTTTGACCATTAATCAAGTCAACTGCGTTTTTTCTCAATATTGTTAAGACCCACTAATTAGTCTAGCTTAAGGACAGATAGTAGTCATTAACTCCCATTAGGTTAAACTTTACTATAGATCATATTTTCCTTGTGACGAGAGATATATAATATTGGTTAACCCCTTATATACCGGCGACGTCTTTTAACTGTATGCTCGCTACTATTACACTACTTTATTCAGTGTAAAAAAGGCCTCCATCAATTATCAGGCTTAGAACTATATCACTAAGCCATTATTACTACCACAGATCCTTCTTAAACTGCCCAAAATCGTCTAAATATAGCTAATATAAACTTTAAAAGACGTCGCCGGAACAGAAGGGGTTAAGGGAATATTAGGTTATGGCTAGCTTTGGTTAGGTTAGGTAAGTGTGAACCAATTGTGAATGTTCACAATGTGACTTTCATCGATCTGACCATTATACCCCATCATGGCTGCTAATACTCTCATATCCCAGTCAATTTCCTCTCTCACTCCCGCTTCGATCCAGACCAATCTAGACTCTAAGCTCGATCCACGCCGTTCCCCAGTCACTGCTAGAGGTCTAACTACCAGGGGTTTGATTGAACTTAACAATATTATGAAATAGGTTAGTATGCTTGTCTTATTGGAAAACATAAAAAATAAAACACGGCTGTCAGATCCAAATTGGCTTAACATACTAACATAATTTGTTCAGCAACCAACCTTTTCTGTATAGGCCTACACAAGGGAACGTTAGCAGAATTTTAACAATCCTTGATCCGCTGTACCTTACACACTCTCGTTGCTCCCCCCGCCCCCCTCTCTCTCTCTCCCCCCCCCCCCTCCCCCCGTTATTTTATAATATAATATTGTTCGTCGACATTATTTGTTTTAATTTAATCTTAGTTCTACTTCGTTGTTTACGTGTTTTTTGGCAGAACATTCTGTAATCTATCATGCCTTTTATATATATAATTTCTGAATTATCTTGTTTCCAACATCTTTCTCGCTGTGCATTTTCACCGCCTGCATCGTATTTGCAGCAATTGTATAATTTTGTCTTATTTCGGTAAGATACATATCTTCTTTCACACACATTACCAAGTTAACTCACGTGTCTATGCAACTTAATTATCAATCACCCATTGGGAATGTGTCATACATTATATTTAAACGTATCTAGGCTTTGATATTAAGTTAGTTTGATATTAAGTTAGTTGTTATTGAGTGATATTAGGTGAAGACATTTTCTGATTATATTGTCTTGATTATTCATGAAATACGGTATATCACAATTTGCTTTAGCCTAACTTTATATCCCGCTCTAGACATTCACTAAAAATTATCTGAGACTGAAATTGTTAAATCCATTTTGCTTACAAATGTAACTAGTATTGCTAAGCTTAACCGATAGCGTATACCTAATGTTTGTAGTTACCTTTACTGGTTACTCAACTTATTTTAGTAACTTTTTTTATTTCACAAGGGATAATATAGCTTACTGCAATACAATCACCAATATTACTAGTTTCTCAGTTAATTATACCTGCTACTACACGTGGTTTTGTTATTTGTGTATTATTCAAATTATTTTTAGTATTGCTTAGAAGAAAAATGGTCTTGTCAGAGGAAATAATAACCTCTCCATTACTAGTATACAATAGTATCCATTTATTCTTGCTTCTGTTACACGACATAATCTGGCAAAATTACAGATATGAGATAATATTTCTTGGTTTAGGAATTATGTACCTTAGCAAAATGCTTTAAACTAACTGGAGTAACTAGTTGTTGTAATATAACGAACACAAGATAATATTATTATCTCAGAAAAGGCCTCTAGTAGTTTAAGATTTTAAGATTGTAGCTCATCATGATATGGATAATTACTGCGTAATAGGATTAGTTCCAAATGTGTGGTTTACTTATACTCCGCAGCCTAACCTCCACCACCACCATGAGGTAAACACCAATAATGTATTCAATATTAACCCAAATGATGACAGTATGACCATTATACCCGAGCCCGGATACTGTGGGAATAATACGGGCACAGTTGGGCCAGTAAGTTAGGTCACCCACCCATGGACAACCACAGTCAAGAATATTTAGGTAATACAATTCCATATACATTAACAGAAACACAATTTGATCCCTTCAACCGATAAATATAATCCAAAATACCCTTCCATATCCATTTACTGCAATATTCTCAGTTTCCAGAAATGATAACTTGCATAAATTGTTCTCAAATAATTTTTCTCCATCCTCACCTACTCCATCATTCACAATATCCCTCAGCTATCCACTTATCCCCGTCCAACAAATTTAAATAAAGATAACATCTCAAATCTAGTATTTCCCCTATTCCTCTCTACCTGTCCCTATCCTCCAGGTCCCCCGTAATCGCTCCACCTCTCTGTTCTGACTGTCAACTACCAGCCCTACATGTATACTACATAGTGGGCCAGGGGGGGACTTTGACTTTTATTTATTCCGTCCGGTCTGTGTGCTTCGCGGTCGGCATAAAACATTCGCTAGTCGATATTCATGAGCTACTCTACCATTATATGTCCGCAGTAATTGCTGTACTTTGGGCAGCGTGCCCTTTTGCTTAAGCCTAAATTGTAATTAATGAGTATGTTATATATTTAGGATCTTCAGTAAAAGCTTCAGTCTTGCCAAATCGTGCTCAGACTTTATTTTATTCTATATTATTTGTTAGGATGTTAGCTAATTGTCTTTTCCATTACATATGCTATCAATACTACCCTACTGTAACGAGAGAGAGAGAGAGAGAGAGAGAGAGAGAGAGAATGCCATTTTCCATGGCAGTTTACAGGATACCACCGTAATAGATTTATGTGTAGGGGATATTGTGAACAAACATATAATTCATAGACCAACCTGTTCCATAATGGAGCCAATGTTGAGTAATATAAATGCTGCTCCCCATATCTGTATTACAATTATATATTACAGTAATGGGTAGCACGGGAAAGGGACGCACCGATTGATATGTATGTATTTATTCCTATAAATGGGCCAATTTTCCATGCATATTTGAGGTTCAGTAATTACCAAGCTCAACGAGGTAAATATTTGTTATCTGCAATACATATGCAGTCGGATTTGTTGTTGATATTACATGGAGTCCCATCCTATATGGACCCGGTGTGTTCCATAACTCAAGTATTTATAACTACCACACACAATATTGGAGTTGGCTAGAATGTTTTGGGATCGGTAACACATACAACATATTCAAATAATAATATAAATGATCTAGTTAATTTTAAGTTAAAATCATTAGAATATACATACTTGTTACTCTCCCTACCTTCACATATCATCATCACAATTATCACATACCATCATTAACATAGTCATCATCATTAGTCTTTATTGGTTCAATACATGACCGGTCTCTCTCCAAGGTGACGAGTGTTATTCCTCCCTATTAAAAATAGTTTGGTGAACACATATAAGGTGGGTGACATAATACTGCATATGCTTAAACTCGCTAAATTACACACACGTGAAGCAAAACGGTTGTTTTTGTTTTGTATCAAATCATGTTATACAAAAAGTAATTGGTTCTCTTAACTATTTTCTTTATGAGATGAACAATGATTAATTAAGGTACTAGCGTATACCCTTAACCTAATGAATAATTCCAGTTCTTAAAAATCGAAAAATATTATTCCTGGATAAATAAGACCGGAACTTATATAACAGCAACATAATATTTAGTACTGAAGTCATGGTTGGTGTATGAAGTATCGGCCTAGCTCTGTACCTTCATTAATGATGTACCACCACAGTATATATACAATGGAGTGGCAGGGAGGCAAAAGGTTTTTACTGCAATTGTGAATTCCCTGTATATATATATACTGTACATAATTATGAAGTGTGTGTGTGTTCAGGGTTATATTTACCTTTACACTGGAGACATGGCTAGTAATGCCATTATGGAAATATGACATATGCACATACGATTCCTTACTTCGGACATATCACTCTCGATAACTTCACTGGTTATACTACCACGTAAATATTGAGAGGTTGGTTAAGAGGTGGGAGGAGTGGTAGGCTTACCGTTGACATAAAACGTGTACATATTTTTAAAGTAGAAATATAAATGTCTTACCAAAGCTTGAGTAACAACATATGTTGCCTATCTCTATAATATCATCAATGATATACCACCCCAAGACAAAGCCCGACCAGTACAGGATATAATGATGAATGTAGGGAGTTCATTAGATGACCGTATTCCACCCCACTACTCCCCCGCCCCCTAATAGTGGTGTTAATGGTGTTCGGAAAAGAGGACGGTGGGAGGGTCTTCCGGCCGGTTTATCTTGATCATGGACATTATATTGCCTCTCTCCCTCCGACCCCCCTCTCTCTCTCCGGCCCCACTATCTCCTTCCGGCCCCCCTCTCTTTCCCTCCTGCCTCCCTCTCTCCCTCCGGCCCCCTCTATCCCTTCCTCTGAATCCCTACCTTCTTTACACCTACCATTCTTTCATTTGTTCTGCCCGTCACCCTTACTATGTTCACCCTGACCCACTACCACTCCAACCAACATGTCATTAATTCGCAAATTGTATGCAGTTCTTGCCAATCCTTAGTCAGATTTCCACATAATATGAATGAGTCATTCATATAATTATCACAAATAAAGTACCGTCCTCAACGACTGTCAGACAATACTGAACACCAGCGAACTAAGCCTAATGACAACATTTATCTTTTTTGACAAACTCTAAACATATAATGTATTGTCCTGACTCGCAAAAAATGAAATGAATGCCAACACACATAAGTTGCCCTCCATCTTTCGCATATTTCATCATCCGCAGACCTTCAACACATACACAGATCTTGTTGGGCATAAATCCAAATCACAGCAACAACAACAGAGTGACAGACGTGTGGAATCAGGCCACTAATATTCTGTATATATATATACAGTATCTCCACCCGGCTCCCTCAACTGAGCATTACAATACAACACTGACAAATGCCGATCGGTGGGAAGCGGTGATGGTGGTAGGGTGGAGGGAGGTTGGTTGGTTGGTGGTTTAGAGGGTGATGAGGGAAACTTGGTATTAATGTTAGTCTGTGTGTCAAGAAAGTAAACAACTCAAAATTATACGAAAATACCTGCGAGTATATATAAACCAAATACGCACAAAAACAACAGCAGGTAGACACACATACATATATTCACACCCTCCTTTCGGTACTTCGGTAAGACTTTTTCTATTGCGGTAGACGTATCAAAAGCCTTCGATAGAGTCTGGCTCAAATATCCAATTTGCAATCTACCTTTCTTCGGTTTCTATCCCTCTTACTGTGCCTTTGTCTCTAATTTATTTTCTGAACTTTCCATAACTATAGTTGTGATGTCCATCGCTCACTTCCTCAACATATCAACTCTGGTATTAATCAGGGTTCTGTACTGTGTCCAATTCTCTTTCTAATGTTCATTAATGATCTCCTCAACTTTACCTCTAGTCCCATCCACTCATATTCTGATGACTTTACCTTACACTATTCAACTACTTTTTCACAACAACCCAGTATGCAATCACCCCAAGAGTCACTTGACAAGGCCATAAAACGCCTATCTTCTGATCTATCCATTTTTTACTGATTAGGGAAGATACAATATTTTTACTTTCAATGCCTCCAAGACCCAATTTCTCCATTTAACTAATCGTTGCAATCCTCTTCAAGAACATAAATTACTCTTCAACAATACACAGATGAACCCTTCATCTTCTCTCAATATCCTTGGTGTCTCCTTTTCATCCAATCTTTCCTGGAAAGTTCATATTACTACTCTTGCTAAAAAAACTTCACAGAAGTTAGGTTTGCTCAACCGTCTCTGTGGATTCTTTACCCCTGCACAGATTCTTACTCTGTATAGGAGCACAGTACGCCCAGGTATCGAGCACCATATTGTTAACATGTGTGGGGAGTTTCCACCGATACCACACTTCTCGAAAGAGTAGAATCCAAAGCATTTTGCCTCATTACCTCACTTCCTCTTACTAGTTCCCGACAATTTCATTATACATGCCGCAATGCTGCATCTCTTTCACTCCTCTATTGCTATTACAACAATTAGTGATCTTCAGAGCTCTCTCAGGGCTCTGAGTGCGAGCCACCCGCCTTTCAACATAGTCCCACTCCTATTTTGTTCATGTTTCCAATCCAAGAATTGGCAAATTTTCTGTCTTTCTTGTATTCAACTAGTGAACTCTGGAACACTGTCTCCCAATCAATCTTTCCTTCATCCTATGACTTGAAATGCTTTAAATTTTGTGTGTCCAGGCCATAACATCCCTTGAATTTGGCTCTTTGTCAGTCTTTTTCCTCTGGGGCAGACACTTGTAACATGCAATCTGCCTTTGTCTCTTCCATTCACATAGGGAAAAAACAATACACGTGCATATGCGTATACCCATCAGCACACACATATACGCCCCCCCCCCCCCCCTCACACACACCTAGAGAACATATAGTGGCGAATTGATAAAACAATTCGTCAACACGACAAAAATCATTGGGATTTATTTAATAATCCCGTTCAATTATTGCCATCAGGGAATGTAATATACGTATAAAACAACAGCCAACAAACAACTGATAAGCAACACAGCTTGAGGTTAAATCACATTACAAAATTTTTGGCAACATTTTTCGGTAATTATAATAATATGTCATCTTCTGAATTAAGGTTTATAAGAACACCGCCACCTATAATACTCTACCTTCCCTCTAGTTGCAGATAGCAACGCATAGGAGCTGCGACATATTTTTTGAAAAAAATCATCGTTTGAATTTGAAACAAAAATAACTCATATCCATTTATCTTTCCTTGTAATTTCTCAGGCAATCCTCGAGGCCCCTTTGTGTTCAGGTTTAAATAAATCCTATCCATGTCAGGAGTCCAGGAGGCAGAAGTAATAACAGAATGTGTGGTACTCGGAAATTACATGTGGCCTAGAAGTCATGGGTGTAGAATGAAAAATGAGCTGCAAGAGTTTGTTGTGAAAATTGACTAATACGACCGCCGTAGCCGCCCCTCGATTGGTGGTAATCTTCACACAAGTCTATTAACAGGCTTTGTTTGATTTCATAATTTACTTAAGATTCGAAGTTGAATCTATATAAAAGATATATACTATTTAGTACTAAGTCTTCATGGGTTTATTATCCATTATTATATCGGGTTGTCATTATAATAAATCCGGTATATCTTGTAGTTAGTTAAATGACGCATAGGTAGATAAGACAACTGCGCATGCGTCATATTCGGGAACCTGAGGGTCCCTCGCTCCAAGACAAACTAGACTTGCTTTAGCTACGACCTCAAGAACATCTCCTTCTAGCCGCTCCAATACAACCACCTGTTTCCTGCTAAGTCATCCTAATTCTTATTTCTTAGTGGCCACTATATCTTCCATCTATTCCTACCACTATCATTGAGCTATCTATCCCTGTCAACTAATAAAAGTAAGTTAACTCTTGTGAGTTTATAGGTAAATTCCGCTTTGTTTACTATCGAATTCTCACAAATACGACCGCATTAGCCGCCCCCTTGATTGGTGGTAATCTTCACACAAGTCTATTAACGGGCTTATTTGATTTTATAATTTACTTACGATTCGAGGTTGACTCCTTCACTAAACAAGTAAATCTGAAAGCAAAGGTTGGTATTATTAGATATATATTTGGTTGTACTTTCTCCCTTTAATTTTATAGACAATCATCATTTCTACTATGGCAAAGTTAATAATCAGTAAATTTAATCCACGTAGTTAATATTGACATTATCAGCGCAAGTTATTTACGAAACTCACTTTCGTATTTCAGAGGGATTGCCTCGTAACGCCCTACTCAAAGGTATCCTTCTCCTACCTAACTGGCCAGCTGGTATGTTAAACGGAGACTTATCGTTGGAAAGCGAACAAGGTGGTTGTCAGGTGCAGCTGCAGTACAGTATCCAGGACTGTGTTGTGTATTAGGTCTCCACGATCACCTTTTATTTTATTATTAAGTTAACACGTATGAGCGCATTTAATCACTACAGCTGTTAATATTATACACTATTATAAGCATGTAATCCCGACGATCCCGTGGTAAGAACTGACGTTTTCCTTTGTGTAGGATAACATCTAGATTTTAATGGTTCACTATTTCACGAACCAGTAATATTGTATAATGAAGTTTCGGACTGATTCGTGATATTATTTTTGGTCAGTTACGGCATGAATTTTATGTGAATACCGTTTCCTTAGTTGTGTACCTTTTCTTAATATTTCGTTCAAGTATCTTTTTAGATGGCTCGAACTATAAACTATGTTACAGATACTTATGTAGCTCCGTTCGAGTATCTTCTTAGATGGCTCGAACTATGTATAATATTATAAATTGAGAATATTCACACCAATGTTAATTACTGAAGTTATTTAAAGTATGGAGATTATGCAAACATGATAGCCTGTGGGAAATATTTCCCACATCCTGGGGGAGGGCAAAACAATGTAATTCGACTAAACTATAATCTAGCTTAATCCTAATAAAATTTTAATGAAAATTAATCCTAACACCATAACCAAATTCATTATAAGAAGTGGTAGCATTTCCCTATTTACATCCTAATCCTCCACTTCGTATTATTATATTACTATACAATCTAATTTAATTGATCCTTTATCTTAGAAAGCGCTTGGATTGCTGCTTGGCGTTTGGGTCTTGTGCTTTCTTTTGTTAGCTCCTGTTGCTTCTGCTCTGGAGATGACCCACTAGATAATTCTAAGGGAATTAATGTATCAACTGTCCTGAAGGATATGTATATGTGACCTTTGGATAGCACCTTAACCACTCATACAGTACCATAATAATCTGGATGCAAAGACACTATTTTTCCTAGGGGCCAGGTTGATCTTGAAGTCTCGCAATCTATTAACACCACGTCACCTTCCTTCAAATGAGCAGGTTTCTTTCCATAATGGTGTTCTCTTAGTGATGTTAAGTAATCTTCTTGCCATACTCTCTGCCACTGCTGGAGCAATTTGTTGAGATGATTAAAACGTGCAGTCAATTTCTCTGCAGTTTGTCGACCTACGTTTATCACGAAATCTGGGTCCTTCAAGGTTTCCTTATCTATAACAGGTGGTAAAACTTGGATAGGAGATCCTTGTTAAAGTTGATTAGGCATCAAAGCTTGAATTTCATCAATATCCTCGTGGACATAAGTGAGTTGTCAATTTTCACTCTAGCTTCTATTTCCACTAGAACAGTCCTCAGTTCATCCATGTTAACTCTTCTGTTGTGCAACACTTTTCGTAAACATCTTTTGACGACACCCACCATTCTTTCATAAAAACTTCCCTGCCATGGAGCATTAGGTGGAATAAACCTCCATTCACAATGGCGACCTCAAAGAACTGTTGTACTTCGGGCATTTGGAAAAAAGTTCTAAGGAGTGGTTCTGCTGCTCTAAAGTTTGATCCATTGTCTGATATGATTAGGCGAGGACATGATCGTCTGCAAGCAAATCTTCGGAATGCTCTTAAGAAGGTATTTGCAGTCATATCTGTTACGAGCTCCAAGTGTACAGCTCTTGTAACAGCGCAGGTGAACAGACAAATATAAACTTTAGTTGTAGAGTGTTCCTCTCCATTTGGCTCTTGTAACTGAATTGATCCCGTATAGTCAACACCGACAAATTGTAACGGATCTCCCTACTTTTACAAACTACACACTTCCTGAGGCACTTTTGTATGGCTTGACGAGCTTTTGGTATCCAAATGTTTTGACTTAAGTTTAACAAAGTTTCAGTTATGCCTCCATGCAATGTGGTTTGATACGAGCCGATTATCACTAGTTCTGTAAACCAATAATTCTTGGGCAGTAGCACTGGATGCTTATTACTGTATTGCAAAGAGGAATGATGCATTCTGCCTTTACATCTAACGAGGTCAGTTTCATCTAGGAAAAACCTAGGCGGTTAATCAAGAAGGTATGCGATCCAAGTATCTTGTTAGATGTCTTAGATTGCGATTCAGGTTCACCTCTTGATAGAATTTGCTTTTCTTCTTTATATACTTCCCCTTGTAAATTCTTTACCCAATATGTCATGGGACATTCAATCTTCAATCGGCATTTCCGCCCCTTTTTCATGAACAATTTATTTACAAACTCCATTACCAATTTTGTGACTCTCAGTAACTTCCTTAGTGTCGAGAATCTATTGAGATTAATCAATGGAGTTGGCTCGTTCTTAGGACGAGTTGTAGCTTCTGGGACAAGGATGTTCAATATGATGTATGGCTTTTGGTTTGGCCAAAGTTCAGGATCTGTCAACCAGTCTGGACCATTATACCAAAGGAAGTCGAGTTTCTTCAATTTGACACCTCTACTGAGCAGATCTGCAGGGTGATTCTTAGTATCCACATGCATGAACACATAATACTTTTGTAAATTCTTGATTTTAGCTACACGATTTTTCACATATGGCATTTTAGATTTGTCATTATTCACCCATTGCAAACAAACTTCATTATCTGACCACAAGCACGTTTTAGTGTGTTACGACCGGGACTCGTATAAAACAAGGGCTTTTAATCATTGGACTAGAAAGGCACACAGCCACAACGGTAACACTAGATCCAACCCTCGAACTAATAATGCCGGCGCACAAAAACACCTATACCCTCCAGAGTTAAATCTGCGATAACGGGGTATCCTATAACTCGGTATAAATGCACTACTACTACAGGCTGATGATCTCTGATACAGCCTGATCACAACAACATACAATTACGTTAATAATGTATACAAGGAAAAGGATAGAGAGCTTAATTAAATCACTGGAATGATTTAATGCAAACAAGAAGGTATAATTAAAGTTACTCTAAACAATAATAAACTGTCACTCCTATATTAAAGAAAGTGAACGAAAGTCCTAAAGCATCAAGCAGGAATCTTCTAATGAAAGTCTGATGCTGCTTAAGATGATCAAATCGGATTTTGAACTGTTATATAAAGCAGGAACAAGATATGACAAGTGTAGGGACATACAGTGTTAACTGGCACGGGAATAACGATAAATGCACAATAGTATTATCTCCAACAACAAAAGAAGTACTTCCTCAGGCAACACAAAAGCCTGCTCGGGTTGTGCAACTCAACAACAACCAAGGCTTACAATCAACGGGAATAAAAATGCTGCATACATAACATAAGAGTTTATAATCTTGATCGGGTGTCTGCTAGGCGAATAAAGTCTAGCTGGGATGTAGTAGGCTAGGAAACAATGGCTGAGCAAGCGGCTCGTAGCCTAGCGAGGTCCTTAAGACTGTACGGCCTAATTACGTTAAATGACGGGGTGCTCTCTTGAGAGATCTAGATTGCTAGTATCTGGTTCTCTCCTGGCGACCCTCTCAAAGTCAAAGCAAAACGAGTTAGCACAGTGTTGGGTGGCAGACGGAAAAGCCCTCACTCGCAACACAGTGCTAAACTCACAAGGTACACAGTCAGAAAGACCACCTAGGCTTCCCACGTATCCGTTGCGATTGTACAGGTTCAACAAAACCTGGTACACATCGGAAATCACAACAACAATAGCCTCACCCCAGTCTAGCATTAAATAGCCCAGCAGCCAACCAAGAAAAAGGTAGGGAGACACCGTGAGTGTGTCGAACCTCTACAGACAAAATGGTAACCCCTCCAAAATGCCTAACTAAACATGTAATATCTGAGAGCTTCAGCATATAATACGATGGCCGATATATGAAATCGTGCAGAACCAAAGGGGAGTTATGATGTTAAATAGAGTAGAAGAATGAGAGGTAAGAAGTTGAGAGAGAGAGAAAGTGCTCTATAGGTAGAAGTCGGGGACAGGTGGTAAGGGAGGTGTGAAGGGTATGCTGGTCAGGCAAGCTCTGAGGAAGGAAGACACAAGGCAGCAGGGATTGAGGGGGGACCACTTCCTGATGCGGCGGGAGGGTGGTGAGGCGGCCAGCCACTCAGAGGGCCCGGCCGTGGCATGACGTCACTGAGACAACATGTAACACTACGCGACTACCCTCTGCCTCCTGTACTTACTCACTCACACTCTCTAGCTGTATCATTCAGTCTTATACATTAAATTTATAACTGATGATATAAAATATAATGCATTGTCACAGGCGAAAATAAAGACCACTTCTGTACCGCCTGTGACATGACGATTCACAAGAAAGAAAGTACACATTGTAGATAGACTGTAACCAAATACATTGCCCCGGCGAGTGTTTGCGAATGGCCAAGCGAGCGGCTGAGCCCACGTGGCGTTCTGCTAAGCTGCAGGCATCACAAGTGATCTTCAAGTTTACTAATATGCTATTAACCCCCTCAGACTGAAATAGTTAACTTACTGACGAGGAGGTGGACCACACAGTATTATCCCCTCAATAGTCAAAATCTCACTGAGGGACCGTTAAAAGTCGGAGGAACTTGGGGTTGCCACCATTCGACAGATTCTGATCTAACTTACCTAACTTACTGAGGCCTAAATGACGCTAGAGCGTCATATAACTTATTAGAGACATATTAAGATAAGTTCATATGATGCTCTAGCGTCATATGAGTATTATGGCGGAACCGCCATATGACGCTCTAGCGTCATATGAATCGGAGAGTGTTAAAATGTGATGCCAGCCTTGTCCCGACAAGCAACGCTGTAAGTTCAAGTTGTGGGATAGTTCTAGACTTCAGCGGAGCTACTCTTGCTTTACTAGTTAGAAGTAAGGAATTAGAGTCATCCACTATATATGCAACTGCACCATATGCCTTTGAAGAAGCATCGCAGAATAAATGTAGAATGTAAGGAGTCGTCTCGCATGCTGTAGCTCTAGGTACCTCTAGTTCTGATAAGAGGAGAAATTCAGATTCCAGCTCTTTCCATTCAACAACATATAAGTCAGGAAGAGGGTCATCCCATTCACTGTTAAGCTTCCAAGCTTCCTGAACTAACAACCTTCCTTTTATCGTGATGGGCGACACTATAACAAGTGAGTACAAAGCTTTCGCTTTGTCATGGAGTTTTATTTGTCACTGCTATACTTTGTTGGTTTCAGCTTCAGTGAATCATCTTGTGTATTCCATAACAATCCAAGAACTGAGGTCGTATCTTCAGTTGTATAACCGGGAAAGACACTTTCAATTCTAGCATTCAGCTTTGGATTATTTGTAGTCCATTGTCTCAGTGGCATATTAGCTTGCTGACATTCTTTATTAGCTTCTTCATATATATAGTTTAACTGGTCTTCAGTTGTCACAGTCCCTAGGAAATTATCTACATCGAAATTAGAAGCTAGCATTTCCTTGATGGGGCTCTCTGACGTTCTCAGATGAAAATCTATTGTAGCTTGAAGTGAGAACGGAGCACTGGTGGCGCCAAAAAAAGACTGATTTAAATCTGAAAATTTTCACCGGACTAATAGAATCTTGGATATCAGATGGCCATAAACATTGTGTGTAGTCACGATCTTCTTTTTGTAGTCCAATTCTCGAGAAAGCTTTGGAAATATCCGTTGCATATGCATATTGGTTGGTTCTAAACTGTACATCATATAATTTGCTAGTTAATTGAGGCCCTGTCATCAAACAATCATTTAGAGAGGGACTTTTCGGATTTGCACATATACTACAATTGAAAACAATTCGTAAAGGTGCTGTGGCAGACTCCTTAAGAACCGCATGGTGTGGTAAGTAATGACTGATCACTTGGCGAGGCATCAGGCACATCTTCAATGAAATCTGAGTTGTGCTGGTCATCAAGAATCTGTTGATAGACTTGAATGTGATTCTTCCTCTCCAGATTTTTAACTATGGAGTGCATTTGTCCAAGGGCTCTTGGGAAATGTGTAGGTAGATCTGCTTTATTCAACTTCCATGGTAACTTTACCCAATACTGACCTTCATACTTTAAGGAGACCAGGTATACTTGACAAGACACACGATCATCAGGTATTGGTTCGGTGACATCAATTCCCTAAGTGTCTAAGTCCAATAGTTTGTGAACCTCAGACTCTTCTTCTATAGGTATGTCTTCACTGCAATAAGTGGATCCATATGCTCAGTAATTCTCATTACTAGGACAGACTCTGGTATAACATGGTGTGAAGCAAACTTATTATCACTCAATGTATTATATCTTTCAGGAATATGTCCAGTATCGTAAATACGATAGGCTATGACTCTTTTGTGATCTCGTATGTCTCTGTGACGTCACGATCGCTCCTACAGCACGACGTAGGACGAGTAGATCGTATATTATAAGATTGTAAATAAGTTAAGTTATAAAAGGCCTAATATGCTATTAAGCAATATTGCCATGGTCTTATGTAGTATATATCAATTTATCGTATATATTAATATAATTTATCATATAGAGCAACCTAGATGCGGTACGATAATTTGGGCTCCTGGCGTTTTGCCAAGGCAGCAAGGTGTGCCTTCGTGGAACACCAGAGCCTTCACGAACACCAACCAGTTAACATCTAATTTTCCGCCCTCAGTTGATCGTGCTTTTGTGCCTCTAATCACAATACACATACAGCAATACACACAGTTACACCACCACGACGCTCTCATCGACGCCATGACTGACTGACAGATAAGGATAATATTCATGTCCATTCCCATGTAATCATTTATTCTTTATTTAACTTGACTCGTGTCTCGGGACCGAAGTCTCGATCCCAATTGTCCACCGCCATATTGGGTAAAACGTTCTCCCTTGCCTCATTGCCACGTGGAACTATTGGCGAGTTAATTCCTGGCTAATATTAACCCTTATAACCTTACCCAATATATAAATTTATTATGGGAGACCTTTGGATATAAATTAGCTTGTTTCAGATTGAATTCAATTTAGATATGGAGTAGTTTTCATTTAGATTTATTTATTTGATTCATTATAGCTTAGTAATATTTAACTTCCATTGATAGTTTACCACATCCAGTTAGTATATAGCCAACAGGGGATTTGAGCAAGTTCATTCCATCACGAAAAATTGTATGATGCGATATCAAATCATTGAAGTGATATGCTCCAATCAGTATACCTACAGGTCCTACTTGATCATTATGTGGTGTGCCTGCTAATTTCACCCCGTTTCTGTTCAAATACTCCATTGCTCTCGTTAGTCCGACAATCACAATGGTTTGTGGAAGCTCATCGACTACTACTGCGGAAATCCTTGTCCTACGGTTACCCATCCGCATTGTCGGTTTGACTATATCATAATTTTGTTTAACAGGAGAACCTATACATCCATTGAGAGTCATCTTCACAGAAGCTTTTGTATGTAATTTTGTTTGGGTTACAAGGTCCCGAGTAATGAAAGATTTCTGTGAACCATTATCAAAACACAGTCTTACATCATTACATCATAGAAGAATGTTTGCTTACCCTGTCCTTGGATTCTCGGGACCTTAAAATTAAACATCAAGAAACATGATGTTTAATTTTAAGGTCCCGAGAATCCAAGGACAGGGTAAGCAAACATTCTTCTTCACTGCCATCAAAGACTGGAACGACCTACCCCAGTCAGTCCGTGAAAAGAGAACACTTTATTCCTTCAGACGTAGCCTGAAGGAACACCTGACCCGGACAGCTGCGAGAAGGGAGCACCAAGCTTATGTCTACTACTAAATACGACATAAGAGATAGACAAACCAAACTGAAATGATTACTGATTACGGATTACTGATATTTACTATAGGATGTAAGGTATCTTAAAATAACTCCCTAGAAATACTTTCTCTAAAGTATCTATTTCTTTATCCTCCCCTTTTCCCCAGCTAACCTAATCCCACAAGGACCCCAATGGAAATACGCCTAACGGCCTTATTGGGCTATCCTTAGTTGGAATTATGCAAGGCTGGTACATGTCATATTTGTAACAAACTATGTGGTACCAACTCTGTAAATTGCTGACTGAATAAATATTATTATTATTATTATTATTATATTCCCTGTATATTCTAGCTTTGCCAACCCCGTTGACAGAGCAACTCCAGCGAATCTAGATGTGGTAGAACTTGCAGTAGCTTTGATGTGAGCCACGTTTAACGTAGAAGAGTTACTCTGATTTGTTTGAGGAGTATTATTAGTAGATGAGTAGTTTGTATTATGACTTGTTTGATGGTTTGATTTATCAAAGGATTTGCATAAACCAGTACGATGCACACCCTTCTGGTACCTTCTGCAGATTTGTAGCTTGACGTTACACGATTTGACAGGGTGAGATCCCATGCATCTTGTACAAAGCTTAAGCCCCTTTAACCGCTGGATCCTTCCACTCCCGGTGGTATATTTTAGACACTCAGAGTTCCTATGTGCCGCTCCACAAAGTCTAGCTGTAGGCTCTGTATTTGTTGTGAAAATAGTTCTTGATTCTGTGTTGTAGTAGGTACCAATGTTCTTTTCCGAAGACCTTTTACTTCCTTTGCTCAGTATATCCTGTGTTATACTTCTACTTGTCTTAGCTAGAGTTTCGATGCCCATGTTGGATATTAAATTTCTTAAGCCTTCATTTATCTGAGCTAAGTCAAAGTAGGTAGTCTCGTATTTTAGATACAATTGCCTGATTGTTGTATTTGGAAGTTTATGTTGGAATATAGAGGCTATTATCCATTCACAACAGGTATAATCATGTTTATTACTAAGGCTCCCTGTGAGGTTTAACATAGCTATTCGAAATGTTTCCAGTTCTACTTTGTCATGTTTTGGAGAGCTCAAACTGATGATCTTGTGTAGCAGGCAGTGTTTAATTATCTCCTCATCTCCATATGTGTCCTTCAGAGTATCAAGAGCACTCCGATAGTTGTTGTTGTTGTTGCTGTTCCTCAGGCTGTCTGGCCGAGCAGCCCCAAGGTCCCGAGCAAGGCCAAGGCCATAACCGAGCGCCCCCACAGAACCCTCCCAGCTTACCACTAATAATGCCCAGGTGACCGAAGCCACTGAAAGGCGGGGAGCTGAGGAGGGTGCGGAAACGCCCGGGAAACAAAAGCCCCACCCAAGGCCCTGTGCCCCTCAGCAATTATAAAGGGAAAGTTGAGGGGCAAAGGAAAAATGTGATGCTTTGGCTCCCAATCTGCCAGGGTTGGCAGTAGGGAGGTCAATCCACGGAAAAGACGCCGTCACTTGAGATCTAGAAAATATATAAGTAAAAGGAACAGTCAGAGTAAGCTATGGGTATGGCAGAGAACGCTCAACTCTCATTCTGATAGACCAGCCCATCACTCCGATAGTTGGCTGTGATGGTGCTGTATCCCTCAATGAGATCCAAAGCTCGACCCTTTAGATTAGATTTCAGGTAGGCTACTGTAATTTAGTAACTGGCTCCAAATCTGATCGGCTTTCTATTTGGGCTTGAAATTGGTCTACAAAGGCCTCATACTCTGTAATTTCTCCCGAAAAAAATGGTATTCTGATACAGGGAGGCTTAGGTTTTACTACAGTCGAAACTAACAATTGTTATCCTATTCCTTTGAGGAGCTAGGATTTCGAGCAGTATTGGCGGTGACTGTTGTTCTCAATTTGACTATATGATTTTGGAATTCTGCTTCATGTTGGTAATGTTCGGTTTGCATTCTATCGATGTCCTCTTCTTTAGCTTCAGTTTCTATCATTAAGGACTCCAATTTAGTGTAAGAAGCTTCATAATTATCCCATTTTATCACCAACCGGTCTATAGTTCTCTCCACCTCTTCCAAATCTACATCAGTGGCGTTTAGAAGTTGTTCAGCATTCTGAATAGCTCTAGTGAGGTGTCCCTTGTATGATGTAAGAGAACGTTGGCATTTGGCTGCCTCCATATTTACAAGTACTAATTATTTTCAATAAAGCACTTGATGGTATTACGAAATTTATGTATTAGGTGTTTTTTTGTTTCATGGTTAAAATGCACACCATCTGTTCTTCCACTTTGGAAAGGCCTTGCCCCTACACTCAGATATCGCACATAGGTTTTATTCTTTTATAATCTCTTCAGCCTATTATTTATGTTGTTCGCAATTCGGTTGTAATTGGTACTGGTGACATTAAATCTATAATTAGGAGGTGGACTACGACTTTCAATCAGTACAACTGCATTACATGAATTATAACGGCTGTGAATCAGTTTTATTACATACTGGAGATCGGTAACAATTTTTGAAGGAGTACAGTTATCATTCACGTCGTTACCGCCAAGAAACAAATATTTAAGTCATGATACCAATCAAGAACGCTAGATAGAGTATGGTTTGATTCAAAGCAAGAAACCTTTGCACCTGGTGAACGAAAAATACGTATTTCAGAGCTGTTAACGGCTTCAATTGTTCGTGGTATCAATATATGTCCAACAATAGACACTAATTTGAGTGTTTTCATAGTAATGTAAAGTCTAAGTTATGAAAGTACAATCCGGTTCGAAGGACCATTTGTTGTGGAAATTAACTAATGCTGTCGAGACTCGTAAGTAACTCGACAGTTTAGGTTAAGTTAACATACTGGAAGTTCAAATTAGGCGCCAGTATTCGGCTAAGTTATATATTTATATAAAAGTTATATACTATTTAGTATTAAGTTTTTATGGCTTTATTATCCATTATTATATCGGGTTGTCATTATAATAAATCCGGTATATCTTGTAGTTAGTTAAATGACGCATAGGTAGATAAGACAACTGCGCATGCGTCATATTCGGGAACCTGAGGGTCCCTCGCTCCAAGACAAACTAGACTCGCTTTAGCTACGACCTCAAGAACATCTCCTTCTAGCCGCTCCAATACAACCACCTGTTTCCTGCTAAGTCATCCTAATTCTTATTTCTTAGTGGCCACTATATCTTCCATCTATTCCTACCACTGTCATTGAGCTATCTATCCCTGTCAACTAATAAAAGTAAGTTAACTCTTGTGAGTTTATAGGTAAATTCCGCTTTGTTTACTATCGAATTCTCACAATATGGTCCTCCTTTCGATACCTCTGACTTTGCCTTATGCTGAATGTTCTTCTTTGTATTTTCTTTCTTCTGCTTTTCTGTTGTCTACTATTTCCTAGCTATTCCTTCTTTCTGTTCCCTAGTTCCGTATCCCTGGTGCCCCCTGTAGGTTTGTGGGCTGGTGTTTGTTGTCTGTGCCTAATTTCCGCCGGGTCCCGCTTATTTTACCCGGCCATATGGGCCACCGCCAGCCGATGTACCACCCATTCTTCCTGGTGGTAACTTTGCCCAAGGGGGGGGGGGGGGGGGGCTAGGGTGGACACTATCGCGTCCTCTGCGGCCTGGGAGAGCCACGTCATCAATAATTAGGTGGTAGGCTATAGGTATATAATTGCAACAATTAAATTAATGTAAAGTAGAATTATAAGGGTTAAATTGAATTTGTTCGGTCTTAACTAAATTTAATGGGGGTAATTACCACAATTTTTTTTGGCACCATTAAATGTTGGGCTAGCCTAGTTTAATATATGTTTACAATTTAAATTGGCTTGTTATACACCTTTTTGGCCTCCCTTCCTTAGTGTACTCTAACAACATATTGCCGCATATTATGTAAGGTTCATTACTTTTAATTTGTGAGTGGAGATGGTAGGCATTCGTTAACTTTTATTATTGTGCTTTGCGTCTTAGCCTATTTCCCTCATTATTGCCCTACACCAGCAAAATTGATGCATTTAATATAAGTTTTACCTTTTAAATATAAGTGTGGAGATATTTATGCATTGTTCGTTTACTTGTGTTATTGCGTTTCGCGTCATATTTCCCGCTTATTGCCCTACCCCGTGTGACGCTCACCGCTTCCCCCAGAACCGCATGGCTTACTCGCTAGGACTCGCCAGGGCAGAGAATGTAGCTACAGTCTACCTATCATTGTGTACTTTCCTTCTCGAGAAAGCTTGTGTTGCAGACAGTTCAGAACTGTTCTTTATTTTCGTCTGTCACAATCCTTTCTATTTTATTTAGTCAATTGAAAGTATTGTGTTAAGTAGTTGAATGATGGGAAGGCGAGCGGGAGAGAGAGAGAGAGACCGGGTGGTGTGACTTGGTGGTGAGTGTGGCGCGTGGCTGGCCCCCTTACATAGGCCTCGCGGGATTCGTTGCCTCCTGCCTAACACTGCCTACTAGGCGGCTGCTTACTGGGCGACTGTCGCACGCCCTCGTGCCATTCCTGCGAACTGGGACTCCAGCCTGGGAATATCCTTGTCAGATCCTTCCCAGACAGCATACTCTAAGCATCTCCCATGAACTGTTCCACACTCTTGTCTTAGAATCTTTCTCTCCTACTGCCTCTATCATTTCCACTACTTCCTCACCTTTTATTAATATCAATCCCCCTCTGGTTCCCTGCATCCACACCTTGAATTGGTGGCCAGACTGTATTATATGCTGGATCTCACATTTCTTATGTACTAGGCTAAGGTTGAAGATAGTCATTGTCTTTTTGGGAGATTGTATTGCTCGGACTGTCTCCATCAATCACTAATGTTTCTACAGGGTTAAATAATGCTAGACTAGGGATCAGGTACCTTGCTGTTGGTGTTTTCACTGTGTGTAGGCTACTTTTGAGCTGCACGACACTACGGATTCTGTGGGTTACCTGGGTGGATCTTTTGTCTGTGTACCTTGGAGTTTAGACTGTGTAGTGCGTGAGGGCTGCTTGCCTAATCCACCCAACACTGTTCTAACTCTATTTGCTTTTACTTTTGAGGGTCGCCAGGAGGATACTCGATACTTGTGATCGAGAATCCTCAAGAGAGCACCCCTTCATATTAACGTAATCAGGCCGCACAGACCCAAGGTCCACACTAGGCTAGGAGCTGCCTTGCTCCACCAGAATTCTGTACCTTTGCGCATCCCAGCTAGACTTTATTAACCCGGGTAGACATTAGCTGGATTAGATCATATACTCTTTTATGCATACCCATTATTTCTACACAAGCATTTTGAGGTCTAGGTTGCTGTAGAGAGGCACAACCAGCATAGACCGGTTTTGTTAATAGGAGTACTACTTTTTCGTGGCGAGCATTATTACTGTTGCACCGCTTATAATATTCTTGTGTCCAATAACATTATAGGTCCAGCCTTTTTGTGCATTTAGCCTACACGTGCATTGTCCTGCCTCCTGCTATTTTGTGGTTCCATTTCCGATACGTTCTTCTTAGTAGCATCCGACATTATTCAGAAGATTCCTTGTTCGGTGCTTGAGGACTTTACAACACTTTCTTTCATGAAGGAGTGACAGATATTATTGATTAAAGTAACGTTAAGTAAACCTTCTTCTTGTTTGCATTAGATCACTCTTGTGATTTAATTAAGTTAACTATCTTTTCCGTGTGTACCATAACTAAGCAACCATATGTTATAGGTAATAGGCTGTTTCAGAGAACATCAGCCTATAGTAGAAGCACATAGATACTGAGAGTTAAGATACCCCGCTATCGCAGATATAACTCTGGAGGGTATATGTGTTCTTTGTTCGACGGGATTATATATCAGGGGTTGGATCTAGCGTTTCAGTTGTTGCATTTATGCCAGTCTAGTCCAATGTATAAGAGCCACTGATTTATATGAGACCCGATCATAACAAATGGCGACCTAGCTCAGGATTTGGTGAACTGACATATAATTGCAGGTTATTGTGAAGATTTTTCTCACAGTTTAGGCAGAGAACATTTGTTGATTTTGTGAAATATTTTTTGAGGACATGCAAGAATTATTTTTTTCGCAAAGTAATATAGCACTTAAGCGGTCTCTGAGAATTTTTTATTGTGAATATTGTGGTATAAGAGTTTGGGGTACTTCTTTTTTGTGTATCAAAGTGAAAAATCTTCAGTGAGCATCATGTCTTATAGCGGATCAGTGCAGGATGAGGACACAGTACGTGATGTAGAAGCTGAGGAGCAGCAGCATGGGCAGGTTGTTAACTTGGTGAACAGTGAGGAGGATGCAAGGAATTTTTTACAATGGCCTGTTACTTCTGACCGGTTGGTGGGTATGAATCGGTACGGTCTCCAGTGCTTAGCCGCAGCTATCGGTCTTGTATGTACTAGTGGCATGACCAAGGATGACCTGATGACGTGTGTGCTGGGTGGGGTGACTGGCGTACGAGGTAGGGTGAGTGCTCAGAGCCCTTTGGCCGAGCCTCCCCTTCACTCGACTCCCAATCCTCCTATTGGAGTACCGACCCTGAGCACGCTTCCGCAGGTGGGTAGTGACTGGCAGGGTGGTTTGCCCCTGGGGGGATCACCGGGTATTTCTAACATCATTGCATCTCCTCCTCCTCCTCAAGGTTTAGTCCAATGTATAAGAGCCACTGATTTATACGAGACCCGATCGTAACACCCGGCATCGCACGTTTAATTAACTATTACGTTTAAGTCTGGGTTCCCTATATCTTGCCTTTATTGGCGTCAGTTAACTTTCTGAGTGCACTTTACATCCATATAGGTAAGATATAGTAATATTCTATTATATTTCCTGTATATTGCCATCATTTCGTTGACACTGTACCAGTACAAGCGACGCAAGGGGGGTATAAAGAGTGGTTTGACTAGGATCACCAAAGATATTGCTAAATTTTTAGTTCCTGCAGATAATGATGCGATTGAGGCTAAATTGGCTTCGGTATTAAAACAGCTCGAAGATTTAAATTTATGTCGCCGCGAAATGGAAAAGCTCTATGAAGATGACGCCGAGTATTTCGCGGACATAGAAACAGACGTGGATTTAATAGTGTTTTGATAAAGTTATCATCCTCCTCAAAGGTAAGCTAAAACACAAGGAGCCAAATCGTGCTGCAGTCAACAGAAATACCGGTATAAGATTGCCGAAAATAACCCTTCCTGTGTTTGACAGTGATCCCACTCTATGGTATGGATTCTGGGATATGTTCCACTGCAGTGTCCACAGCAATGCGGAGCTCAGTGACATCCAAAAATTCACCTACTTAAGAGGTCAACTGAATGGCGAGGCAAAACAACTCATTGAAGGTTTCGCAATTGAGGGAGCCAGCTACCAAACAGCGGTTGCCCTTCTAAAGAAAACCTATGGGCACAGGGATAGAATTAAGGCGGCACATATAACTAACCTTACTACTTTGAATCCTCCCTCTTACATTGTCGAGGAACTAAAGGGATTCTATGCTAGTTTTGAAAGTACACTGAGGTCAATAGAGACCCTACAAATTACCCTTAATGAAGCTAGTGTTGTAATCCTCAAGAATAAATTGCCATCCCCACTAAAGGAAACATTAAAGAGAAGTTTAGGTGAAGAAGGTCTGGACCTAGAAAGGTTTGTCCAGGCTTACCAGACAGAAGTGTTCAACATGGAAAGTGTAGCAGAACGGACTACACCACACATACCAGTTGCTTCAGCATCCTTTGCGGTGCAGGAGGCCTCGGTGCGAAGGAAGGGTTGCAAGTTGTGCGAAGGGCACAGCATGGTTTAAGTGTCTCAAATTCAAAACCAGTGCTCTGAAAGTAAAACGCGCAAAACAACTCAACCTTTGCACCGGGTGCTTATCTTCAACCCACGGGAGCAATGGTTGTGTGAACCCTGACATCCGCAGCTGCAAGTTCTGTCAAAACAGACACTACCATATCCTCTGTCAGTCCAGATCTCATTGGGACGGTGCAAAGAAGGAGCAAAAACCTCAACAGGTAACAAAGACCAAGACGCAAACTACCACGATGTCTGTGTCGTCAAAGAAGACAAGTATTATCCTCCCAACTGTTATGCTGCCAACATTTAAGGAATCAAGAGGAACAGTCAAGATGAAAACACTGCTGGATCAGTGCTCACAGCGCACTTTCATTTTAAATTCCGCTCTAGACTCGATCCATTATATAAAAGTGGGCGATGAAGAGCTAGAGTTGCGAGGGTTTACCGGAGCATGTGAGGGCAGAAAGTACCCAGTAGTGTCCTTCAAATACAAGTTCCGGGGCAGAAACTATCCTCTACAAGCAGTTGTGGTAGAAACTCTCCCGGATCACAAAGGATCAGAATGCCTTGAAGCAGACATGAGAGTTTTGCGAAACAAGGGTTACAAAAATAGGGCTCTGTCCTATCTCCTATTCTCTTTCTAATTTTTATAAATGATCTCCTTAACTGTACCTTAATTCCCATCCATTCATACGCAGACGACTCAACCTTACACTACTCCATTAGTTTTTCAGAACGCCCCAGCCAGCAGTCCCTCAACGACAAACATAATGAAGCCATAGAACTCTTAAATTCTGATCTAAATACTATTTCCAATTGGGGCAGAGAAAACCTTGTTAACTTTAATGCTTCCAAAACCCAATTTCTCCATCTATCTACCCGTCAGGATCTCCCAGCGGACTATCCCTTATTCTTCAACAATACAAAAATCAACCCTTCATCTTCTCTCAATATTCTTGGTGTCTCTTTTTCTTCTGCTCTCATTTGGAAGGACCATATTACCAGTCTTGCTAAGGCAGCCTCCCAGAAGCTGGGTGTGCTCAACCGCCTTAGGGGGTTCTTTTCCCCTGCACAGCTTCTTGCTCTGTACAGGGGCATAGTGCGCCCTTGTATTGAGTATTGTTCACATGTGTGGGGAGGTTCCTCTCACACCGCTCTCCTAGACAAAGTTGAAAGGAAGGCCTTTCGTATCATTAACTCCCGTCCACTCACCAACTCTCTGCAATCTCTCTCTCTCCGCCGCAATGTTGCATCTCTCTCGCTATTCTATCGCTACTATAATAATCAGTGTTCCTCAGAGCTATCCCAGTGCATACCACCTCCTTTACGTAGGGCACGTGGTACCCGTCTTGCAACTCAATCCCACCCCTACTCTGTGCAACTCTCCAACCCAAGAGTGAAACATTACTCTCAAACTTTCTTCTACTCAACATCTGAGCTCTGGAACTCTCTCCCAGAATCAGTCTTTCCCTCTTCCTATGACTTAAATTGCTTCAAGCTCCGTGTGTCCAGGCATTTTGGCTCGAACGTCCCTTGATTTTGGCCCTGTCACTCTTTCAACTATGGGGGAGGCACTCGCTATAGGCAGTAATGCCTTTTGCCTCCCTCAATCACATAGAAAAAAAAAAAAAAAAAAAAAAATTAGCTGATCCTCTAATGACAGACATCTCAACTGGACTTGTTGGTTGGTGCCGATTATTATTATGACTTAGTGCGGCCAGGGTACAAAAAGGAGGGTGACATAATTCTCTTACCCATTAAATTTGGCTATGCACTAAGTGGCTCCTGCCATAACGACAAGTCTAGCGCCCAAGTAGAGGTAGTTACAATTTTGAAAGTTGCGGTCACTCCGATGGATCAATATATATCCACAGAGTCAAGTATTCCATGTCATAATGAATTAAAATGTATGTGGGAACTGGATCATCTAGGAATTTCTCCAAATGAAGATTCAAAGGAAAACATGACTGTGTTGGACATATACAAGGAGACAGTAACATACTCTGCACAGAATCAGCAATATGAAGTCAGACTGCCATGGAACTAACATAAAGAGAAGCTGCCTTCTAATTATGGTTTAGCAGCGGGTCGCCTAAGGGGTCTCCCAGAAGCGTTTCAAGCAAGAACCTGTCTATTGTAGTCACTATACCAACGTTATCCAAGATCAACTTCATCGTGATTTTATTGAAGAGGTTCCTTTCGGTGTTACTGAAAACAGTAATTATTTGGCACATCACGGGGTCACCAAGAATAGCACAACGACGCCCGTTCGTATTGTGTACGACTGTTCCGCTAGTATTGGCAAGGGCAGACCAAGTCTTAATGACTGCCTTTACACAGGGCCATCACCAGTGCCGGATCTAGCAAAGATATTGCTGAGATTCAGGGTCCACAAATATGCCTGGATAAGTGACATCGAGAAGGCCTATCTCATGTTGAGACTTCATGAAGAAGATCGTGATTACACCCGATTTCTGTGGCCGAAGGATCCCTTGGACTTATCCTCACCCTTACTTTGCTACCGATTTAAGGTAGTGTTGTTCGGGGCGACTTGCTCACAGTTTCTTCTTAATGCCACGATCTTAAAACATCTTTCCATTATTAAAGAGGATCCCGGAGTTGTGGAGGCTATTAACCCAGCAAGTACGGCAAGACTTATAATAGTTTTACTGGTGGGCTGCAGGAAGCCTTATATAATCCAAGGCCTAAAAAAAAAACATTTAAATCAGCCCAGTATCAATTTTGTTTATTTTTATTTTTTTTATTGCCCCTTGGCCATGCCAAATATCACTCCTCCACATCCCCTCCTTCCCCCCTCCCCCCCTTCAGTTATCACCTATTCTCCCTGTTATTCCCTATTCTTAGGTATATATTCGTGCTAACATTAGCGAGTTGCTAGCAGGGCATGGTCATCTTTGTTACCAAGCGTGGGAAAGAGCGAGAGAGAGAGAGAGTATTGCGCAACAGTGTCTCTCCAGCCATCTGGCAGGCTGGCTGGCTGCCTCAGCCATAATTATGTTATGTAACTCCCGGCCTCTATCGCCGATTTTGACCATCCAAACGCTGTTTCCACTTGTTTTATTGCTGTAACAGGTTAATACCTTTATAATCAACGTAAAATAGGCGCATATGAATAAGTATTAATGCTATTTATGGTACGATGACGATTTGAGTGTAGGGAACACTCTAAATACCTCCGCACAGGGAGGGGTGGCCATGCGCACTTAAGAGGTTAAGGAAGGTTTGTACATTGACAACCTCCAGGGTACAGGCAGTGATGAAGACTGTCATTGAGCGTTACTGGGATGCCCAAAGAATAATGTCTCAAGCACATTTATATCTCAGCGAATGGGCTACCAATAGTCCTCAACTACGTGACCTCCTGCAATTGGATGGTGTTGCTGCCAAGAATCAAGAGTGAGTGAAGACATTAGGACTCTTATGGTTACCAGTTTTCTTACAGCAATTATGGAGACTGAAACTAGATTGGGACGATCCGCTACCTGACGACTGCGCTACCAAATGGGCTACAGTTACCAAGGACCTGGACCTCTGCTGTGACTTTACTTATCCTCGGAGGACGGTATATGCTGATTCAGTGGAACTTCATGCTTTTAGCGATGCAAGTGGTGTCGCCTATGGCACTGCAATATATTTTGTGAGCCCGGAACATAGCTGTCTGGTCATCGCTAAAACAAAGGTCGCTCCCATAAGATCCATAACAATACCAAGACTAGAGCTAACTGCTGCTTTACTAGCCGCCAGATTAATCAAATTTGTGGAGGAAGCCTATCATAATATTGTAAAAGTCGACAAAATTGTTTTATGGTGCGACAGCCAGGTTACATTGCAATGGTTGCGTAGTATGAAGAAGCTTCCAGTGTATGTCGCAAACTGTGTTGACGAAATCAAATCCCTTCTTCCGACTGTAGAATTCCGGTACGTGTCCTCGAAAGAAAACCCTAGTGACTTACTGTCTAGAGGTGTTTCGGCAAAACATCTACAATCTTCTGCGTTTTGGTGGGAGGGGCCCATGTGGCTCCGAAACAAAGACGAGTGGCCAGAAGACATATTACCAGATGACCCAATGCCAAAAGTAACTATCCAAGTCATTGGGACCAATGATGAACAGGACACACAGTTGTGAAACTGGAAAAAATATGGCAGTTATGATAAATTAATTCGGGTAGTTGCATGGACTACTCGATACAAGAATAATTTGAAGGCAAAAATTAAAGGGATGTCTCCCACAGACAGTGCCCTCCTCAGCATAAAGGAACTAAAAGTAGCAGAAAAGATTATAGCTCAAAGATGCCAGCAGGAATGCTTCCCAATGGAGTACGAGATGCTGTCTTGTGACAAGGGTACTCGCAATAATTTGGTAAACCAATTAGGACTTGTCATGAAAGGAGGATTAATTGTATGTGAAGGTAGATTGAAGTTAGCAGCTCTTCCGGATTCAATGAAATATCCGATACTACTGCCTTCCAAACATCCTTTCACTACCATGCTCATCAATATGTGTCATCATGTCTGTTGTCACTTTTTGTTTTTGTTTTGTTTTTTCTATGTGATTGAGGGAGGCAAAAGGCATAACTGCCTATAGCGAGTGCCTCCCCCATAGTTGAAAGAGTGACAGGGCCAAAATCAAGGGACGTTCGGGCCAAAATCAAGGGACGTTCGAGCCAAAATGCCTGGACACACAGAGTTTGAAGCAATTTAAGTCATAGGAAGAGGGAAAGACTGATTCTGGGAGAGAGTTCCAGAGCTCTGCTGTTGAGTAGAAGAAAGTTTGAGAGTAATGTTTCACTCTTGGGTTGGAGAGTTGCACTGAGTAGGGGTGGGATTGAGTTGCAAGACGGGTACCACGTGCCGTACGTATATGGAGTTAATCACGTGGTCGCATATATACGGCAGAGGTGGTGGATTCCTAAGATAAGACGAGCAGTTAAACAAGTGACCTGTAAGTGTATAACCTTTCGTAAAATACAGGGTAATACCTACGCGAAAGCTAGAGTACCTCCTCTACCAGACATCAGGACTACTCCTAGAGATCCCTTCGAGGTCACGGGGGTTGATTATATAGGAGCAATTCCTGTCCGGGGCTCGCACAACAACAAGGCTTATATGCTTTTATTTACGTGCGCTACTACAAGAGCTATTCATATTGAAATAGTTAGTAGTATGACCTGTGACAGCTTTATCGATGCATTCCGGAGATTTTGTAGTAGGCAGGGATTTCCACAGATAATGTTAAGCGACAATGCTGCTACATTTGTGGGAGCTTCCAGACACTTGGAAGACATCCAAAGTGATCCCAGTCTTCAGGCTCATCTTGCCGAAATCCGATGTGAATGGCGTTTTAGCCCAGCATGTGTGCCTTGGTTCGGAGCTATTTGGGAGAGAGTCATAGGTATTGTGAAGGCTGGGCTTAAAAAAGTACTAGGTCGTGCTCTAGTCTCCTTTGAGGAGCTAACTACTGTCCTATTGGAGCTGGAGGCTACCGTGAATGATCGCCCTTTAACATATGTCTCGGGTGATCTGAAGGACCCTTGCCCTATTACTCCATCCATGCTGGGTAAAGGTTGTAGACTTCGTGAATTCCCAAAGGACCTAATTCAGCTAGATGAGCTGCAGGATCCTAGTTACGATAGTAAAGCAGCGATACACAGCAGGTACAATTACATCAATAAGTTGATCCGGGACCTATGGAAGAGTTGGTCTAGTGAATACTTGGCATCACTACGAGAAACCTATAAGAATAAAAGAGGCTCATCAAGCAGTGTATGGCCAAAGAAAAATGACATCGTGCTTATACATGACGAGGGACCTCGTGTCCTTTGGAAACTTGGTAGGGTAGTTAGACTCTATCCCGGACGAGATGATCTGGTTAGAGTGGTCCAGATTAGAACAAAAACTGGCCTGACTACTCGACCCATCGTCAAGTTGTATCCATTGGAACAGGAAATCGAAAGCATTTCGATCCCTCAACCGGCAGTCACTGGTGATGGTGTTAGCTCTAACGACTCCACCCCTATGTCACCAGCGGTCGCTGGACCATCTGCCAGTAACGATCCTGTTGGAAGATTACCTCTTCGCCGAGCCGCTGTTAGCTCTTCACAGCTTTGGAGATCTAATATCGCTGCGGGATTATTGTAGATAATGTATACATCGGTGGGGGGAATGTGTCGAGACTCATAAGTAACTCGACAGTTTAGGTTAAGTTAACATACTGGAAGTTCAAATTAGGCGCCAGTATTAGGCTAAGTTATATATCTATATAAAAGATATATACTATTTAGTACGAAGTCTTCATGGGTTTATTATCCATTATTATATCGGGTTGTCATTATAATAAATCCGGTATATCTTGTAGTTAGTTAAATGACGCATAGGTAGATAAGATGCATGCGTCATATTCGGGAACCTGAGGGTCCCTCGCTCCAAGACAAACTAGACTCGCTTTAGCTACGACCTCAAGAACATCTCCTTCTAGCCGCTCCAATACAACCACCTGTTTCCTGCTAAGTCATCCTAATTCTTATTCTTAGTGGCCACTATATCTTCCATCTATTCCTACCACTATCATTGAGCTATCTATCCCAGTCAACTAATAAAAGTAAGTTAACTCTTGTGAGTTTATAGGTAAATTCCGCTTTGTTTACTATCGAATTCTCACAAATACGACCGCATTAGCCGCCCCTTGATTGGTGGTAATCTTCACACAAGTCTATTAACGGGCTTATTTGATTTTATAATTTACTTACAATTCGAGGTTGACTCCACTAAACAAGTAAATCTGAAAGCAAAGGTTGGTATTATTAGATATATATTTGGTTGTACTTTCTCCCTTTAATTTTATAGACAATCATCATTTCTACTATGGCAAAGTTAATAATCAGTAAATGTAATCCACCTAGTTAATATTGACGTTATCAGCGCAAGTTATTTACGAAACTCACTTTTGTATTTCAGAGGGATTGCCTCGTAACGCCCTATTCAAAGGTATCCTTCTCCTACTTAACTGGCCAGCTGGTATGTTAAACGGAGACTTATCATTGGAAAGCGAACGAGGTGGTTGTCAGGTGCAGCTGCAGTACAGTATCCAGGACTGTGTTGTGTATTAGGTCTCCACGATCACCTTTTATTTTATTATTAAGTTAACACGTATGAGCGCATTTAATCACTGCAGCTGTTAATATTATACACTATTATAAGCGTGTGATCCCGACGATCCCGTGGTAAGCACTGACGTTTTCCTTTGTGCAGGCTTCCATCTAGATTTTAATGGTTCACTATTTCACGAACCAGTAATATTGTATAATGAAGTTTCGGACTGATTCGTGATATTATTTTTGGTCAGTTACGGCACGAATTTTATGTGAATACCGTTTCCTTATTTGTGTACATTTTCTTAATATTTCGTTCAAGTATCTTTTCAGATGGCTCGAACTAAATTATTTATAAATATATGTGTACCTCTGTTCGAGTATCTTTTTAGATGGCTCGAACTATGTACAATGTTATAAATTGATATGTAGTTGTATTATAAACATTGGCGAATATTCACACCAATGTTAATTACTGAAGTTAATTAAATTTTGGATAATATGCAAACATGACAGTCTGTGGAAATTATTTCCCACAAAGGTACAAGGCCATGCAGAATTAACAGGCATTTAACTTTAGCGCGCGCACACACACACACGCATGTACATACACACACACATACACATACACACTCTCTTCCTTTGATGTCTCCACATCAAAGACACCAGTAAAATTGTGTTGGATGGTTCATGGATATTTGTTAGAATTGCAATAATATACCTTACAGACGGGACCAGACTAGACCAGACTAGGTTATATTGCATCATACAAGACCACGATATACTTTTCCAGACATGGCCAGAGAAGATAAGACAAGACCAGGTTAGAACATACCAAACTAGACTAAACTAAGCAAGACAATACAATACCCGGTTGTACCATACCGGACCTGAATAGACTAGTCAGGAAAGACAAAGTTATTCGGTACCTAACCAGCCAAGATAAGAACAGACTATGCTATACAATACCAGTCCAAACTACACTACTGTCAGTAACGAGTGCCTCCCCCATAGTTGAAAGAGTGACAGGGAGAAAATCAAGGGACGTTAGAGCCGAAATGCCTGGACACACAGAGTTTGAAACTATTTAAGTCATAGGAGGAGGGAAAGACTGATTCTGTGAGAGAGTTCCAGAGCTCAGCTGTTGAATAGAAGAAAGACTGAGTGTAACATTTCATTCTTGGGTTGGAGAGTTGCACAGAGTAGGGGTGTGATTGTCTTGCAAGACCGGTACCACGTACCCTACGTAGAGGAGGTGGTATACACTAGGAGAGCTCTGAGGAGCACTGATTATTATAGTAGTGTTTGAATAGCGAGAGAGATGCAACATTGTGGTGAAGAGAGAGAGATTGCAGAGAATTGGTGAGTGGATGGGAATTAATGATACGGAAGGCCTTCCTTTCTACTTTATCTAGGAGTGCTGTGTGAGAGGATCCTCCCCACACATGGTAACAATACTCAATACAAGGACGCATTGTGCCCCTGTACAGAGCAAGAAGCTGTGCAGGGGTAAAGAACCTCATGAGGCGGTTGAGCACACTCAGCTTCTAGGAAGCTACCTTAGCAAGACTAGTAAAATAGTCCTTACAAGTAAGAGCAAAAGAAAAAGAGACACCAAGAATATTGAGAGAAAATGAAGGATTGATTTTTGTATTGTTGAAGAATAAGGGATAGTCATCTGGGAGTTCACTACGGGTAGTGAGATGGAGACATTGGGTTTGCAAGCATTAAAGACAACAAGGTTTTCTATGCCCCAATTGGAAATAGTAGATAGATCAGAAGATAAGTGTTGTATGGCTTCTTTACATTTGTTTTTGAGGGATTGCTGGCGGGACGTTCTTGAAAACTAATTGAGTAGTGTAAGGTAGAGTCGTCTGTGTATGAATGAATGGGACTGGAGGTTCAGATGAAAAGATAATTTATGAACATTAGATAGAGAATAGGAGATATTACAGAGCCCTGTGGATCACCGGAGTTGATAGGATGAGGAAGGGAGCGATGGCCGTCCACAACCACAGCTATGGAACGGCCGGAGAGGAAATTAGAGACAAAGGCACAGATGGAGGGATAGAAATCGAAGGAGGGTACTTTAGAAATTAAATATTTGTGCCAGACTCTATTGAAGGCCTTCAATAAGTGGAGGCTGAACCTTCATTTAGCCCAGAAGTCAACATTTCACGTTTTTTTTTCTTCTTCTAAAATGCTTCTTTCAACATAGGAGAATAGCATAGGAGGGCAAAAAAAAAACATATCGCAACCATCAACCCCCCCCCCCCCCCACCAAACCCCATCCCCCCCCACCCAACCAAATTGGACTCCCTCAGCCCAATTTTGATTTGTGTTGTTTGTCTAAAAGGCTTCTGTAAACAATAGAGAATATCAGATGAGGCCATAAACACCCATATGACATCCTTAGCTGCCCCCCCCCCCCCCAATATAATAAATACATATACAAAAAATCATCCATAGGCCTCTAATGTTTTATCTTTCAACATTCCTTATTACAACATAGTACAGTAAGTTCAAAAGAATATGGCAACACTAAAATCACCCATCTAACATAACCCTCCCCCCTCACTACGCTGCCCGCTATGAGGTCCCTGTCAAGCAGTCACACGCACTAAAGGACCTCAGTTTGCCTTAGACCGTCAGGGAGGCTAGATACATATCTCTCGCGCGCACACCACACTCGACCAGAATGCCGAAACTCGGTAAAAAGAAGAAGCATCTGCTAGCCATTGCACAGAAGAGTGTACAGAAGAAGAAAGAAGAAAAGGTCAGTCAACAAGCAGGACCTGTCCAGGCTAAAACTGCAGGACAGCAGGTGGAATCCCAGCCAGGACCCTCAGGTTCTACCCCAGGACCCACCCCGGGCCCATCAGGATCTACCCAAGGACCCGCACCATCCCCAACCGTACCACAACCAGGAACTTCTGGTAGTTCCCATAGCGAACCACAGCCAGAAAAAAAATTGTATGCTCTATCATTTTTATAAGGATATATCGCATCTTTATTATAGTATACCATACAACTATTCTTTTCTCTTACAACTAAATAATAGAAAACGTCTCTGGCAGGAGTAGCTAAAAGCTATTTCTCGCAAAAATATTGCGACGATAACAAAATTTACTTTCTTCTGCGATTTCCAGAGATCATATATTGGCAACTTCAAAGTGAAACTACTATTTTGTATATTGCTGTGCTTCGTTCCCCTTCTACACACTATTTATAGGACTATATGGCACCTGTCTAGCGTTCTCAAAATGGCCGCCCCTCTGATATTTTCCAAGATTCGACCTTTTTCATGTCTAATATTGCGCCACGAAAAAATATATATTATTATATATTTTTTTCAGCACCTTCTATTATTCAATATGGGAAAGCGAGAACGCTACGTTGTAGGAGATGCTTCTAGGATACGCCATAACATAATTGCGGGAAATTTGAACAATTTGCAATGTCTAGAATGATTTTTCATATAATATGATTAAATTCGCGTGCGCGCGCGCACGCACATAGAGAGATGAATTTTTCAGCGAAAGGAGGACGACCAAGAGTTAGTAAGATATAAAAGAAGATCACCAGTAGAGCGACCCGTATGGAAGCCATACTGGCGATCTGAGACCAGATTATGAGACGAAAAATGCTTAAGAAAATTGGAAGCAATAATAGTTTCAAAAACTTTAGAGATACAAGAGATGAGGGCAATTGGACGATAATTGGAGGGTTGAGAGCGGTCACCCTTTTGGGGCAGGTTGAACGAGAGCAAACTTCCAGCAAGACGAGAAGACGTTAGAGGAGAGGCAGAGACGAAAGAGTTTGCCTAGGCAGGGGGTCAGCATGGAAGCACAATTTTTTAGTACAACAGGAGGAACACTGTCCGGACCGTACACCTTCTTAGCATTAAGCCCAGAGAGGGTAGAAAGTACATATTTAGAAGAGATTAGGATATTAGGCATTAGGGAGGAATAGCACCGGAATCATCTAAGGTTGAGTTTCTAGCAAACGTTTGAGCGAAAAGTTCAGCTTTGTCAGAGGAAGAAGTGATATTGTTCCATAAGAGTGGAAAAGGGGATTGAAAAAACGAGGAAGACAAATTGTTGGAGAGGTTTTTGGCTAGATGCCAGAAAGCTTGGGAAGAGCTAGAGTTGGATAGTTCAGTGCATCAATTAGTGATGAAAGAGTGCTTAGTAAGTTGAAGAACATAATTGGCTTGATCCGGGCAGAAACATAGGAAGAATGAGTTCCTTGAGTTTTAAGGCGTCGGTACCATTTGAATGCTTCCTCCTTGTTGCGGACAGCAGTAGAACAAGTGTGAGTAAACCAAGATTTGTTTGCATTAGATTGAGAGAAAGAAAATGGAATGCACGCTTCCATACCCGAGAGGAATACTTCGGTAATGCATGCAGCACTCTCCAGGGACCTCAGCCTTGGAAGCAGAAGTCATTCCATGGGAATTCAAACAAGTCCCGCTGAAAAGCCTCCCAGTTGGCAGCGCCAAAGTGCCACAAGCGCTGCCGGCTGGGACGCTTGGGTGGCCGTACTGGAGAGATTGGACAGGTAACAGAGATAAGTTTATGGTTGGAGGAGCCCAAAGGAGCGAAAAGATTGACAGTATAAGAAGATGGGTTAGAAGTCAGAATTAAGTCAAGATCGATGGGCCAATCTCCAAAACGATCAGGGATACGGGTGGGATGCTGGACCAGCTGCTCTAGGTCATTAAGTTTAGAACAGATGTAGGCTTGTTCACCAGGTTGGTTAATAGTATGAGAGGAGAGCCATTGGCAGGCGGTGGTGAACGTTGAATCTCCTAAGATGGAGATTTCCGAGAAGGGAGAGATGGAGAGAATGTGTTCAACTTTATAGTTTAGATAGTCAAAGAATTTGGGAAAGTCGGTAGAGTTAGGGGAAAGATAGACGGCACAGAAATATTTAGTATAAATGACAGGATAGTTTGAGCCATAAAGTTGAGAATTCAGAGGAGTCGAAACCGAGAACACAAGACCAAGTGAGTTTGTTGTGCATGTATGCACAACATCCGTCTTTGGATTTGAAACTAGCATAGAGAAAGTAGGAGGATTCAGAGAAGGGCCTGCTGGCAGTTGCCTCAGATACCTGGGTCTCAGTTAGGAAAAGAAGATCAGGGTTGTAGGAGGAGAGATGGTGTTCAACTGAGCGGAAATTAGAGGAAAGGTAGCGAATATTACAAAAGTTAATAGTAAGAGTGACACGCTGTAGTCCAGGGCATTTAAAGGGGTCGCCAAGGGAAGGTCAGGCGGGTATGGGGGCTCCCCCCACTGTGGACTCCTAGGCTTGGAGTGTTTATCGTCATATACATACTGTATATACTTTTTTGTTTGTGAAAGGAGGAAATGTAGTGTGCATTTTAAGTGTAGTTAAGTGTAGGTTCGAATCCCAATATTTCAAAGGGAAGATATTACTGTGATGGACTTTCTGCTGTACCTAGTATCAGTGCATTACCACAGCACACCGAAATGCCAACAAAAATACCCTCATTGTTCCCGGATTAAATAGCATTGTGTGAATATTCCCATATTCAAAAATATGCTACAGTGGGTAATGCCTAGTGAGTTAATTGCTCAATAGGTGGCATTCTGAGAGTGAGGGTCCGAGCCTGGGGATGAGATGGTGAAGCGCAGAAGTGAAGCAGCTTCAGAGATGGAGTTGCTTCGATCCATGAAGCTTCGCATGTCTGACTTCCTAGACTGGAGCAAGACCTCACGGGCCTCACCTTGTTCAGCGGTAGATTATAAAGGCTATCAGCCTATGCCCGAGAGGGAGTAGTTGGAATATAGAAAAAACAAACAAAATAGGAGGAGGAGGTGTTTATGAGAGCAGGCTGGACTACTCTCAGTGTAAGTGAGGCACGAAGGGAATCAGTAAGAGAGACCAAGCCAATGAAACAGGAATTCCAGCGACTCCTTATCAAATGCCTACAGCCTCTCCTGGGTATAGTCCTGTTCGATTGGTGCCTACAATCTACCCCCATTCCCCGTATTATTCGCATTGTACGAAACACAGTTGGATGCGTGGGGTAAATTCTTTTTTGTCCTCCACCATAAGATGAAGGTACTTATATATGGCAGCATAGCATCTCATCTAATTGAGTCTATCTAAGTGTTATAATGCTGCTCAGATGTTCTTTATTTCGGATTTATATAGATATGAAAGGGGTTTGAGTATCTTTACTACGATTTGGGACTATATGTTGATTAATTCAGTTGGCATCATGTATTTAACTGCTCACATGGCTGATTATTACGAAGATGCGTATATTTATGCAATATATACTAACTTAACCCTTTCCCTGCGGGAGATATTCACGAACGCCATGGCAATTTACAGCAATTTACAGGCTTTTAAAGCCTCTTAAAGCATGTAAAATTTAATGCGAGGGAGCGGGTGCACGACAGGCCGCACGTCCTTCTCCCAGCCAGGCGGCCGCGGCCCTGTGGGCTCTGAGGCAGAGTCTCATGAGATAAACAGTGCTGCCAAAGGCAAATGTACCGCGACTTTAGCGATAATTTCTCATTTTAGCGAATGTCTATGGCAGCGCTGCGGGTGAACCCCGCTAGCTACGAAGCTCGTTCTGGCATTTTTTTTAAGCTATTTTCGACTAGTTTTCGGCTGAATACATTTTATTTCATTCAGACACTTGCCTATTCAATCAGGAGTGCCTGAATGAGCTCTAATATGGCGGAAATATGTCCGCAGCGTATGTGTTAATATATTGTATTTTATTATTAATGTCAAGTTTGTTTTGTTTTTTGTTCTATGTGAGTGAGGGGGACAAAAGGCAGAACTGCCTGTAGCGAATGCCTCCCAATAGTTGAAAGAGTGACAGGGACGTTTGAGCCAAAATGCCTGGAAAGGTTTACATTTAAATGTTTATATATAACAATTGTAGATGAACGTGTGAGCAGAACTGTCACATATTATAAAATCAGAGGCTGGTAGTGGGTAGGTCCCGCCTATCAGTATATATCATACACCAAGCTCTTCATATCACTTCATATCATTGTTGTCTGGCGGTGTTTTGTTATTTGTGAGTCTCTCGTATGTAAATTTCTCAGTTCAATATATTACCAAGTCATGATGTTCAGGAAATACACATGTCAATTCTACAAGTGACCAAATATAGTGTTGCTAAGATGGTTCTCCAACCCTGCAGTAAAGTCATACCCGTTGAGTTCCTTATGAAAATATAGTAAACATTTGTTCCCTCACACCAAGTAAATCGAGTCTAGCATTAAATATATTGCTTGCCATTTTATAACACGAGGGTACGTTATTATTTGAATAACTATACAATTAACCCTTTACGAGCGGCCTATGCGGTTTATTTATATGTACCGCCCAGCGGGGTGTTTTTAGCCAAAATAGGGCTGTTTACGTGATCATTTTCATGCCTAAATAAGACCCAGAACGTAAAACAAGTATCTATCCCTGAAAGGGCATAAACAGAGCTTTCGAATGACACCATAACAATCCTTTTATGATGGCTAGTTTTCTTGCAATAACCGTGCAACGCGAGTGCAAAAAGCATGTAATTAGCCACTTTCCCGATACAATTCCGTATATAGCGAGTGAGAGAGGTAGGAGGGAGGTGAGATTCGTGTCAGTAGGTTCGCCGCGGTGGTCTGGAGCAGTCATACACTCGCTACTCTCCTGCCACCACTTGTCTCTCTCTCTCAGCAACATTACGTGCTGAAATTGCCACTCGAGTTATGTCGAGCGCCGCCACATAGTCCAGCTTTATTTAACTCGACTTAAGTTGCGCGCCGACTTTCAGGGGTTAATTGATAGAATATTTATTTATTGTATGATAACTGTGAAACTTTAAGACAAGTATATTCGCCGTATATTATGCGTACAAAACGGAAACTTCATATACCTCCCGTTATGTAAGTTGTCTAGACGCTACTAGGCAATTTGAAACGTGGATTATAATTCCCTTTTGAGATAGATATTATTTTACACTAAACGTTTGTAGAGACCTAAACGGTACACAAAATACTGCAAGAGCTAAACATAACAGACAGCCTGTCCTGCACGCCTAGAATACGGAATTATCTCGCAGGCGCGGCGGTCTTTAAAGTTAGTCCGAACCTCCGAGACTTTCTTCTTCAAGCTAGTTAAGAGCAACGCTGGTAAAGTCTGCATCAGAGTTTCAGACGAGGTAACACAAAGGTCGGGCTCTTCCTTTCACACCGATGTCAAGGTCATTGAAAATAAGAAAGAATTAGGAGGAGGTGGGGAAGAATTAGGAGGAGGTGGGGATTATAGAGATGGGTACATAATTATGACGTATTATATTTTTTTAGGGATCATCAGGTGAAGTTATCTACAATACAGTTAACGACTGCATTCTGAGAGGCCTTAATTATTATGTATACAATAATCTGGTGATTACTTAGATGAAGTAAATCCGTACTATTTGTCGGTCTTTCCAACATTTACATGTAGTGTACGAGTATAAAATACAATTGCATGTGTAATGTATAAGTGTATAGAAATGACAATAGCTGTACCTAAAAAAATGTTTTAATATAATATTGCATCATTTCACAATTTAATTGATAAAACTGCCACTGTAAGTAAATGTAATTTACTATGCCATACATGTTGTATATTTTACAATGTTGTAAAATCTTTCACCTATTAAAATGTGTAAATGTTATAATTGACTACTTTATATTTATTGAGCATGGATCCATTTGCAATCATATCAACACAGTATTGTTTGTGAATGCGTGTTAGCTAATATTTCGTAAACAATTATGCAAGCAGGCGAAAATACAATTTATTTTGTAATATACTTCAATATATCATGTATCAGCAATATTAGCAAGTCACAATTTCATGCGTAAAAGTTCACCAATCATGCATATTTTATAAGTGTAAGACTTAGTTATAAACAAGTAGTGCATTCCAATTAGTTATTAATAACTTGTTGACAATGTAAGATTTATTTAAACTGAATATAATTATCTAGAGTTAGCCAGAATATGCTGATAGAAATATGTTACTGTCGTGAAAAAATTACTCAAGATGTCAGAATAGTTTTATATAAGCTGTATACAATCGTTTATTGATACATCGTAGGAATCCCCTCCAAGGCATCGATGCCTGCATAATTATAGAAAACAAAACACAATATTGTGATGAAATACTTTGGTAAAGTTTGCAGAAACCAAAAGTTGATCACTATAGTAAAGGCTCATCCGCATACTGATGTCTTCATTTCAGCATAGTAGGAAAGAGGTTTGGGGCATTATTACTCACAATATCAGATGATAATGCCTCGCGTACCTCCCCAAACTATCTGGCTCCGCTCGCCGCCTTTAAATTTCTTTACGAGACACTCAGTGAAGTTAGCCCACCTGGAAAATGTTGTGAGCTCCTTGATCGTCGTCCATCTCACCAGCCTCCGCTGGAGCACTAGACTCACAGGGATTATCCTGTGAGTTTATCCCTCACTTGTAAGGCTTATTGTTTATACAGGCTCTCAATTATCCTGAGGCTAAAAGGCAAAAGTGTGGGAGGTTGGGTGAAGGTAGCATACAATATTGGTCTGGTTGAATGTCACAGCAAGGTGTTGTTGTTGGTGAAATGTCCAAGCTGGTTTGGAAGCTTGTGACCTCCCGTTTGTCTGAGTTACTTCTTATAACAACCTTCAGTAGTCATACACCACTATGGTCATAAGGATGCTCAGAAATTGGGACCTATCGTCAACTTTCATTTATTATTCCATTGGTAAATACTAACTGTTTTATTTTGTTGGTTATTAGACAAATATGAACCCTGGCCCTTAACGTTAGCACTGGAGTGTTGCCCTAGAGTTGCCTCAGCCTATAT
Source organism: Paralithodes platypus (assembly GCA_032716605.1). Taxonomy (NCBI): domain Eukaryota; kingdom Metazoa; phylum Arthropoda; class Malacostraca; order Decapoda; family Lithodidae; genus Paralithodes; species Paralithodes platypus. The sequence continues at coordinate 40,751,443 of CM064530.1, forward strand.
ACCTATTTGAATGCAGTACCTATCGAACATTTGATAATAATATTTTACAATGCCATACACTATATTATGCAATCTATTGTTGCCGCCTAAACCTATTTGGTTTTGTGAAACTAGGCCAGAACCCTTTTAGCTTAATGGTGACTCAGCTTTTAATATCAATAGTCTTTCTGTGGAGTTTCACTTCTAGGCCATTTTCACCCTTCTCTCTCAGTTTGAGCTCTCCCCTCACACCAATGTTTATCCACTCCGAGCCATTAACACCTTCAATCTCTCTCTCTCTCTCTCTCTCTCACACATAAGAAATTAATGTTCACCTACAAAGAGCTTATTGCATTTCCTCTGTTCAAACCACAATAATTCTGACTTCAAGATTACATATTACTCCCTGTGCCATCATAATAATAATGTACTGTACAACTGGCTAGCACCTTATAATGACCACAGCTGGTTAGTTCCCTTTGTAACCAATAGACCCAAAGATGGTGTGGTACTAAGGAGTACTTGGTTCCTCAGCTTTATTGTATCCTATTACCTAGGACTATAAAGCTTGCACTATCCCCCAGTCGTGCAACTTTCACAATAATTTACACACACACACACATATATATATATATATATATATATATATATATATATATATATACAGTATATATATATATGAACGTTACAATTACAGTCTTACAATGTGCACCAGAGATAAAAACCCTAGTCCCGAGAGATTATAAGGCAACTCATTACTGTAAAACCTAAAGGAATTGCAGGAAATGGAGAATACAAATTAATCCCAGCAAGCGGCATGTCCACATTAAAAACATCAAAGACGACTGTTGCCTTAGACCTATTCAGTAAGTTTGTCACAGAGTGGTTGAGATGAGCTGCAGACCCTGAGCCGGGGGGATTAAATTATCAACTCAGCGAAGCAGAGTGGTATCGCGCACACAGATCCCGTCTGTATACCGTGCACCACCAGTCAGCTTGTCTGTCGTCGTCCGTCGTCGTCGTCCGTCTGTCTGTCCGGAAACTCCTCCTAGACCGTTCAATGGATTTTCACAATTTTTCACAGTTATATCCATCTGATCAATGCAAAGGTCAGTTAAACCTTAAAGATCGGGGCCCGGCTTAAGTCCGAATCGAAAAATTTGGACAATGTGGCGGGGCCCGCCTTAAGTCTGAGTGCAATTTTGGCGCAATATTGGCTCTGAGAGAGAGACGAGTGACTGGAGGAGCATGGGTTACCTCATGACCGTTCGCCACGGCCCCCGTGGACCTACTGAGATTTACTCCACTTACATCCTCCCTCGCTACATACGTAATTATATAAAGAAATTACCGTATTTTAGCGATTTTGCCCTTCGGTTGCACGATCGTTGCAAGACAACCAGTGATCGTAGAAGGATGGTTCGGGTGTCATTGGAAAGCTCAATTTACGCCCTTTCAGGGATACATACTTGTATTACGCTCTGGGTCTTGTTTATGCATGAAAAAAGAGCACGGAGACAAACCCATTTATGGTAAAACAAAAAACGCTGTGCGGCACGGTCAAATATACCGCCTAGGCCGCTCGTAAGGTGTTAACAATACATTTTCCATTCAACCTAAAGGTTAAAGTCAAAGGTCAACATTAAAAATAAGGTCAATATTTCATATTTGTTAGTTTTTACTCAAATGTCTTCATTTCCACTATACAAGTTACTGATAACCTTAATATCGTATTGACCAAATTGTAGGTAAATAATCTAAAGGGTAAGGTCAAAGGTCAAGGTCAAAGGTCAAAATAAGTTTTTCACTAGTATTTCTTATACTAACTGTTAGATTCTCACTAGGTTTACCATGTATATCCGGAATACCTAGACCAAGGTCATACATGAAACTATAAAATTCCATATTAAAGGTCAAGGTCAAATAATAGGTCAATATGCTATTTTCTTCACTTTTCATGCAAGCTTCACAAAATTTGGTGAGATAGTTGCACTTTAAATGAAAAGCAAAATATAACATTTGGACACATATCATAAAGGTCAAATGTCAAGGTCAACTATTCTAGTAATATATATGAAACTAATTGATGGGTTTTAATGAAATTAGGCATTCTATTTGACTTTCAAGGGCAATATAAAACAAATCTTCATAAAGGTCCAGATTAAGGTCAAAGGTCAACTTTTACTATTTATTTTACTTTTTACTCAAATGTCTTCATTTTAACAACACAAGTTACTGGTAACCTTGATATCGTATTGCCCAAATGTTAGATAAATATTTTAAAGGGTAAGGTCAAAGTTCAAGGTCTAAGGTCAAATTTTTTTTTTACTAGTATTTCCTATACTAACTGTTAGATTCTCACTAGGCTTACCATGTATATTCTGAATACCTAGGCCAAGGTCATACAAGAAACTATACAATTCCATGTGAAAGGTCAAGGTCACAGGTCAAGGTAAAATCAAATGTCAATATGCTATTTTCTTTACTTTTCATGCAAACTCCACATTTGGCGAGATAGTTGCACTCTAAGTGAAAAGGAATATAATAAATGTTGAGACATATAAAGGCCTAGATAAAGGTCAAAGGTCAAGGTTAACTATTCTATTAATATATATGAAACTAACTGATGGGTTTTAATGAAATTAGGCATGCTTATTTGATTTTCATGGACAATGTCAATGCAAACAAAAGATTTACTCTTACATACAGGTCAAGGTCACAGGTCAATGGTCAACTTTTATTATTTATTAAAAATTATTACTCAAATTTTGGAATACTGGCTGTGTTATGGCTTATTTCCTAAATATCATATATATCAAATTTCACATAAATATTGTAATACTTAAGGTCAGGGTCAAAACAAGAGTATTTGTCATTTACCCTAAACTCCTCCCAGACTGTTTAATGTATTGTCACCAAATTATACAGCCAAATTCAGGTGGTCAATGCGACGACTATCCAAATATATATATTTTATTTTAAGTCAAAGGTCAAAGATCAAGTTCACAGTGTATGATCACTATTTGTAATCAATATGTTTTTATACGAATTACACTATATTCATATTGCTAGTTAATATGAACATTGCTGTTAAGCTAACTACATCCTGGACAAGAGATTCTACGCTCAAAGGTCAAGCTCAAAGGTCAAGGTTAAAGTTCGAAATATGATTTCTACTAGTATTTCATATTTAATATAAGATTCTCATTAGGCAAATCATGCATATTCGAAATACACAGACCAAGGTCATACATGTATACATATAATTCCATTTGATAGGTCAAGGTCACAGGTCAACATCATATATAAGGCCAATATGCTAGTTTCTTTACTATTAATGTAAACTTCACAACATTTGTCGAGACAGTTGTGCTTTAAGGGGAAAATCAAATTTAAATTTTGTAAACTGAAAATGAAAGTCAAGATGAACGTGAAAGGTCAAGGTCAACTATTCCTCTAATACCTCTGAAACTAACTGATGATTTGTTATTCAATTTGACACACTTATTTGATTTTCTAGGGTTACATCAAAGCAAACAGAAATATGATCCTACATAAAGGTCAAGGTCACAGGCCAAGGTCATAAGTTAACCTTCATCATAAAAAAAATACTAAATTTTTGATAAGCTGACGACTGTTAGTTGCATTTTACTTAAATATCATATATTGCATCCATATATATATATATATATGTTTTTTTTTAAAGAGACAATGAACGGAAGAAGGAAAAACACAGATAAAACAAAAAGGTACATGTGCCTAAAGGCATCCTTCATTCATAAAATGTTTGTAACAACTGGATTTAAACATTTGTAGATTGTAAGTTTGTGGAAAGCAATTCGAGGGAAGTGAATTCCAAAGAGTTGTAGCTCTGGGGATAAATGAATTCTGATAAGCAGAAGTTCTGTGGAGGAGAAAGTGTAAATTCATGGGCGCTCTCAGCTGCCCTAGTTCTACGGGGAAAGATGTGGAGAGGAGGCACAATTGAAGCAAGTTCCTCGGAACAATTGCTGTGAAAATATCTGCAGAATAATGCAAGGGATGCAATGTTTCTTCGTATGGATAATGTAGGAAGGTCCTGTGTGATTGCAGGGTTATTGATTAATCTATATACATATATTATAATACTTAAGGTTAAAGGTCAAGGTCAAAGAACAAAAGAAGTGTTAATAATTGTCTTTAAACTCTTCCTAGACTGTTTAATCCTTTTTGTACCGGTGATGTCTTTTTTATTGTAGTCTAGCTATAATTAGACGATTTTATGAAGCGTATGGTGGATCTGTGGTATTAAGAAGGGTTAATTAAGATAGTTGAAAGCCTGCTAATATTATGGAGGCCCTTGATAAACTAAATAAAATCGTCTTAATATCCAGTATAAAATGAAACTAACAGAACTGTACTGAACGGGTTGCGTATCGTCACCAAATATTTCTGGCAAATTCGGTTGGTCAATGCAACGATTGTCCAAATTTTGTGTTTTTGTTATTCAATGGTCAAGGTGAATGGTGAAGGTAACAGATTATGTCACCATTTCTTTCTTATATATATTCTAAATTTTAATTACACCATATTAAAAATGCTACAAAATAGAGTTACACCGACCTTATTATAGATAAATATTCCAATGGTTAAGATTCAATGCGATCATAAATGCAATTAAATATATATACTCCTAGGTGGACATGAACCACCAACAGTCAGGACGAGTGTCTATGCTTTAATCCACTACACACAAGTATCCTCTATCACGCTGTGGTATAGTGGATTAAAGTATGGGCACTTGTTCTGACTGTCGGTGGTTCAAGTCCGGCTGTAAGTATAAAAAACATTTAGTATATATACACATATATAATATATATATACCGATTTTACCTAAGAGATTCAATATTACTTGCAGAATTCTAGGTCGCAAAGTTGCGTATGCATTTTTTTTTTTTTTTTTTTTTTGCGAAAACTGCACACTTACTTTATTTGTAGTCCCAAAATGTGTGACAGTTGTTGATGGTAAGGGATAATTCGGGTGTTTGGGCTGACCGATTTCAAATCGGTCTCAGAAAATAAATATCCTAATCGAAACTTCAGTGAAAAAGTGTTGTCGTGACAGTAAGCAGTGTGAGAACAGGGCCTGAGGTGGTGGTACTACCACAAACAAATAATACACGGGACTCGTATATACACATTTTGGTTACTAATAAGCGACATGTTGCATACCCTGCGCTGTGTGAGATTGATTTCCAGTGTGTAATTAAGTTTCCTATACTATAATTCACGACAAATAATATATGATAGTTATAGGGATAAATAATAACCAATGTATTCTGTTTCTAGTTTTGTGCCATACTTTCCTACGTATGCTTCTCTCAATCCAACTAAAATATACAAAAGAAAGTTTATGTAGACATGCACTGGTTGAATTTCAGGGGTGTTTACAAAGCAAGGTATGTTACAATATTACAATGAGAATAACAAGGAAAATGGCAAACACAAATGCATTACTCCTGATGGGTCTATGATAGAGTAGGGTTGTGGTTAGAATGTAGAGCTACTAGTAATATAAACCGTAACATAAATGTTGTTGTAGACTGTTGTGATCCACCAGTCCTGTCATCCACCACCATAGAATGTAGAGCTACTAGTAATATAAACAGTAACATAAATGTTGTTGTAGACTGTTGTGATCCACCAGTCCCGTCATCCACCACCATAGAATGTAGAGCTACTAGTAATATAAACAGTAACATAAATGTTGTTGTAGACTGTTGTGATCCACCAGTCCCGTCATCCACCACCATAGAATGTAGAGCTACTAGTAATATAAACAGTAACATAAATGTTGTTGTAGACTGTTGTGATCCACCAGTCCCGTCATCCACCACCATAGAATGTAGAGCTACTAGTAATATAAACAGTAACATAAATGTTGTTGTAGACTGTTGTGATCCACCAGTCCTGTCATCCACCACCATAGAATGTAGAGCTACTAGTAATATAAACAGTAACATAAATGTTGTTGTAGACTGTTGTGATCCACCAGTCCCGTCATCCACCACCATAGAATGTAGAGCTACTAGTAATATAAACAGTAACATAAATGTTGTTGTAGACTGTTGTGATCCACCAGTCCCGTCATCCACCACCATAGAATGTAGAGCTACTAGTAATATAAACAGTAACATAAATGTTGTTGTAGACTGTTGTGATCCACCAGTCCCGTCATCCACCACCATAGAATGTAGAGCTACTAGTAATATAAACAGTAACATAAATGTTGTTGTAGACTGTTGTGATCCACCAGTCCTGTCATCCACCACCATAGAATGTAGAGCTACTAGTAATATAAACAGTAACATACATGTTGTTGTAGACTGTTGTGATCCACCAGTCCTGTCATCCACCACCATAGAATGTAGAGCTACTAGTAATATAAACAGTAACATAAATGTTGTTGTAGACTGTTGTGATCCACCAGTCCTGTCATCCACCACCATAGAATGTAGAGCTACTAGTAATATAAACAGTAACATAAATGTTGTTGTAGACTGTTGTGATCCACCAGTGCCGTCATCCACCACCATAGAATGTAGAGTTACTAGTAATATAAACAGTAACATAAATGTTGTTGTAGACTGTTGTGATCCACCAGTACCGTCATCCACCACCATATAATGTAGAGTTACTAGTAATATAAACAGTAACATAAATGTTGTTGTAGACTGTTGTGATCCACCAGTCCCGTCATCCACCACCATAGAATGTAGAGCTACTAGTAATATAAACAGTAACATAAATGTTGTTGTAGACTGTTGTGATCCACCAGTCCCGTCATCCACCACCATCACACGCTGATCCCTGATTATCCTTAACCTTTTCACTACCGGGGATATATTGATTTTTTTCATCAATATCTATAAGATTGTATGTAGCTTAGGAAAGGTCAGTGGTAGCTAAAAGTGTTAATTGAGATAGTCTTTAGCCTCTTAGATGCTACACATCTGTTCTAAGCTGAATATTATTGTCTAATAATTTCCAAACTATAATGAAAATGATATCACCGGAACTGAATGGGTTAAGGGACTGGGGCCACTGAAGTGTCTCCAGGAAGATGTGTGGTGTTTTGATTTTCGTCCGGAGCTCAAAATAAGATAAACATGTATTTATTATGATAGTAGCCACCATATGTTATTTACCATATATTTTATTTACTGAGCACATATTATTCACTGAGCAAATATTGTATTGTTTTGTCCAGTCTGGTCCAGATTATATGCTGATGATGTAAGCTTTCAAGTGTGATGTATTAATTATATATACCCAGCCTAACAAAATATGCGAACATGTATAAAAAATAACATTATGGTCATCATTTCGGGGGCTACACACACACACACACACACACACACAGAGAGAGAGAGCGAGAGAGGTGATATTGTAGGAGGAGAGGAACTAGGGTTTACTATGAAAATAACGATGGTAGATATATCCTCCTACTAATGATGGTGTGCCGAATGAGCTTCCTTCTCTGATACCTCTCTCACACTCACTCTCATAATGTCTCTCTCTCTCACTCTCTCAAGCCTAAGACACACCAGCTTTATCAAGTTCAAGCTGGACTATAGGTCCATGTGGCTGTGTTAACTCAGAGGCGCGTGGCACGAAGCTCAGGATGAAATATAAAAAAAAAAAATCTCTTTTACGGCCTAAAGGATAAATTAGAGTATATGCAGGTGGAAGTTCATTAAATTTGGTTCAATAACGTACACCACATTTCGTGAAAATCAGTGTATAACTTTGTGAGCCGCCTTTGCTGGCGGAGGCATGTGCTCTATTGATCGTGCTCACCAAATGTCGTGGTCATCGGTTCATAACAAACTGAGGCAAAAACATAAAGCTGGCAGAGGTATGTGCCCACCAAGTTTCGGGAACATTGGTTCATACCTTTGTGAGCCATCTACGGTGGCGAAGGTAAGCGCTTTACCAATCACCTCCATAATTAAACAACTTCTTCCTTGGTGCATATCCTATCTGGCCTCCAACTTTCGTCACACTCTGTTCATAGCTTTTTGATAGGCTTATCTTGTTTTCAGACAAACAAATAAACACACAGACAAACAAATGGAGTCAAAAGTATAACCTCCTCCAACTTTGTTGGCGGAGGTAATTAAAATAAAGTGCCAGTGTACGTAATATACTTTGTTACCCCCGGATCACATTTGCTGTCACTCCTGCAGAAGGGAAGCAACAGGGGGGTGCCTTGGGCAAAATTTGAAAATAGGACTCTGACCACTATGTCTACGAAATAGACGAGATTATGTACATGTTTAAGTAAAAATTAGTACTATCCCCAAACTGTAACCGTTTTCAATTTCCGTCACTCCTGTAGAAGGGGGCCTGTGGTAAGGTGCCATGGCCGACATGTTGGATCCAATTATTTATTGAAAGGATCTATATGTACATTATGTGTGGTTCATTAATCACATAGAAATATCCAATCTCATGTGCCTCACTCCTGTAGAAGGGAGACAGTAGCGAGGCGCCATGGGCTAAAGTTGGAGATTGGACTCCGTTATTGTCAGGGAATAATAATCACGCTGCAGTATACAGTATGCATGTGAAATAAATTAGGACAGTAAAGACCCCAAAAGACAGCCAAATAATGTTTCCATCTACTCCTGTAGAAGGGGCCCTAATGTTAATAAATCGCCAAGGGCGAAGTATTTTAAAAGTACCCTCTTAAAGCTTGATCAATAATCAATGAAATATGTCTTAGCAATTTCCAAACTGGTGGCCATTTAATTGTTCACCACTATTGCAGAAGGCGCAGATTAGCGGGGCGCCCAGAACGATATTTAAGAAAAAGGCTACGTTACGGCCAAGAGAATATATTTGACTATATGCGTATATAAGCTCATAACATTTGGTTCAGTAATGCTCGAGAAATAGCAAATGTTGATAAGCGTCGCACTACTGCAGAAGGAGGCTTTTTGTGGGGTGCCTTGGCATGAATTAAAACAAACGGTTCAGCTACGGCCTAGAGGATAGATAATGTATATGCATGTGAAAAATAATTAAATATGGTTTCGTAATAACCGAGAAATAGCCCCTTTAAATAAACGTCGCCCTGACAAGAAGAACAACAAAAAACAACAACAACGACATGAGTAAGCCCTAGAGGTCCTCGCTTCGCAGGGATCTAATAAGGCAGTCATCTTTTGGGTAATTCAGTAACCTTTGTAGTTAGTTAGTTTTGGGAACAATCAATATGTTTGTTTTTTACTTACCAATTCGGTTCCATATAGGCTATTTGGATTTGATATCTGTGAATAATGAAATGTTGCTAATTATAAATAAAAAAAACAAAAACAAAACAAGAGTATATGGATTGAAATTGTTTTTGTAAATAATAAAGCAAGACATATGTTTGACAATATGTTATGATGCCATTAATCCTATTTTAGATCATTATCCCCAACAGTCTATTAACTACAAGATAATTCATACAACTCCCTCAAAGTACAGAGATAACATACAGTACAGTGGACGCCATACATCAATAAAGTTCCCTGATAAATGTGGTTGTGCTGCACTGTATTTACTCTGTTATTACCATTTGGTTTTTTTAATTCTGGTAAATAATAGGCGATTTTAATCATCTTTGGCATTACTTATAAGAACTAAGGGGGATAAACTTTCTCACTGACCAGCAAACACCCTAAACTTTTTAACTGTTTTCATCTTTGCATAAACTAGTTTTATAAATGTAAACTACGTTTTCTTTTTGTCTGTCATTCCTTTCACTTAGTCCTAGCTTTATTTTATGGACGGCGTTTTCCCCTCACCCCATCTAATAAATGGCTCCCTTCCTTAATGACCCATAACGCAGTGGTTTATGATACAGGGACTCATAAAGCCTCTCCCAGGTCACTGCCTAACCGATTTTCCTCTTTGCTATCCGTGGTTAAGTGCTTTGTGATTAAGCTTCTTTTGACGCGGCCTCAATAAGTTATCATATTGCCTTATACATCTTCACATTCTTCTATTGCCCTAATTTCCACGACAGACCGTATCTGTACTTGTTAAAAAAAGGTAGTTTGTATTATTATGGAACACCCTTTTCTCAATCTCCAGATATAACTTCAATTTTCCCTATTTTCTTGTTCCCTATTTTCTGGAAGGCCACAGCTTATGAAAAAATATAATACGTGTGTTTGCTTATTTAAAAACATAATATATCGATTTAGTTTTTCATTCCCATTGAATCTACAGATAGTATTGGTTTTATTCAAACATCATAATAAATTGGCTTTACAAATATAATTTATTCAGAGAGAGTCAGAGCTGTGGTGTCTTTGCAATGTATTTATTTTCCAGCATTAGCGTAAAATGTGTCCATATATTTAACCATCTGACATCCAAGGGTTAGGGGCAACAGTAAATTAGATTATATATGGCAAATAGGTAGCATAAGTATTATAGATACAAATGTTGTTGACATTTATAAATTAGCCTTTCATATACCTCCGAACTTATCGATATAGATAAAGAACCCCTATCCTGAAAGATAATATTATATCTTAACAATATTATGTTTGCGATCTTGTATTTTAAAGCAAATATATAGTTTCACTAACCTTGTGATTTTTTTCATATTAATTCACTTACCCCCCCCCCCCCTCTCTCTCTCTCTCCCTCTCTCTTGTTGACATTCTGAAAATTGTTAATGGAGTGGAGTCAATATTCCTGAAGTATTTGGGGTGGCTGTTAGGGAGAAAGAACGAGGAGACAGGGGAGGGAGGGGGGTGCTAATGGGGTGTGAAGAGGTCATAGTACACCCACATTGAAAAGTCGACAATAACTGATGAACATTGAGGTTAAATCCAGAGAGGAGCACATTAATTTGGCAAAGACAAGTAATGTATTACAAGACGAAAAGTATTACAGAGGGACAAACGAAAATAAAACAATCAAAATAGTTAGACACAATAAAGGGAACGAATCCCTGTGTGACGAATGAACAAGAACGCAAAATATAAGAATCTGTGATATAGGCCAGACAAGTAAATGTTGAGAGAGAGAGAGATGTTTACAGACAACTCGATTGAAGAAGAAATTCTTAGATTCGTGTGAGTTAAAAGATTTACCAATAATTTTGCAACCGTTTCCCTGCGTGTAATTAGATTGGTTGATAGTGAAGTACCTACTACAGTTCATATTGTCGATGCCTTTAATGATTTTGAACACTTGAATTAAGTCACCTTTAATCTGCGCTGGGCTAAAGGAAATATATTTAATTCTCTAAGACGCTCCTAAATAGTTTGTTCTTTAGGCTAGGTATCATTTTGGTAACTCTACGTTGAACTCGTTCTAGCTTGTTTATGTCTTTTTGGTAATAAGGGCACCAGCATTGAACGTAGTATTCCAGAAGAGGGCGGACTAAGGAATTGTAAAGGGTTAGGATAACGTCTTTGGATTTATGCTCAAATGACCTGCCTATAAAGCCAATTATTTTGTTTGCCTTCTTAACAACTTCTGAACATTGTTGACTCGGTTTTAGGTTACTCGATATTGTTACTCCCAGATCGGTTCCTCTGTTTACATTCTTAAGCTGAGTGCCATTCATCGAATAGTTTGCTTTCTCATTTAGGTATCCGATATGTAGTACTTTACATTTATCCGCATTGAAACTCATTTGCCAAATTTGGGCCCAATGTGACAATTTATCTAGATTGTGTTGCATATCGTCAACTTGATCTTTTGAGAGTACGCTATTTGCAATTTTTGTATCGTCAGCAAATTTTGAGATTGTACGGGTGAGACCCTCATCTATGTTGTTGATGTAAATTAAAAAGATAATTGGTCCTAGTACCGATCCCTGGGGTACCCCGCTACTTACATTGGTCCATTTAGATGCCTTACCGTTTATGACTACTCTTTGCTTTCTGTCGCTGAGCCAATTTTCTATCCATTTCAACACACCATCTTGTATTCCATGCGCTTTTAGTTTTAGCAGTAAACGTTTGTGGGGAACTTTGTCAAAGGCCTTTTGAAAATCAAGGTATAATATATCTACAGCTTTACTCTCATCGTAGATGAGATAGTAATGAGTAATAATAGTAATTACTATGAGATAGTAAGAGTAGAAGGTAGTGGTTCAGAGCATTCTGTGGAGTCGTTGTCAGGGGACAGTCGGACTGGGGCATTTTGGTCCCCCCTCCCCCCTGGGGACTCAGAGGCTGGTCGTACTGTCGTCATAATTTTTTGGTAGAGAGATATTGAGGTATGTAAGGTGTTTGTAGTATAGTGTGTTGATAGTAGAAGGTATTTTGATATTTTGGGGTTGCCCTCAGTGTTGATGAGTGTTACGACCAGGACTCGTATAAAACAAGGGCTCTTAATCATTGGACTAGAAAGGCACACAGCCACAACGGTAACACTAGATCCAACCCTCGAACTTATAATGCCGGCGCACAAAAACACCTATACCTTCCAGAGTTAAATCTGCGATAGCGGGGTATCCTCCAAGTCAGTATAAATGCACTAGTACTACAGGCTGAAAATCTCTGACACAGCCTGATCACAACAACATACAATTACGTTAATAATGTGTACAAGGAAAAAGATAGAGAGCTTAATTAAATCACTGGAATGATTTAATGCAAACAAGAAGAAGGTATAATTAAAGTTACTCTAAACAATAATAAACTGTCACTCCTATATTAAAGAAAGTGAATGAAAGTCCTAAAGCATCGAACAGGAATCTTCTGAAGAAAGTCGGATGCTGCTTAACCCACTGAGCCCCAGCTAGTTATTAATAAATGTACCACCAGGGCCCAGCAGGTTTTGAATTTTTGTTTTTCCAGAAACAATAGCGAATGGGTTAGGAATGAAGGAAAAACCACGAAAAACCGATCAAAAAGCTAAACAAATGGTCCTACAGAGCCCCCGAAAACGGATTTTACAAGAGTAAAAAATTGAAGGCAATAACCCCCAAAAAACATGTTTTTGCGCGCTCACGCGCACGCGGTTGGACTTTGAGAGTTTTCAACCATTGGCATGGTTGCGTGGGATACTTACACAGTTCTCATACAAATATGAGCCCTCTAGGTGCCATAGGACCGAAGTAATTGGGACCGACGCAACTGTTGCGTCGCTGGGTTCTGATGATCGAACATTGCCGACGCAACACATGCGTCGCTGGGATCCAGCGGGTTAAGATGATCGAATCGGATTTTGAACTGTTATATAAAGCAGGAACAAGATATGACAAGTGTAGGGACATACAGTGTTAACTAATGCCTCTAAAAAAATGGGACTCCTGTACAGAGTTTGAGAATTCTTCACTGACAAGCAGTTGGCCGTAATATATAAAAGTCATGTGCGTTCTCAGATGGATTACTGTTCACCTCTGTTGGGTGGAAGTGGAGTGGTTGCATTGAGGCAGTTGGACAAAATTCAAAATAAAGCTATTAGATTAATAAATAACCCTGCAATCACACAGGACCTTCCTATATTATCCATACGAAGAAACGTTGCATCTCTTGCATTATTCTACAGATATTTTCACAGCAATTGTTCCGAGGAACTTGCTTCAATTGTGCCGCCTCTCCACATCTTTCCCCGTAGAACTAGGGCAGCTGAGAGCGCCCATGAATTTACACTTTCTCCTCCACAATGCAGAACTTCTGCTTATCAGAATTCATTTATCCCCAGAGCTACTACACTTCCCTCGAATTGCTTTCCACAAACTTACAATCTACAAATGTTTAAATCCAGTTGTTAGAAACATTTTATGAATGGAGGATGCCTTTAGGCACATGGACCTTTTTGTTTCATCTGTGTTTTTCCTTCCTCCGTTCATTGTCTCAAAAAAAAAAAAAAAAAAATGGCACGGGAATAATGAGAAATGCGCAATAGTATTATCTCCAACAACAAAAGAAGTACTTCCTCAGGCAACGCAAAAGCCTGCTCGGGTTGTGCAACTCAACAACAACCAAGGCTTACAATCAACGTGAATAAAAATGCTGCATACATAACATAAGAGTTTATAATCCTAATCGGATGTCTGCTAGGCGAATAAAGTCTAGCTGGGATGTCGTAGGCTAGGAAACAATGGCTGAGCAAGCGGCTCGTAGCCTAGCGAGGTCCTTAAGACTGTACGGCCAAATTACGTTAAATGACGGGATGCTCTCTTGAGATATCCAGATCGCTAGTTTCTGGTTCTCTCCTGGCGACCCTCTTCAAGTCAAAGCAAAACAAGTTAGCACAGTGTTGGGTGCAGAGGCAAAAGCCCTCACTCGCTACACAGCGCTAAACTCACAAGGTACACAGTCAGAAAGACCACCTAGGCTTCCCACGTATCCGTTGCGATTGTACAAGTTCAACAAAACCTGGTACACATCGGAAATCACAACATCAATAGCCTCACCCCAGTCTAGCATTAAATAGCCCAGCAGACAACCAAGAAATAGGTAGGGAGACACCGCGAGTATGTCGAACCTCTACAGACAAAATGTTAACCCCTCCAAAATGTCTAACTAAACATGGAATATATGAGAGCTTCAGCATATAATACGATGGCCGATATATGAAATCGTGCAGAACCAAAGGGGAGTTATGATGTTAAATAGATTGGAAGAATGAGAGGTAAAAAGTTGAGAGAGAGAGAAAGTGTTCTATAGGTAGAAGTCGGGGACAGGTGGCAAGGGAGGTGTGAAGGGTATGCTGGTCAGGCAAGCTCTGAGGATGGTAGCTCCTCGGGACCCTTAGGATCACACATAGGCATGGTGGTCGGCCAATCACAGGCCGATACGTCACAAGGCAGCAGGCCTCCAGAAGGCGGCAGGAACCACCAGCCAATCAAAACCGAGAGAAGACCACACGGGCGAGCAACTCCTCCGGGAGGCAGGAGGGAGGAGGAAATCAACACTCGCTGCCCCCAAGCCGCTCGCTCGCTCTTTCTCTCTCAACTTCACTACAATGCATCTTATGTTCTACTCATGATATAAAATGCTTCCCGTTGTCACAGACGAAAATAAAGACCACCACGTGACTGTCTGTAACAACACGAACACTATGAAAGAAAGAACAACATTCTCTGATAACTGTAGCCCATTTCACTGCCCTGGCGAGCGCTAGTGGCTACCGGGAGGCGATTCTGCCAACGCTGGTAGGCGTCACATGAGGCACAGAAAGGATCAGCTAGAGAGGTCAGGTGGTGAAACAGGTGTTCCACCTGTCCTTATCAACCTCCTAGCACTCCCCGGAAGTACCACCCTGTTCGGCTGGTGCCTACAGCCTCCTCCTAACAATATTGTCAAGGAGGTGGGATTCCCGGTCCCAACCTCCAGGAGCTGACTGCGCCACAAAGTGACAGGCGGTCCCATTTTCCCTATGACCTCATATATCTGTTGGATGAAGCAGACTGACGCCGTGGAGTTATAGCGGTCACCCAGATAAATCAATCGGGTGAGGCCTGGCAAGGAACGGTCATAATTATGTAGAGAATATGAGGTGTAGGAACTTGGGAATGACGAGTTTGGGTGTGTGAGTTGGAAAGTTGAATTGAAAGTTGATTCTGTTTAGGGTGTATAAGGATTGAGGGTGTATGTGTATGATGGGAATAGGGGTTTATGTAAGGGTGTGATTTTATGGTATTTCAAGAATATTATAATTTATTTATTTACTCTGTCAATGTATGCATATTGGACTACCCATTGACCAGTCTATTGTACCTTTAATTTCGGACTGGGTAAAATAATGCATGATAATTAAAATGATTATAGTACTGGCATATATATATCGAAAATGCAGAGTGGAAGAGGTGTATGTGTGTGTGCGGGATGGGGGGGGGGGGGGGGGTCGTGTGTGCGAGTGTGTGTATGGGTATTCGTGTGTGTTAAGAGTGAGGGAGGGGGAATGTGTGTTTTGTTTTTAGTTAGTGTGTTAGTGAGAGTCTGTTTCATTGTTTGTGTCTGTTTGTGTATGCATATACAGTCATACACATTAGGGTAGGCAGAACAAAACATTTGGAGTTGTGAATAGGTTGCACGATAATTCACCCTTATTTTATATTTGGTCCAATACACTTTAACATAATATTCCTCGCATGCCCCAATAAACTATTCCTATACAATCTATAATGTATGTGACAATTAGTATTTATGCTATATCCGATTAGACCACTGGTCTAATGCATTGCGAATTAGGATAATGTTCATCAAGGTAAAGTAGCAAACTTTAGAATGTGTTCGTTCAGTTAAAAGTCTAATGTCGTGAAACACCAATAGTAATACAATTATATGTTTATATTTACATTTGTTAGTTATTGTCATGATAAAATTCGTTGATATAATATATCAACGAAATATACTTGAAAAGTAGACAGAATGGATAAAAAACACCATCTGAGGAAGAGCACTTTATTGACAACGTTTCGCAAAAATAATACAATATAGTCAACATATGTTGACTATATTGTATTATTTTTGTTCTGCTTTGGCTAGAATATAAATTAACAACGTTTCGCAGATAGCTTCATCAGGTCACTAACCTATCTGAAGCTATCTGCGAAACGTTGTCAATAAAGTGCTCTTCCTCAGATGGTGTTTTTTATCCATTCTGTCTACTTTTCAAGTACCACTCAACAATATAAGTTAAGTATCTGTAGAAGATACAAGATTGTTACACAAGTTTACACACCAACTGTACATAATCACAAAACTCTGGCCTCCTGATGTTTAATGCGAGTAAAACCAGTGCGCCTCCCCGTCATTACCAGTGTTAAGATGAACTATAAACCGGAGAGATTATCTACAATGTCCTCCAGTCTACAATTACATCTCTAGCAACATCTTATCAAACGTTCCTAATGTGGAGGTTTCTTAATCTCGTAAGGTTGTAATAGGATTTGGCCTGTTAATTTCTCTACTTTTAAATAGCATTAAGCATTTATGATAATGCCTGTTACAGTCTACCTCATAAGCCTTTAGTCTTGGTGTATTATGCATCTTACAATCCTTTGGTATACAGTATGTAACAGGTGTTTTTATCCTCTTAGGATCGTTATAATGAGGTGTGTATTTTCAACCAAATTGGTTCTTACCGGGTGAAAGTATAGTAAAATATATAATTAAATACATTTCTTACCCTGCCCTAACGTCAACAAAGATCCTTACAAAGCTAAATATAGCCTGCACTCGTTCTATCAATGAAATGCAAATATTCTCGTTGGATACAATTAATTGAAGTTTCGCCCAAATCCTTTCTCTATACGGAGCGAGTCAAATATATTCCACCAATTCAATTATTTTACCTCCCTAAAATTGGGATACAGACCAGGTTAGTCGGTGTTGCCATACACGATTAACTTTACTGATTACACAACCAATGAGGACAGAGGTTAATGATCGTTTTTTTACGGAAAATCACGATTGATTGCAATATTTCTATAACGTTCTCCAGCTCTTTTGCATTGGTATTGGCAATTAGACGTATGTTAGGTTATCTTAGGAGATTATTTTAAAAACAATTATTTCATAAGTTTCCAGACTAAAATGGCGGATGAGAAAGAGAAACATAATAGTGTTACTTGTTTTGAACGGCTTATAATTTACGAGTAATTACTAGTCTGTTTAGTCAGAGCACAAGATAAAGATATCTAATTGTACTGGAACAGTTACTCGAGGTAGTTCTAAACTTCTTGAATACCAGTCGTCTTATATAGGGGCTGTATAACCATAATGATAATGGACAAGGCCTGGATCTGAGTAACTATACTACTTCCAAATTAACAAGGCAGCTTTTTACACATATACACAGTCTGAAACTAATGTCTCTTTATCCTTTCAATATAAAGTATAAATAACTGACAATATTTTTCACCGCAATATCTTCGTATTAGTTAAGTAAATAAGGAGCGGCCACTGCAATTTGCCTTCAGCTAAAAATAAACAAACTATAATGATATATATAATACATCAGTTCCCCGTGATGATATAAATTATAAATAACGATGTTCCTCACCAGTATTCAGTATCATGACTTAAATGTTTCACGCTCCATTTGTTCCCTGCTCCCTTCTCCGCTTGTTCTTCCTCTGTCCAATTGATCTTCTTTCCTACTTTACTCCAGCCATCTAGTCTAGTCTAGTTCCCTGCTTGATGGAGGATATTTGCACTTTAAAGCCTCTGGTGACCACCGGCTGCAGGGTGGTGGCTGTGAACGAGTGTTGGAGTTCTGGTTTGGGAACCTGTGTCTTGATCCAGAGGAAACCTTCATTATATATTACATTTCCAAATATAATAATTTATTTTGGTGTAACTACTTTTAAATAGTGCAATACAATTTACGAGAGATTTCAAAGAATACAATAAGTAGCTGAAGTTCGTGTGAGGTGTGTTTGAGGATTCACACCTCGATATTACAATCATATCAATTCGTATTTAGCTAAGAAATGATTTCCACTTAACTCGTCCTCTATATCCTCCCCTTTGTGTTCCTCCTCCTCATCTATTAGCTTCTCTTTTTGTTCTCCTCATCTTTCTCCTCCTCTAGCTTTGCTTTTCAATCCGAACTTAGTTCCTCTTCAGTTCCTACGGATTCCTCATTATCATCACTCGCATTACCTATTACCAGACTGGCACATGCTCTCTCTCTCTCTCTCTCTCTCTCTCTCTCT
The DNA here is from genome assembly GCA_032716605.1 of Paralithodes platypus. Classification (NCBI taxonomy): domain Eukaryota; kingdom Metazoa; phylum Arthropoda; class Malacostraca; order Decapoda; family Lithodidae; genus Paralithodes; species Paralithodes platypus. The sequence goes on from CM064530.1 coordinate 40,770,095, forward strand.
CTCTCTCTCTCTCTCTCTCTCTCTCTCTCTCTCTCTCTCTCTCTCTCTCTCTCTCTCTCTTCATTACCCATAACTTGGTGTGGAGCTCCCAGACAACCATTATATCACTGGTCTTCACGTCTCACAGTTTTCTACAAGGGTTGCAAGTTGCACAAATTGAGTTTACTTCTGGGGAAGGCGGGTGGAATATATATATTACTGAAGTTTCCCCAAAACATGTTTTGAGCAGATTAGTTTTCTTGCTGGTCTTGCCGATTAGACTGGGGATGGTCAACACTGTTTACATTCTGTCTTTTGCTTTATTTACTGGATTGGTGTATTAAAGTCTCAGGAATATTCTTGTGATACTTCAATATGCCCCGGTATTATATATAATACATAGTGTTTTTGATGATGGATATGAAGTGCATTATTTAGTGAAGGTAACCTCAGATCACAGTCAAATCAACACAACCAGTAAATACATTGATGGAGTATATGGTCTTCAATATAGTATGGTACCAATAAATGTTTATATAACCTTCTCGACCATTAGTGTGTCAACTACCACAATCACCTGCCACTATAGTCCATATATTAGAGGTAAGCCAAACAAATTTGAACACTATCCTCTATATCTCATAAATGACTAGAGTAATTGAGCTAACATTTCTACAATTTAGGAATGGTCAGCCAGGGAATAGGTGTGGACCTTTATAACCCGTTGGCTATAGCCCATTTTGAGTTACAGAGGTTAGGGGTCACGATTTCTGCCCTTGGTATAATGAATGGACTACACTAAATATTACCCACCATCACAATTATTTAAATAATGTCTATTGATTTGAGGAAGTTAGAATTTGTGGCATTAATACAACACGAATGGGCGACTTCACATATGCGGATCTTGTGTTCGAGTTATGTGGTAATATGGCTTAAGACACGGCACATATAATTGTTGCACTCATTCAAACGGGTATATTTTTTCAATGACTTCATCCAAGATCAATAGCTACAGATAACAAGGGTTTTAGATGACATAGATGAGCCCTGGACAGATTTTTGACGTGTCCACTAAGACCCATATCAAGCCATCAATCAAACGAATCCGGCAACCAATAGCGGGCATGGGCTAGGTGTGTAATCCCTGGATATACCGGGAATTGGATGTGAGTTATCTGGAATATACTTCCAGTACTATGGCCACTCAGCCACACCTCCCCATATCCTGTTAAACTCACTACCCAGTGTACCAAACCAATCAAGTAGCAAAAGTCCCTCTCAGGGTTCTGATCCACCTGATGTATTTAAAAACGAACTATGGAGTTTATTCATTTTGTTTTGTTTTACCAACAAACTTTACATCTAAACGCAATTAATGAAAACAACAAATACATGTGGCACTCCAAGGACTCGAACTAAGGTACTCACACCGAAATTCCGCGCTTTTATGCATTACGCTATCAAGACAGTTAACACATTATGAACATGCTTACGATTTATTATTCAGTTTCGAATCCTGCATATTAATCTGAGCATGTAGTGTACATACATTCCAACTATGCTATGGTAGCCAAATGTATAGACGAATGGAAGGAGTAATTATTAATGGGGCACTTAACCCTCGGGAAGGCCTCGCTATAAATTGCTCCTGAACCAAAATTAAATAATATTTTTTCACCAACCAACTTATTTCTAAACTCAATTAATTAAATCAACAAACAGATGTGGCACTCCAAGGACTCGAACCTAGGATACTCACACCGAAATTCCGTGCATTAAATACCAGGAATGGTTGAACTAAAAAACAAAAATAGGTAGTATATTTGACTTACAACAATCATTAGTAAAACAAATACGGGCCCGGATGTTTCATTTTGGTGTACCAGATTTGAAGGGTTCACAGTATTATCAATCTACAGAACTAATGGGTGGCAGTTTATTCGCTTTCAGAGCTGTAGTATAATTAATGGTCCTGTTATGTCCGTTACTTTTGGAGATAAATGACTGTGCAAATGTGAACAAATAATGTTCCTTTGATATTATATTAGGTCCATGAACGTGATACTCAGAGTTAGTTATTCTGTGGTTCATCTGTAATTGACCACTTGGAATGTTGACGAATAAGTTCATACAGTAAACATCAATAGCAGAAATTGGCCTTTACCCTTTCACTTTGCTCTATTTCTATATTGTATCATCTCTCTCTATATAAGTCTCAGTCAGTGAATGAAATGACACAACGTAACAACTGTGTTACAACCAGATTGGATTTGCTTTATTAAATTGCTTTATGATAGTTTGAGCGTTCTCAACATCCATGGAATAGCTAAATTACAATACATTGTATGCAGTTCGGTCTTTGTTGTCTAGTTGTGTATGTATAACCTATTGTTTATATTTCAGAACCATATCAACCTTTTTCTACTATTCATTCGTACCTTCACGCTAGATATATTTAACCATTTTCAGCATGTGGATTGTGTTGCTCAGTTAATGGACATTATATTGTTTAATTATAGTTTTGTTCATATCCATATTTAGATATCTGTGAAGTACCCAATGTTCTCATTCGAATATTAATTAGTGTCTATTTTGGGTTGGCAGTTAAGGTGTATACGAAAGACTACGTTTTGTATCTGGAATATTATGTAGCCTAATATTCACACAAAGCGAGTGAAAACAAAAATCCATATGCACCCCCCAATATCCACACTAGCCAGTCTTCTGAACTCAAGAGTCCAACCACAATCCTTAAACTTAAGATTTAAAACGTAATGATACAGACAAATCCATACATATAGAGCGACAAGCAAATTACGGTGCGTCACCGTGATGGCAGGATGGACTGAAACATGTCATTACGGTAATAATTGTCTTGCCTTGCATGATGCAAGGTGAGAACAGTATTTGAATGGATTCAATCAAAGAGATGTGCAGTATTAACACTCTTCTAGGTGACTTATATGTTATTCACAGACGTTTTTGGGAGAATGTAACATGATAGTTACTGATATTAATGTGTTGTTTGCAGTATATTTAAACACATTCTTGGAATAGTGGTTGCTGAATGAAATAGTGTTCTCGATCACGTGATATAGTGACGTCAAACATGTAAATTCCCATCATATTTATGTAGAAAAAGTGATCAGAAAATACTACCGTGAAAATCCGACTGAATAGCTCCCAAACTGATGTCCACGTAATACTATTATTATGGTGTGTTTATGGCAAGTGGTTTCTGGTGTACTGTCTCATAAAACGGCCGTCAAGTACTGTTATTGCCTCCCTTATGGTGACCCTCAGTAGGCACAGTCGTGGCCAAGAGTACCTCTGAAAATATGTCTTTGGTTATATTATACCGTACTGTATATAGGTATTATCTAAGACACAAATGATGGCCTTACGTCTATCTATCTATTGCCGGACACCGTGATCCTTGAAGGGGTGGACACAAACGAAACGCCACGTACCTCTGTCCCCAGTCAGACGACACCCATCCTCCCATTCAGCAACGCTTTCATGCATATACTTATGAACTCCATCCTTCAACCTCTCACATGGTCTAGCTCTCCCTCTCTTTCCTTCCACCTTACTCTCGTATACTCTCTTAGTCATTCTCTCGCGTCCGATATGTTCCACATGGCCAAACCAGCTCAAGGTGTTCCTTTTCCCATGTTCCAGCATATCTGCATCCACACCACATCTCTCTCGTACTTCCTCATTTGTCTGTCTATCCCATATAACTCCGCATGCACTTCTCAAGTAACTCACTTACGTGCCTTACGTGCCTTACGTGCTTCAATATGATTATACATTACTTGAAGCAAAATTTTGAGAGGCTGTTTTTCTCAAATTAACAATTTTATATCATCTTTTATTTTCAATAAATATTAAGAGTCAAGTCTAAAACTGTATGTATTATACTTGAATAAAAACACATTGCGATTACATAAAATTGTAACATAAAGGCATGTTATAAAAACAAAGCAGAAACAAGAGGTAATCCTCCAGTAACGTATCCCTTTCACGCATTTATGACACAGAGGTTGCCAGATTAGAAATACAAAATAGAGTTCTCTCACTCTTATAATTACCTCTACACAATTTGTTTTCTGCCCACAGCTAACTTAAAGCCAACTGCAGAGGTTGAAGTAACTAAACTAAAGGCTTCTAAATACCCCTGATGGTAACAAAGGCTTTAAAGTATCCCCAATTGGCTCACAATCGCGTCATATGCGTGAAAGGGTTAATATGTGTTGTAATGCTTAATTGCAATTAAAAAGGAACTCTCCTCTATGTACTGTACCCAGCACTTGAACCAGTTAAGAAAGAACGTTTCCAATAAGAGAAATATGTCTCAATTAACGTCCGAAACTTCGTTAGTTAGCCATCAACGAGGCATTATATAGTAACTTGATTACTTTCTATTACTTTGTTACTTGACCTTGAATAAAGGTTCTTTCCTAATATAACATAATTTCCTCCAATTCCTATTTTGTTTTGCTTCAAACGATGTAGTGGCATTCACGCCGCAAGTCATTTATTTTTATACATATATATATATATTTGTGTTGTCTCGGATATTTTGTTGAATAATATGGAAAATAAAAATATTTCCTGGTATGAATTATATTTTCGCTTGAAAAATGATAGAGCACCAAAAGTGTCAAAGTGGTTTTAATTATAAATTTATGAAAACCTGAACACCTATAAACGTTACACGGGCAAAAACGCCCGAACATATTATATATAAACACCAGCACACAAAACACATATATGGATGGAGTCATGAAAGATAGAAATACTAGGAAGAGCAGTGGATGTTGGTGTATCGCTGAAAAGGGATGGAAATGAGTGGAAGCTGCCTATAATGGTGTTTGCGGTTCACACTGTTCTGATGAGCGATAATGAATGGGAGTTGCAGGGTCTGGTAAATGAGTTTGGAACAGTGTGCGAAAAACGGAATTTGAAGGTAAATGCGGGGAAAAGCAAGGTTATGGTCTTCGAAAGGGGTGAAATCGCAGAGCGTGAGGTGAAGTTGAACGGTCAGGCTATGGAGATCGTCAACTCTTTTAAGTATCTGGGCACTGTATTGAGTAAAGATGGGACTGTGGATGAAGAAGTTCTGGAGAGGGTGCAACAGGGGAAGAGGGTTGTAGGATCGTTGAAAGCAGTAACAAGAAATAGAGTGGTCAGTATGGAAGTGAAGAAGTCCTTGCATGACAGTGTGGTAATCCCGACACTAACTTACGGAAGCGAAGCATGGACGTTCGTGGAGAGACTCAGACCAAGAGTGAGAGCGGTGGAAATTAGTTACTTGAGAAGTGTGTGCGGAGTTACATGGAGGGATAGACAGACGAATTAGAAACTAAGAAGGGGGTGTGGTGTGGAGGTAGATGTGCTGGAAAGTGTGAAAAGGAACAACTTGAGATGGTTCGGCCATATGGAACATATGGGAAGTGAGAGAATGACTAAGAGGGTGTACGAGAGTGAGGTGGAAGGACAGAGAGGGAGAGGTAGACCGGAGGAGAGGTGGAAGGATGGAGTGAGGAAGTATATGAATGAAGGCGGTGCTGGTTGGGAGGACAGGCGTCGACTGACTGGGGACAGAGATGCTTGGGGGCGGTTCGTTCGTGGCCACCCCTTCGGGGATCATGGCGTCAGGCAATATATAGATAGATAGACACAATACACATCTACCCACACTCTCAACTGACCCACCTCTACACACACACACACACACACACACACATACACATACACATTCCACACACTCACAGACACACTAAGAGGCACACACACACATATTCAGACCAAACTTGTCATCAATTAGCAAATGTCTAGCGGAGGCCAATTACAGAGTCATTTAACCCGATATACCACAGACTATTCGTCCAGATTACAGAATTAACATAGATAATACCGTTGGTGGTGATATTAAATCTGTTTTGACCCCCTCCCAGATGATACAGGGAGGGGAGGGGGGAATTATTGTAGTAATTAGAGTGGACTACAAACTAATGTACAGTCAGAAACCGCAGTTTCTGAGACACCTGGATAGGGCCCGGACATTGGGAGCGTTATAGACGTTATAAACGTTATTGTTTCTGGACGACAGCTCACTTTAACTACCGCAAGGCCACACACGTACTAACACACGTTTCGAACCAATAGATGCTTTACTCTGTCTGTCATGTAACAGTATTGTGTTGTTGTTATGCTATGATATGATTCATACTACAGAATCTGATATAAAAATGACAAAAACACCATTGCTTGTTATTCCCTCCTGATTCTACATTAAACACGGATAACTATATATAATGTAAAGAAACTCTACCAAACCGCAGTGAATGGACAGGCTTTTGTTGTGTGTGTGTGTTTGTGCTTCATCAGGCGTCATCCATAGTAGTTACTATTAAACACATACCGGTACTCACATATAATTCATGCATTTTATATCATGCTATTAACTTTGTTGCACTGTAAACATTGCAATATATCAGATACTATAATACTATAGGTAGCGCCAGCGAACTTGACTATAATATTGACCCCTTAACTGCTTATAACTCGAAATAAATGAAAACAATCGGACTGACGTTTCTATCATTTGGGAAGAGTCCGCCAGGAAATAAGTGTGGATATTTACAGCCAGTTTGCTTTTGCCTTTGAGTTACAGAGAGGTCAGGGAACAAGATTATTGTCAAGTTCGTTGGCGCTACCTACATCGAAAAGGTATTTATACCCATGCCGAATATATAAACCTATCAGTGTCCGAAGCTTAACTTTGTGTGGTATTACATAATACCCCCCATATATCACTACTCATAACTCATTGCCGTTTCACACCTGAATATCATAATCAGATGATAATTTGTTTTTGTCTATGTGATTGAGGGAGGCAAATGGCAGAACTGCCTATAGCGAGTGCCTCCCCCATAGTTGAAAGAGTGACAGGGCCAAAATCAAGGGACGTTCGAGCCAAAATGCCTGGACACACAGAGTTTGAAGCAATTTAAGTCATAGGAAGAGGGAAAGACTGATTCTGGGAGAGAGTTCCAGAGCTCAGCTGTTGAGTAGAAGGAAGTTTGAGAGTAACATTTCACTCTTGGGTTGGAGAGTTGCACAGAGTAGGGGTGGGATTGAGTTGCAAGACGGGTACCACGTGCCCTACGTAAAGGAGGTGGTATGCACTGGGAAAGCTCTGAGGAACACTGATTATTATAATAGCGATAGAATAGCGAGAGAGATGCAACATTGCGGCAGAGAGAGAGAGAGATTGCAGAGAGTTGGTGAGTGGACGGGAGTTAATGATACGAAAGGCCTTCCTTTCAACTTTGTCTAGGAGAGCGGTGTGAGAGGAACCTCCCCACACATGTAAACAATACTCACTACAAGGACGCACTATGCCCCTGTACAAAGCAAGAAGCTGTGCAGGGGAAAAGAACCCCCTAAGGCAGTTGAGCACACCCAGCCTCGGGGAGGCTGCCTTAGCAAGAATGGTAATATGGTCCTTCCAAATGAGAGCAGAAGAAAAAGAGACACCAAGAATATTGAGAGAATATGAAGGGTTGATTTTTGTATTGTTGAAGAATAAGGAATAGTCCGCTGGGAGATCCTGACGGGTAGATAGAAGATGGAGAAATTGGGTCTTGGAAGCATTAAAGATAACAAGGTTTTCTCTGCCCCAATTGGAGATAGTATTTAGATCAGAATTTAAGAGTTCTATTGCTTCATTACGTTTGTCGTTGAGGGATTGCTGGCTGGGGCGTTCTGAAAACCAATGGAGTAGTGTAAGGTTGAGTCGTCTGCATATGAATGGATGGGAATTAAGCTACAGTTAAGATCATTTATAAAAATTAGAAAAAGAATAGGAGATAGAACAGAGCCCTGAGGAACACCGGAGTTTATAGGGTGAGGAAGTGAACAATGGCCGTCCACAACCGCGGCTATGGAACGGCCGGAAAGGAAATTAGAGACAAAGGCACAGATGGAGGGATAGAAACCGAAGGAGGGTAGTTTAGAAATTAAAGATTTGTGCCAGACTCTATCGAAGGCTTTCGATATGTCTAGTGCAACAGAAAAAGTCTCACCGAAGTCCCGAAAGGAGGATGACCAAGAGTTAGTAAGATATAAAAGAAGATCACCAGTAGAGCGACCCTTAACCTAAGACGTGCGCATGGGGGGTATGAGACACCACACGCCTGTGCGCACGTATTTGAGCTGTTCCCATCACTAACATCGTTATTTTACCATAAATAGCATTAATACTTATCCATATGCGCCTATTTTAGGTTGATTATAAAGGTATTAACCTGTTACAGCAATAAAACAAGTGTAAACAGCGTTTGGATGGTCAAAATCGGCGATGCAGGCCGGGAGTTACATAATGTATGGCTGAGGCAACCTCCCTCCCCTCCTCCCATCCCCTTGTCTGGAGAGACACTGTACGCAATAGTCTCTCTCTCGCTCTTTCCCACGCTTGGTAACAGTGATGACAACGCCCTGTTACCAACTCGCTAATGTTAGCACGAAAATAGACCACAGAATAAGGGAATAACAGGGAAAATAGGTGATAACTGAAGGCGGGGAGGAAAGTGGGGAAGGAGGGGATGTGGAGGAGTTATATTTGGCATGGCCCAGGGGCAAAAATTAAAAAAAAAAAAGGTGAGGTGTTTTAACCCGTTGAGCCCCGACTAGTTATTATATTTTGTTCACCCCAGTCCCAAGCCATTTTCACTTCTTTTTTTTTTTTTGCTAAAATGGAAGACAAGGATGAGAAATGAAAAAAAAATCACCTCGTTTTTTTTTTTTGAGGGGGGGGGGGAGCCTCAAAAAAATGTGTTGAGCCAAAATGGAAGAGAATGGTGAGAAATGGAAACAAAAAACTCACCTCGGTCATTTGGGGGGCGGGGGGGGGTCGAAAGTTCGTTTCCCCCGCATGACCACCCGCCCGGGAGCACTAGGGTGAAAACTGAGTATGGCATTGTACGGCATACATCCTAAGGAGTGTCTCACATAAATCTCAAGCCTCTAGCTCCCATACGACCGGAGTAATGAAGGTTCAAAGTGGTGGTGAACTAAGGGTGTAAAGTATCCCCACTAAGCCCACCACCACCAGCCGCGCGGCTGTCTTGGCCCGCTCACACCTACCGGCCCGGCTCCCACACACACTACGGTACCTCCCCCTCCTATTCTCCCGCCATTTCCTACCTTACGAGCCACGTAAGTGATTTTTATATGTCGGACGCACGTGATGCGTCGCTGGGAGTTGATGATCAAACACTGCCGACGCATCACGTGCGACGCTGGGTCTCACTGGGTTAAATGGATTTTTTTAGGCCCAGGATCTTAAGAGTCTTCCCGCAGTCGCCCGGGGAAACTCTTAAGAGTCTTCCCGCACTTTCCGGGTTAAGGAAGCCATTCTGGCGATCTGAGAGTAGATTGTGAGAAGAGAAATGCTTAAGAAATTTGGAAGCAAGAATAGTTTCAAAAACTTTAGAAATAGTGGGGCAGCTTAGCAGATGGATGTGGACGTTCCGGACAAAAGCGCCAAATTTTTTCCACATTCTACCCATTGCCTTAGTTTCCCATTTTTGATAGGCACCACTTCCTCCTGATACATTATGGCAGCTATCTTGGATTTTTATGATCGCCATCGTAGAAAAACCTATATCTATCAATATATCAGCTGCTAAGCCACTTAGGATCATGATCTTGGTATCTAAACACACATTTTCTGGATCAAGGAATGTAATTATACCATTTAGAAAAGGACTAGCTTGATTTAATTAACACAAAGAAAATGAATAGGCCTATAAGATAATTTACAGTCATCACACCAATGCTTCATGATTGCGTTACTTCTGACAATAACAACTGTAGAGTTCAGTGCACTTCCAGTTGGCCTTTCTGCATGCACATCTTGCAGCACATCTTTTTGGACTCTTGCAGCCACATTTGACTAGTTCACTGGTAATGTCGTCCACACAGGAACCCACGACTGGCTGTCCTCACCCAGAGTCCATCCCCAGCCTTCTGGACTCGGTGCATGTTGTACACTATGCTCACTGGTACACCATATTCCACTCTGATAAGCAACTCGCTTACAATGCAGCAGAGCATCCTGGGTTGGGGGGAGGGCCTCCATTGTCTTACCCTTCAGGCAAAACAGCTCCTTTCTGGCATCATCCACATGTTCTAGGTCGCTGGCCTTATCATACAGAATGACAGTGAAGCGTTCCAGCAGCTGGAAATGTTGATCACCAAATGATACATCTGTGTATGGATTACGTGCCATGTGTGTAAAGGCTTCTGTCACATCTTGATAGCAAAGCCATGCCTCCCATACCGACTTCTTGCCTCTCCCAAAGAATGCAGACGTGGTATCATCGCATCCTGTGAAACTGTGGAAGACAGGGAGGGCAACAGACTTTTCTGTACCCAAGACTTCACAGATAGCATTGATGTGATGATATGTAAAGTGCCTGCCTGTAGCAAAGGCAACCCAAATGTTCATATCTTGGCATAAGGTGATCAAGTGATGAAACTTGCCAATAAGGATCACCACTACATCGGTGTCAACAGTGCGCACCAGACAGTTGGTACAGCCATTCAGAAGGGCATCCTGTAAGTGGATCAGCAGCCTAGTATCCGCTTCTTCATGGTCACACTGTGCCATGGATCGATCAGTTCCTCAGAGGAGAGTAGTGGGGCCAGATGTGATGATGATTTCCTTGTCTTTAGGGCAATCAACAGTGGCAAGTTTGTTGGAAAGGAATGCAAACAGTTCCCGTATGTTGGTTGGGTCACGCAAAAAGTCGGCCCAGTTTCCTGGAAGTTTGTTTTTACCTGAAACTTTTCTCCGAATACCCTTTCCTCGCTTTTCTCTAGTGGACTCTTTGATGCTGCTAGGGATGTATTCATCCCATACAACATCAACTCGTTTTGAGTTTCCTAGTTGTTTTATGATGTGTGGAACAAAGACATGATCAGCATACTCATCAAATGTTATAACGTTGTTAGTGGGGAGCAAGTGCACCACAGCAGCTCCATCAAGAAGCCTCACATCAATGTAATCGGGAGGATCATTCTGGGTGTCATTGGCCAGAATTTTTAGCAGATCAGCTTTCTTTCCAAAGCGCAGTTTTCCACCATCTGATAGTGAAGGGGGAAAGGGGTGGTTCTCATGGCTGAAGAATTTGCTGATGTCACTCATTCTGTGCTGCATTACGATGTACAGGTGAGAAAACAGAGCCACATCATTCTTGAGTAAAGTGATCTTCCCTGCTTGTTTTGTTTTGGCTCTTGGCTGCGGACACCTGAAGAGAGGAAGGGCATTCTTATTAATCGGATCGTGAATGGAGCATTTGTGATCAGTTATCACTTGTTTGAAATACTAGTCATATTTATTCTTTCCTAGAGATTGAATTGTTCGCACTGTGTTCACCACAGACTCATCCAGAATATTCCGTGTGTCTAGAGCCAGTAACTCATCACTGTCATCAAGGAAAGGGTTTCCCAGTTCTTTGATGACCTGAGTCAGACTCACAGCCTGCTCCTTACATCTTATCTGTGTGGGCAGTCCCTCTTCATGATGATAACCACACTGTGGATTTTTTTCTGGGAAGTATTCCTGTTCAAACTCCTTTAGCAGCCTTGCTTGTTCAGGCCCTGAGACCATCCATTTCCTGAAGGCTGAAAGGATTTTCAGTCAAACCAACTGCACCCCCAGAATCTTTAACCACTTTGTTATTTTGTTCATGGGCTTGATCGATCGGGATAGCCGAGAATCTGTTGGTGGTTTTGTGGATAACCCAGTGACTGTGCTCCTCAAACTCTTTGAGAATGGGTGCTGGTAGACTCTCCATGTCTCGGATGTGTATTGGGAGCCACCGGGCATTATTGTAGTGGTCTAAAGCAAAAAACAATGGAGCCAAAGCCTTGAGGCATTCAACATACAGTGAAAAATTCCCCTCTCGTTGTGATCTAATGAAGATGAGGCCCAGGAGTTCCATGTTGAGAACAGTGTCCCAGTACTGAAATGTTGGACTTTTCTGTATAATTTCCTGCCTCCATGCTTTCATAGCTTCATCACTGTGTTCTCCTTCGGTGTGCATGAAAGCGTCCTCCTGGAGTTTTGCAAGAGCCAACGCAGTCACCTGGTGTGCATGTCTTGTTTTGGTGAGGTGGGTGGCCTTCAAAAAAGAGTTAGCAGTTCCTGATGATGCAATGTCTGCTTGTGTCAGTGCTTTGGTCCATCCAGTTCCCTCCAAGTAGTCACCATATGTTTTCCACATCACCATCTCTATGTGGAGTTCACCCAACATGGCTATGATCTTTTCTTCTCCATGCGTGTCAGGCCAGTTCCACTGGGTAAATTTGGCAAGTGCATAGAGTGGTGCATCAAAGGCGATAACTGGTATTTGTCCAGGATTGAGAAATTTTGTTGCCCACTGCAAAACATTCATTCCATGCTTGATCGTAGCTGCTGTAGCTGCTTTCTCATAGAAAAAGGGCAAGAGCTGTGTAAGGGTGGTGTGAACATCTACTGATATATCTTGCATGAAGGCATGGAATGCTGACCAGGCTACAGCGTCACCCTGTTCAACTGCATCTTTCTCCAGTAGTTGACAAGCATGCTTCAGCCAGCTCTCCTCCTTCAATTGTGCACTTGCCAGTTGTCCCTGTTTTGGTGCTGTTAAATTTGACAGTTCTGGAACTGACACATTTGCTGTCTTCAGAGCTACAGCTGGTACAGTGGTAAAGCTGTCTGGCAACTGGTGATTCTTCTTGGTATCAGCCAAGTGCAGTTTGATATCCTTCTGCCTCTCCCCCAAGTTAGACAAAGTTGGAAATTGAAACAGGCTGATGCCCGTGCCATGAAATGAACCCTTAGCAGTTGTACTTGAAGGATTATGGTCCAAGTTGTCAAGTGCACCAACAGTAAAAAGTCCATGTCGCAGTTGAGCAGGAACGACAGCTCCTTTGTACTTAAAGTCGTCACAGACAGCAGTCCCAATCTGGTTCTCAAGCTGAAGAACTCTGTCATAACATACACTGAGGCCCAAGTCATGTAATTGTGTGATGAGCTTTTTAGACCTGGTGTCTGTGTGAATCTTCATTCCAATGTACAATGGCAATGGTGGTTCCCTATCCAAGCAATGGCGAGATGTTGAAAAAGAAGAAGGTGCATGTGTCTTGAAATTGTACAGAATGGTCTGAGAGACTGTGAGGTTTGCCTGTGAATCTGTGAAATCTTGGTCTTTAAGGTCAGCACCAATCAATAGCATGGACACAAGGGTCTTGAGAGTAGATGGCACTGACTCTTCCTGACAACCAGAAGGAAATTTGCCATCGAAGTGGAAACCTTTATTGCTGACAATCTCCTTGCGCACTAGCTTAGCTGCCTTAGCCAGCAGTAATGCATCACCTTCATAATCACATGCCATGGCCTGTTTCAACATATCTTGCATGCCTTGTTCAAAAACCAGAATCTTATTTTTGCTATCACTTTGGTCTTGAGCTTGCGGGAAGTATGCTAGAAGTTTTTCCTTGAAGTGGGTTCGGTTAGTCTCTGTTTCAACACCAAGGTTCCGCAGTCGCTTTTCATACAGCTGATACAATTCCGAAAATTTGAAGTAGAAGGTCCCAGCTTCCACACAGTTTTCTACATGAGTAAATAGCTCCACAAGTGCTCTTGCTTTCATCCTCTTTTCTTCAGAATGAACTCCAGATGCTTGCCCTTGTTGCCGGATCAGTGATCGATGGCGATTCCAGTGTTGTTAAGCACTCCAGATGATATTCAGCTTCAAGTGCTATGAGATCGCCACCTTCCAATCTAGCCATTAATTGTGTTTCCTGCAGTTCTGTAGCAATCTTTCTTATATTCTCATCAGATCCAAATGTTCTAAACTCATGGAGGTGTCCATCCTTTCCACAACAAATTATACAGGCCATTTTGTCCATCGACTGACGCCGTGGTCGTTTCTCTCCATAGGTGTTGCTCCCTGTAGCCTCCTCCCTGTCTCGCTTTTTAGTAGCTCTTTTCAGTTTGTCTTTACTGAGCTTTACATTGCAGGTTTTGTGCCATACACCCCGTTTTAGGACCAGTTCATCTGTAGTTATCTCTTCTCCAAACTTCAGTACTACTGGCAATGCACCTAGGCCTCTAAAAGCATTAACGTTATTTAAGAACTTGCTGTATGCTCCGGACTTGTCCCCGCTCCCTTGTACATTGAGTGGGCATTTCACAGGTTCTGTAGTCTTTTCTTGACCGATCAAGCACAGGCTCCAATCCATCTTGCTAGTTCAACCTGAAAATAGAAAAGAAAATTATTAGGATTATGTTATACCGTAATTATTTTATGTTAATTTCTGACCAAATAACCATTCAACTATATTATAAATGGTATGAATGTATTCCTTGACCTCGAAATTGTATGTTTGGACACCAAGATCATGATCCTAAGTGGCTTAGCAGCTGAGATATTGATAGATATAGGTTTTTCTATGATGGCGATCATAAAAATCCAAGATGGCTGCCATAATGTATCAGGAGGAAGTGGTGCCTATCAAAAATGGGAAGCTATGGCACTATGTAGAATGTGAAAAAAGTTTGGCGCTTTTGTCCGGAATGTCCACATCCATGTCAAATCTTGCTCTAAGCTGCCCTACTAAAAGACAAGAGATGAGAGCAATTGGACGATAGTTGGAGGGTTGAGAGCAGTCACCCTTCTTTGGGACAGGTTGAATGTGAGCAAACTTCCAGCATGAAGGGAAGACGTTAGAGGATAGACAGAGACGAAAGAGTTTGCCTAGGCAGGGAGTCAGCACGTTAGCACAGTTTTTGAGAACAACAGGAGGAACACCGTCCGGACTGTACACCTTATTAGTGTTAAGTCCAGAGAGGGTAGAAAGTACATCTTTAGAAGAGATTAGGATATTAGGCATAAGTAAGAGAGAGGAGGGTGGAGAGGGAGGAATAGCACCGGAATCATCCAAGGTGGAGTTTCTAGCAAAAGTTTGAGCGAAGAGTTTAGCTTTGTCAGAGGAAGAAGTGATGGTTGTGCCATCAGAGTGGAAAAGGGGAGGGAAAGACGAGGAAGAGAAATTGTTGGAGAGGTTTTTGGCTAGATGCCAGAAAGCTTGGGAAGAGCTAGAGTTGGATAGTTCAGTGCATTTATTATTGATGAAAGAGTGTTTGGCAAGTCGAAGAACAGATTTGGCTTGATTCCGGGCAGAAACATAGGAAGAATGAGAGGAATAGCACCGGAATCATCCAAGGTGGAGTTTCTAGCAAAAGTTTGAGCGAAGAGTTTAGCTTTGTCAGAGGAAGAAGTGATGGTTGTGCCATCAGAGTCGGAAAGGGGAGGGAAAGACGAGGAAGAGAAATTGTTGGAGAGGTTTTTGGCTAGATGCCAGAAAGCTTGGGAAGAGCTAGAGTTGGATAGTTCAGTGCATTTATTATTGATGAAAGAGTGTTTGGCAAGTCGAAGAACAGATTTGGCTTGATTCCGGGCAGAAACATAGGAAGAATGAGAGTCTTGAGTTTTAAGGCGTCGGTACCATTTGAATGCTTCCTCCTTATTGCGGATAGCAGTAAAACAGGCGTGAGTAAACCAAGAATTTTTAGCATTAGTCTGAGAGAAAGAGAATGGAATGTATGCTTCCATGCCCGATAGGATTACCTCGGTAATGCGTTCAGCACTCTCCGAGGCAGAAATCATTCCATGGGAAATCAAAGAAGTACTGCCGGACAGCCTCCCAGTCGGCAGCGCCAAAGTGCCACAAGCGCCGCCGGCTAGGAGGATCGGGTGGCCGTACTGGAGAGATAGGTCAGGTGACAGAGATAAGTTTATGGTCGGAGGAGCCCAAAGGAGAGAAAAGATCGACAGTATAAGAAGAAGGGTTAGAAGTTAGAAACAAGTCAAGAATGTTGGGCCGATCTCCGATGCGATCCAGGATATGGGTGGGTTCCTGAACTAACTGCTCTAGGTCATTTAGGACAGAAAAGACGTAGGCTTGTTCACCAGGTGGATCAGTAGTCTGTAATATTATATTGCATAGTTCGTTGTGTTGTATGTCATGAATCAGACACTTCTGTTTTCAGTGTTTGTCACCTACTGTAGAGCATTATGTCTATTACAACACACATCAGTTCACACACACACGCACACACACTCGACTAATCGTAACTAGCAATTCACGTCATAATTGCCATCATTACTTTACACAACAACTGTTAATTACACACCAATGCAAGGTAAACATTTACACTGTAATACAAAACATCCTCCTCTTCGAAATGAATACAAGTATGCATAACGTGGTCACTGGGAACATGGAAATGAAGACAGCTCTCTGGAGGGTGGGGGACGAGAGAGCGAACCTAAACTACCAAATTTCATAACAGCCACTGAAACGTTTAAGGTTGGAAATGAGCCATTCTCGTGGAGCAGCAATTTCGAAGTAATCCTTTTAATTTTCAATTTCTTAAAACCTATGGCAATAATCGTGTCCGTATTTACTGTAGATACATAAGGGAATGTAATAAAGGTATTTTTGTCAGTTGCATATCCATAAATATATGAATGCGGATTATAGCATAGCAGCAGCATTATAGTTTTACATGGCAGACTAAGTAAAGCATCTATTGGTTCGAAAAGTGTATTCATAGGTATGCGGCCTTGTGATAGTTAAAGTGGGGTGTCGTCCAGAAACGATGCGCTCCACATGTCCGGGCCCTATCGAGGTGTCTCAGAAATTGCGGTTTCTGACTGTACAGTTGGTCAAAGTTCCAGCTGACCCACCCTCACTCTGGGGCTCGCTGAATTATCTGGCAATACTGGTGTAGGAAGGAGGTGTGTCATACAAAGATTGGGATTGGTAGATCTGATTTCGGCTATATCATTGTTAGAACATATACTAAACAAGAGAAAGTAAGCCTATTTCAAATAAAAATGCATACATCGCTATGTATGATCCCAAACATTCACCCAAAGTTTGTAGATTTGCTTAGATATTCAAGTTAGTATATCCACTGATTGGCAACTACACCAGTATTGCCAGCTAATTCTGCGAGACCCAGAGCGAGGGTGGGTCAGCTGGAACTTTGACCAACTGTACCAATGAACACGTCAGCTGGACCGAGTGGATAGGGGGGGGAGCTTGGGGAATGGAGGTTATCGTTAGGCAAGCAGGAAAGGGAAACTCGGGATACCACATTATGGAATGCCAGATTTGAGTATGAGTGAGAAATAATTTGCATTAATGAAAAATGCTTTTGAGTGTATGGAATATAATCTATATCCTCACTCTATTACTTTATGTAAGATAGGTGTAACAGAAGGTTTAGATTGTGTGAATAAATACAGTATAGAACCGTGGCTGTGATACACCTTCCCCTATACTATACAGCTTCAGGTCTCCATTTTTCATGGCTTCATCTTCAGTGTTTAACCCTTCTTTAGCGGGGCCCGACTTAAGTCCATATGGAGAAGAAAGGACTATGTGGCGGGGCCCGACTTAAGTCCGTGTGCAATTTTGGCGCAATATTGGCTCTGAGAGAGAGCCGAGCGGTAGGAGGAGCGTAGGTTGCCTCATGACCGCTCACCACAACTGTCGTGGGCCCACTGACATGTACTCCGCACTACTCCACCCTCTCTCACTCGCTACACACGTAATTATGTTACGAAATTACCGTATTTTAGCGATTTTGCCCTTCGGTTGCACGATCGTTGCAAGACAACCAGTGATCCTAGAAGGATGGTTCGGGTGTCATTGGAAAGCTCAATTTACGCCCTTTCAGGAATACATACTTGTATTACGCTCGGGCTCTTGTTTATGCATGAAAAAGAGCACGGAAACAACCCCATTTATGGTAAAAAAAAACGCTGGGCGGCACAGTGAATATACTCCACCACCCGCTCTTTGAGTGTTAAGACAACACACATTATTAATGTATACATGATGACGGCCTTTTTCTTCTTATTAATTAGTTCAGTAAGAGGCTGTGGGTGTCTAAACTATGATAGTTTTAACCTCCTTCATTTTAGTTAATTTCTAATATAAACAAATCTGCCCATTGCCAATAAGAATATTATAGACATTATACAATCGTACTGAAATTTGAATTACATATTGACCACCAATTGTCCTCTCCCTTGGCTGTTTCATTCCTTAAGACAGTTCCACAATAAATATAGCGTCTTCTGTTCCACGGGTTACAAATAATCTCCCGCCCCCCCCCCCCCCCACCACCACCACGAGGGGCAACAAACTCACCTTCCCTCCACTTACTCGAATGCAGTACGTGAGTGTTTACCATTAAAAAAACGAAGATCAGTAGCTAATAATAGGCCTAAGGGGTGAAATAAAGACATTGCGGATTGTCTGCTTGGTAAAAAGAACGCTCATGATAGATTACAAATATCTTATCCCCATGAAAATAAAGTGATATTTGTAGATCTACGACGCAAAGCCAAAAAGTTAATCAAACCAAGTAAAAACATACTACAATTACATGTTGTAAATCAAAGTAAGACAAACCCAAAATAATGTTATAGTTACATCAGGAAGAAGAAAGTAGTGACTTCAACGATTGGAAAGTTAGTCGATGAGAACAGATATTACATTAAAGATGAAACAAAAATTAGTAACGTTCTCAATACCTTCTTTGCATCAGTTTTTACAACGAAAAACCTTAGTAATATCCCTAGAGCTGCGCCGGTTCAGATAGATCATTCTAACATTCTAAGCAGTATCAGCATTACAGAGAGAGAAGTTTTGAAATGGTGTTGTTTTGTGATATGTTGCCGGATCGCCCAAACTAATTCCGGTTATGATCATCCACCATTCATATTGCAACTTCATAATAACAATGTTGATAGGGGTGGTGGACGTTGACGTGACATGGTGTATCCACCATGTTGAGTAATATATATTAACCTCTGAAGTGCGCATGGGGGTAATTGGAAACGTCCCCCTGTGCGACGTATAATAGCTTGGTGTCCCCATCGGCTCACCCACCGAGTGGTAGTTCACTTTACTATCAGCTGTACCATCACCTTGATGGTCATTATGGTGACTGTTATGATAGATTGTATCACATAACTTTATATTGTTGATGTGCACTTCCCTTACGGTGATGGTCATTGCTGAACAGTTCTAAATGTAGTTTTATGATACACAGTACAGGGGTTGTAAGTCAATACAAGATGAAAAGAGGGATACTCAGTTTCATAGCTTAACCCTTCCTACCCGGGCAGCCTTTCTTAAGGACGGAGGCTGTATCCGGGCGATTTGGCTGAAAACACAACAAAAGTAAACTAAGGTTAATCTCGCTTAATATACTACCAACATTAATCAAACATATGTCAAAATGTGCGCCTTACCTTGCCGCGTAGAATGGCATTGAGTAGAGCTTTCTAGCTCAACTGGTTCCGGAGTGATGGTGATGGAAGTGGAGGTAACTTTTGCCGCATATTTACCTCGCCGCATCCGAACGCTCAACCGCGGCCCAGGCTACGACGAACGTTTTGACTCGTCGCTCTACCTTGAATTATGGTGGGAAGCGATTTTTTAGTGTTTTATTGTTTATTATGCCATATATTATTGTTATGTTATTTTCACTCAATAAAGTTAGTTTTCTGAAGTAATTTGTGTCTCTGTCACTTATACTTAGTTTTATTGTTATTATTATAGTAGTTATGATTATTTATACTGGACTATGGTAATTGATAGTGTCATTTTCACTTATTTATTGTTAGGAATATATATTTTAGTGTCACTTTCACTTGTTCATATTGTTCTGAAGGCACTTATTATTACTTATGTATGTCTCTTTCACTTATACTTAGTTATATTATTATTATTATTATTGAGTGTCACTATCACTGTCACTTACACTTCAATAGTTTGTCATAGTGTGGAAATCATTGAAGCAGGTGCCAGCACACAGTCCCCCCTGACACTCGAGGCATTGCCAAGTGGTTTTTGTGGGTTTGCTTGGTCGTCGAGTTGTGCGGGTGCACACATAGCACCTCTTCTGCATTCTTATTCTGCTGTTAGGACCCTGGAAAGGAAGGGCGACGAGCTGGTGCTTTCTGAAGAACTCGGCACACCCTGTTCTGTCCATCATGCCTGGTCCTTGTAGTGGCCTCCCTGGTGTACCCGCATGTTTTACCAGGAGCTCATGTATCAGCTGCTTTTGGAAGGTCCGCAGGCTCTTGTACTTCATGACTGGACTCCTCAAACGGTAGATGTTGTACGCGTTGAGGACAGACATATCTACTGTATGCAGGACAAACTTCTTGTACCACCTGCAAGATGTTCGCAGGCAGTCTATGAAGCTCATCTGCATGTCGGACTTGTTGACGAGGCGCATGTTGAGGTTATAGTCCAGAACAGCACCTGGTTTCGTGATAGGGTTCTTCATTTTTTCGGTCCACCTTCCCTGTGGGGACCATCTCTGCTTTGTGGCATGTGGTGAGGAGGTTGACCTTGCGCTGGTCATGCCAGTGGATGGAGAGGATGGGGCCACTCTTCTTATGGAAGATGTCCGTCTTCTTAGTCTTGGTTGGGTAGGCTGGCATGCCCTTCCTCTTCCCCTTCACTGTGCCAACAGTTCCGGTCTTGCGGTCATGGAGGTACTTGGCGAGGATAGGCGACATGTAATAATTGTCGGTATAGAGGATGTGGTTGTCATGGAAGTACCTCTCCATCATCCTCTTTACCACAGTGCCTCCAAAACCAATGAGGGGGTCAATCTGCACCTCACCACCCTTGCCGCTGTAGACTATAAAGTCGAGCACATATCCCGTCTTGCAGTCGCAGAGGACGAAGAGCTTGATGCCGAAGCGGTGTCTCTTGGACGGGATATACTATCGGAAGTGCAGCTTACCACGGAACAGGACCAGAGACTCGTCGATGCACAGCTTCTGAAAAGGAATCAGGTAGGTGGAAAACCGATGACGTATCATGTCATACAGTTGCCTGATCTTCCAGAGTGTGTCGGGCTCGTGGACATGCATGTTATTTGTCAGGTGGAAATATCAGAGGATGTCGAAGTACCTATCCCTTGACATGAATTTGACAAATGCTGGAGTCGTTGTGAGGTCGCCAGTTATCCAGTAGTCGGCCAGAATGTGCTTCTTTATGTGTGTCATCAGCATTGTGAGTGCCAAGAACACATATAATTCTGTCACAGTGAGAGCTCTCCATGCCACCATCTTGGCACTGGTCTTCCTCCAAGAAAGTTTGAACAGATAGCCTGGTGGTTATTTGTCTCTTTGACAAGGTATTCCATGACTTCATTGTCGTAGAAGCCACAGAAAAGTTCACTGGGGGTGGCATTTGGGCCACAGGGATATGCTGGTGACACCCCGGAACCCTGTTGTACCTCGTCAAAGGCAGGACAATCTGGCACAAAATCCGCCCCATCCGTCCACACAAACATGTCAGCTGCTCGAGGACGAGGACGTGCAGCTGCAGCAGGCACACGCCCTGGACGCCCTGGCACACGCTCTTGGCCACGCGGACGCCCAGGCGGATGCCCTGCACGCCCACGCACAGGCCCAGGCCCAGGGGCAGCGGCGTCGGCAGGCTGACCACGTCCACGACCTCGCCCTTTGACACTTCTTGTCGGGACTTCCTCTTCCTCTTCCCCTTCGTTTTCCTCTTCCTCAAAGGAATGCGGGTGGTTGCTAGGCCTGGGTCGGCGTCACTATCACTATCTACGCCTTCCCTCACTTGTTCTGCTTCCCTGCGTGCTTTCTTGGCTGCACTTTTCACTAAAGACTGTTTATAGAAGTATTTACCCACTTTCAAGGACGTACGGATAGGCAAAGGGGAAGGTCCTGGCATAGGGCTAGGGCTAGGCCTAGGCCTACCCTGACCTACGAAACTAGGCGAAGGGGTTGGCTCTAGCACACTTGGTACTTTAATAGCACCTTCCTCCACCACTTCCACATCAGGATCATCACTACTATCACCCCCCTCAAATAAATCCACATTGTCATCATCACCAAATCCCACAAAATCGTCAACTTCGCTTCCACTTCTACTCTGAATATAGAGGTTTTTGTCCACAGAGCTTTCACCACTGCTCAAATCCGGGTTGAAAAGTTCACGGTGTATTGCACTCTCACTTAGCAAACGTTTCACTTTCCTTAATTTCTTTTCCTTCTCGGTTGGCAGAGGCGTAGATGTTGCAAGCGGGTTAGCACTGGGACGCGCGGGAGATTGCACAGTATCGGACGCGTCGGAATTCATTTTTTTGCTGTAGCTCGCAATGGCGGCAACGTAGGAACTGATAAGAGTGGTAGTTGAGGCTTGGTGGCGCTACGATCGCCCACGCAAAGTAAAATTTGCCCGCGCGAAATTTAAAGCACTCTTTAAAGCAAATGCCTTAGGTAAGGCATACCGAGTAGCGGCCCTTCTGCTGAGCTGTCCTTACCTAAGGCAGCCCGGGTAGGAAGGGTTAACCCTAGAATGGCGAGGAGACTCTTAAGAGGTTTTACTGGGCAAAGGCTATGGGACTCTTAAGATCCAAGGCCTAAAAAAAGCCTTTTAACCCTTCCTCAATGACAGCACTGAGAGCCCGGGGGATATGGCCTAAAAACGTTGTAATAGGCTAGCCCTTCCTTTGTTATTTTACCTGCTAGAGAATTCACACACATGTCAAAACGTAGCCCTGTTTCGCATCTGTAAACTGGCGTTGAGTAGAGCTCTCTAGATCAACTGGTTCAGTTGTGATGACGATTTCAGTGGAGAGAGATTCGATGCGATGTTAGTAATATCAGTCAATAACAAAGACTTGTTCTTGTTCTCCAAAACAATAACAATAAAAGTCGGACTTCTCCTTCTTGTTTTGGAAGGTGCGCATCGCTCCGACCGGCTTGTTTACATATGGTTCGACACACGGCTTTCAAACCACGCTTAATAGGCTTTCAAGCTTACGGATTAAAAAATGACACCCGGGCTTCTGCCCATCTGCCGCAGTGTCATTTTAAAATGACAACCGGGCAGGAGGGGTTAAAAGACCGCAAAATCACTCGAAGCAAAGGAATATATGATTAAGTGAGATAAATCCCCTCCATACCTCCTATCACTCCTCCACATGTGTCAACCCCCACCTTCAATTATCACCTATTTGTCCTCTTATTTCCTTGTTTATTGGTTTATTTACCGCGCCAATATCTCCCACTCGGTTTCAAGGTCATCAGGGACGAATAGAGAGAGCGTGGCATCAGAAAGACAGCAAGGGAGAGATCTCAGTCTGGCTTCAGGCCTCGAAGAGAGAGGGTGTATGTCTCGTGCGCCTCTCACCTCATTACTGGAGGGTCGGTAATAATTCGTCTTTTGCACCCCTCCAATTACTATTTCCACTTGTTTTATTGCTGTTACATAATAATATCTTCATATTAAACATAAAATAGGCGCATATGAATATGTAATATCAAATATTTATCGGATAATGACGATTTTAACCAGGAATGAACCAAAATAACATTAACAACAATACCTTTACTAATAGGTTTCTTGTGATGGTTACTGATGCCTTTACATGACCTATCATATCAATATTATTTTTCATGACTACATTTTGTCTACATTAAACACCAATTTCGTCACCTCGAAATATAAATATAATCAGCTATCCTTTCAATGTTTGACTGAGCTTACATTCCAATAATATCACATCAATACATATAATTAATATTTAGTTTCCTATCACTATATCTGCTATCATTTATCATCAAATACCGGTATATAACCTTAACAAATTTCAATAGTTACATTTCTCAATACAAACATTTGCTACATAATTAAAACTATCACCTCAATCACCAATAACATCACCCCAACTATACCACAGTAACCTATGCAATAGTATGTTCATTGTTTACATTATGGTAAGTATACTGCATGCCCAACCCTTCGAGGTCCATCAACAATAACCACATAGGAAAGTCAACTTTGAATAAACTATGTTGACTTTCTTCCCTTTAGTAGAAAAATAACAATAAATACATATCGTATCTCCAAAATACGCCATAACGTTTACTGATACCTTCATTACAATGCTTGGAAAATGTGTACGACCAATATTGTATCATTGTCCTTACCAAAACACACTCACCCGCGCACATAGACACGTCAACAATACAACAGAAACACATCCATTATGTCACACTCTTCAGCATCGCAGTTACACACACACACATACACACACACACCATCCTCATACCAACCCTTAACATCTCAACTATACACACATCTACAACATCAAAACTCTACATCTCCAACATCTCAGACGATCCCCATATATTTTATATAATAATAACACCATATAGAGCATTGATCCGTGGCAATGTTTACACAGGATATAATAGGAGCTGGATAACAGACGAGGTACAATGAACACAAATTTAGGTTATTATAGCAGCTGTGTTTATTTGGGTCACAGTTTCCATTTCAGAAAAGTTCTAGTATAAAATGTACCGAGCTTTAAATGCGTCTGGCTTCAGGTATGGTGTCATTTTTAGTGTTAATCAACACATAATTCATTAGTTGATTTCTGGGATGTTCATTTAATTCAGATAAATAAGAGTATAATTATACATTCATCGAAAATAGTTTTAACACATTTACGACTATGCAAATAGTATTATAAGTTATATTCAAATACATGTAGTTGAAGTTACCTTGACGCTAGATGCCTGAACAAGTGGGCCATACAGTAAATAAATACTTGAATGGAAAACACTATGACAAAATATATCCTCTATAATAGGGACAAACATTACTTAACATGCTTGACAGAAGTTTTGAATAGTAATCTAGTAAAGTGATTCCCTTAACGACAGGAATTAATAGTGTAAAGTGTCTCACTTGTTTTTTGCTTCCTCGGAGCTAAACTTTCCCCCCTGACAAAACTGAACCAAAATAAAGTTTTAACCCGTCAGTGAATTTCACAGGACATGTTCGGTGAGACGTAACATAAAGTGACAACAAAAGAAAGAACGAAGATCACACAAAAAGAGAAGACAAATATGAATAATAGGAAATTGAAATACGATACAAATACAGTACAAGATAAAACTATATAGATCAAATTAATAAAAGACGTGAACTACAAAAGGAAAGAGAGGAGTTAATATAATATAGAGAGTCGGAGTTTGAGATTCGAATACTGTTGCCTATCTGTTTAAGGTTTGTATTATATGGATTTACCTACGTGTCTCCATGTCTATTTGTTTGTCTACCTATTTATCTATTATTCTATGTATTTGGTATATGTCTAAATATGTGTGTGTTTGTCTATGCCCGTGTAACCATCTATGCCTCCATCCGTCCATTTATTACACCATCACTGCAACAGAGTGTCATCTAAAGGTGCGTCCACACTGACAACATTTGGTCGTCAGACAAGTCGGAAACAATGTTGCAAACTCTGTGTTCGACATTGTGAGACATATCTACTACAATTTATGCAACAATGTTTGAATGAATGTTGGAGATATGTTGGCATCAGGAGTCGACTTGGTGAGGGTGTCTACACTTGGTCTGTGTAGACGGGAAGATCATGTCAGCGTGCAAAGACGGCTTGGCAGCAGCTGCTGTTGTAGTTATTTTGTAAATAAATAGGTCTGTGTCAGGGTAAATAGGGCCAGTTCCCTCATCCCTTAATCCAAGAACACAAATATTGTATACCAGTATTTCCAATGTTATAATGTTTTATGTGTTCAAAGTATCACATTGTATATGGAATAAAATAAGATTAGCGAAGTACAATATTATGCATATATTCATACCTCTATTCCAGCGTCATAAGTCTTGTGTGGCATGTGTTTGTTGGCCAAAAATAACATGCTTTTGAATCCAAACCACTGGTAGGTGTCATCGGCTCCATTGGCAGATTTCTTCTCCTTTATTTTTTTTTAAGCTCCCTTCTGAATTGTGTAATTAAATTTCATGAACAAAACATTCGGCCTCAACTCTCTCCACCTTCATATTTTCGGTGATGTCTCACCATGTATCAGCCCTCTTAAATTTGTGTTAATAATGAACGTGGGTGGGATCCCACAGTAGATTGTACCTACGGTAACAATC
Organism: Paralithodes platypus; assembly: GCA_032716605.1. Lineage (NCBI taxonomy): Eukaryota > Metazoa > Arthropoda > Malacostraca > Decapoda > Lithodidae > Paralithodes > Paralithodes platypus. The sequence continues at coordinate 40,796,195 of CM064530.1, forward strand.
AATTAAATGTACCGTCTGTTCCCTGGTCTAATCCATTATTGCTCCGTAGTTCTGAAGTCGCCGCTGTTAGTATGAATGTGTGTGTCTGCCCAGATGTTTCACAACCACGTTGACTCGTCCACACCAGGGTTACCAACATATCGTCTACAGAGTTGTACCAACATGTCTGCAACTTTGTCTCCTGTACAACTTAACAACTTGTTGCCTACAATGTTGTGTGATGTGTTGTCGACATGTTTTGTTGCCAGTGTCGACGCACCAAAAGTAAGAGCAGCATGGTATATATTGAAAATCAAGGTTCGTTCCCCCACCCCACCTCCTATCATATATTTGAAGGCATACATACATATGTACAATAGGTGCAGAAACGTGGACTAACATAATATTACAGTAGATTAAAAGATAGAGTAGACGTGAATATAGATAAATATAGGATGGTATTCATGTAATATACTTATCCAACAAACATATTTTCTCCTTCCCAACAACAACCAATTACTCACTTTAACTTCCCTTTCCTTTCCCAACAACAACTGTCCCCTTGGTCCTTATAATACACCACCACCCAATTGTCTGGAACTTTATACCATCTACACCTCATTTTTTTTTTTTTTTTTTTTTTTTTTAATTCTCTAGTCTAGTCTAGAGTGTGGCGTGAACCCTCTAGCTCTGTGTGGGTTTGAACAGTTCCAGGCTACTGGAGAAGTGTAAGCCACAGTCTTTATATACATCTGTGGCCACGTCCGTTACCCCTTCGCTCTCTAGTGTGGCGTGAACCCTCTGGCTCTGTGTGGGTTTGAACAGTTCCGGGCTACTGGAGAAGTGTAAGCCACAGTGTTTATATACATCTGTGGCCACGTCCGTCACTCCCTCGCTCTCTAGTGTGGCGTGAACCCTCTGGCTCTGTGTGGGTTTGGACAGTTCCCGGCTACTGGAGAAGTGTAAGTCACAGTGTTTATATACATCTGTGGCCACGTCCATCACTCCCTCACTCTCTAGTGTGGCGTGAATCCTCTGGCTAATTGTGGATTTGGACAGTTCCGGGCTACTGGAGAAGTGTAAGCCACAGTGTTTATATACATCTGTGGCCACGTCCGTTACCCACTCGCTCTCTAGTGTGGCGTGAACCCTCTGGCTCTGTGTGGGTTTGGACAGTTCTGGGCTACTGGAGAAGTGTAAGCCACAGTGTTTATATACATCTGTGGCCACGTCCGTCACTCCCTCGCTCTCTAGTGTGGCGTGAACCCTCTGGCTCTGTGTGGGTTTGGACAGTTCCGGGCTACTGGAGAAGTGTAAGCCACAGTGTTTATATACATCTGTGGCCACGTCCGTCACTCCCTCGCTCTCTAGTGTGGCGTGAACCCTCTGGCTCTGTGTGGTTTTGGACCGTTCCGGGCTACTGGAGAAGTGTAAGCCACAGTGTTTATATACATATGTGGCAACGTCCGTCACTCCCTCGCTCTCTAGTGTGGCGTGAACCCTCTGGCTCTGTGTGGGTTTGGACAGTTCTGGGCTACTGGAGAAGTGTAAGCCACAGTGTTTATATACATCTGTGGCCACGTCCGTCACTCCCTCGCTCTCTAGTGTGGCGTGAACCCTCTGGCTCTGTGTGATTTTGGACAGTTCCTGGCTGCTGGAGAAGTGTAAGCCACGGTGTTTATATACATCTGTGGCCACGTCCGTCACTCCCTCGCTCTCTAGTGTGGCGTAAACCCTCTGGCTCTGTGTGGGTTTGGACAGTTCCGGGCTACTGGAGAATTGTAAGCCACAGTGTTTATATACATCTGTGGCCACGTCCGTCACTCCCTCGCTCTCTAGTGTGGCGTGAACTCTCTGGCTCTGTGTGGGTTTGGACAGTTCCTGGCTACTGGAGAAGTGTAAACCACAGTGTTTATGTACATCTTTGGCCACGTCCGTCACTCCTTCGCTCTCTAGTGTGGCGTGAATCCTCTGGCTCTGTGTGGGTTTGGACAGTTCCGGGCTACTGGAGAAGTCAAGAGAAGGGAATATTGTGAATGAGTAACATGTGAGAGGTAATAGAGAGTCACCGTCCTAGTCATTGACACAGTGACAGTCACTTAGATGAGGCTTTCAGTCTCCCTCTCGTTTGTCAATACTGTGCATAATGTGTAAGTCTGTTTATTTGTGTCTGTGTGTGTGTGTGTGTGTGTGAGAAAGATGGGAGAGGGGGAGGGAGACAGAGATAGACAGAGAACCGAGATTGAGAGAAAACATTACATAGAAGACACCCAACTTTGGAACTTGTAAGGCAGTAAAGTACAGCTGGTGACTGAGGAGGGACAACTGTAAAGAAAGGCCTCAGTGGAAAACTTGGACAATTAAGCCTCCTTTTCAATGGTTTACTTATATACACAACACATCCTATTTATGGAACTTTAAACTAGAGAGAGGAAGTTGTGTAGGAAGGGAAGTTAGCGTATAATTATTTTCCTTAAAATGTTTAGTTTTCTAAGGCCCAAGACCATCATCTTAAAACTCAATAGCTACACACGTATAGTGGAGTGCACCAGGGATCATTCCTGGGGCCAGTTTTGTTTCTAATCTACAGTATATATATATATATATGACATCGATGTTGAACTAAATAATACTATCTCAAAGTTCGCTGATGACACACAGATAAGAAATTCAGTATTACCCGAAGAAAACAGAAATAAACTGCAATCTGATTTAAAAAAAATAGTAGAGTGGTCGGAAAAATGGCAAATGCCATTCAATGTGGACAAATGCCAGGTCTTGCAAATAGGTAATAAAAACAAAAAATATGAATACAAGTTGAATCGTCAGCCAATCAAAACAAGTGTATTCGTTAAATACCTGGGAGTTCTTATATCTGAACACCTAAAGACCTCAGATCAATTTGCAGCAGCTGAGAACAAGGTCAATCGAGCATTGGGATATATTAAAAACAATTTTACTTATAAAAAAATAGAACATTATAGTACATTTATTTAAAAGCATAGTGATGCCCCATCTCCAATATGGCGTGCAATTTTGGTCTCCTTATCTAAGCAAGGACATTGAGAAACTCGAGTCAGCGCAGCGTAGAGCAACACAGTTGATTCCGTAACTAAGTAATACATCTTATCATGAAGGACTATAAAAAATAAATGTGTTTTCGCTTGAGAAAAGAAGGTTGCGTGGTCAATTAATCAAGTGTTTCAAAATACTAAAGGGACTTGACAAAATGTATGTAGGTTCACTTTTCAAAATAGATAATAGTTCATTAACTCAGGGAAATGGAATTAAATTGAAAAGCAGGAGGGCGAATATCGATGTCCCAAGGCACTTCTTCACCTACAGTGTAGTCTACAAGTGGAACCAATTGCCGAGAAAGTGGTACAGTGCAAGACAATTGATATATTTGAAAGAAGTCCCGACATCCATTTTGAGGAGGTAGGAATAATATAAGTTACAAAAAAAAAAAAAAAAATTAAGCATCAGTGGTATATAATATTTCTCAACTCCGTTCTTTACTATAAATATCCCTGTAGAAGTATTTCTCATTCTGCTGGGGGACTTGTTTCCCCAACTATATTTCATGCCGGAGGGAGAGGTAGGTGGGGAGAGAGCCAGGTGGGGAGAGAGCCTTCTGCTTTGCTATCCTTCCCTTCCACTTTGTAGCAACTTCTCTTTTAGCAGTAACTCCGGACTACCTAGTAGGGACTGTAAGGTTTATGTAGTCTGTGTATCTATGTAACACTATATGTAACTCTCTCTCTCTTTCTCTACTCAATATTTTCTTTAACATGGTGATAAATTTAGACACGTAACAGCTAATTTGTCAATACCTAATGGCAAAATATGCAACTACTATGATACTGTGTCATATTATTACCAAGTGTTCATAATTAACAACATAATTGGTTATAAACACATTGTAATATCTGACTAATTAATGGAAACAATCACATTTTATCCAGCTTTAACAAAATAGACTAAACACACTGACATACGTTACTTACAGCATGTACAAATACATACATAGATATAAACACATCCAAGCAAACACAGAGACACATGCATAGGCTACGTACTAAACAAGTGTTACACACACACACACACACACACACAGCCCGTAGCCTAGTAGGTAGAGCTCTCGTCTCACACACGAGGGGTCGGGGGTTCAATCCCCGGCCGGGCGGAGACAAATTGGGCTTGTCTCCTTTCATGTGTTAGCCTCAGTTCACCTAGCTGTAAATAGGTACCTGGAATAAGTGGACGACGTTGTGACGTCCCATCTGGGGTTGGCAAAAATGGTACAAGGCGAGATGGGTATCATATGGTTCACCTAAGCTGATGGCTACCTAAGCCTTCGGACGAGACGGTACCGTCTATAGTGAGAATGGTACCATACAGATCCACCCTAAGCCTTCGTTTCCGATGTCGCCAATTGGCTAAAAATACAGACTACACACACATCCACAGCCATTCCAACGATACATATAACACCTACACATATAGGAGGCGTGAAATAACGAGCATGCTCACTCCCGCAATACAACTAGAGTAAGTACAACTAGAGTAAGTACACACACAAACACGTGTGAACATTGGTATAATCCCCCTTGCTCCCCCTCCATGTCAGACAGTAAAGGATGGAAGGCCTCTGTGGTGGTGATAGTCTGTCACTCACACACTGTTTTTACCGTCCTACCTTCATCTTCTCACCAACGCAAGGGAATATTATGGTTGAGAATTTAACACCACTAGATTTCCTTTTACGCAGACGTTCGAGTATAAATTATGTAACTCTGTGAACACTTTCCTAATTGCCTATTCACCCCGCTACCTACCTACTTGCCTTCATATATACTGTATATATATATATATATATATATATATATATATATATATATATATATATATATATATATACAGTATATATGAAGGCAAGTAGGTAGGTAGCGGTAGTGTATTACCTCGGTCAAACTTGGGTAATAATGAGGTTGGGCCTATAAGCGTTATCCCCAAACAATCCCAAGGTCCTTAATAACGTGCTTTTGTCATTCTTCTTACTCCCAGTTTCATACAATTTAAAGTTGTATGGTATTGTTTTCCGGCAACATCTATACGTTTTGTTTTACTTTCGCCTTAGTATAAGTTTGACTATCAATGTATTTTATTGTTACTACATCCACTACTTGTCACAGCTGTTTATTATATTAGATCTCACATTAAACTTATCTTATCATTTGATTATCATTCGTTGTAGTTTTGTTTGCCTCATCGTCAACTTTAGGTAATGATATTGTTTGCACTGCCAATTTACAATCCCCTTTCTACACAACAGTAACAGTAAAACACATTCTACACCCCCACAACTGATCAATGGTTGATTTATACAAAACTTATTTTCTGCAGCTCTAATCTGGCAGCTTCGGAACTATAAATTTATAAACATTCATAATCCTTTAACAATTTACCTTCAAGTCACTGCTCTATACCAATGCAAATTAGTCGAAACAAAATTAGTCTAAACAAATTAGTCGAAATCAAAGTTGAGGATTAACAATTGCTATACAAATCCTTGGTGTAAATCCGTGTAACCTGAATGGCTTCCCTTTATAGTTTATATATTACACTACATTGCGGATACCGGTCATTTGGCCAACCTTGCTTTGCATAGGTCATACTTCAAGTATATTTTGATAGATTAGTTACTGTAGGTTAGGTTAGGTTAACCCTTGTTTAGCGGGGCTGGACTTAAGTCGGTCTAGAGAAGAAAGGACTATGTGGCGGGGCCCGCCTTAAGTCGGTAGCAATTTTGAGCACATAATTGGCTCTGAGAGAGAGTCCGAGCGGTGGGAGGAGCAAAGGTCGACTCTGACCGTTTGGCACGGCTCGCGCGCCAGCACTGGGCCCAGCTTCACACACATCCACACTCACTGCCTCCCTAGACAGGGAAATATGTCAGGAAATTACCGTATTTTAGGGATTTTTCCTTCGTGATGCACGATCGTTGCAAGACAACCCGTGATCGAAGAAGGATGGTTCTGGTGTCATTGGAAAGATCAATTATCGCCCGTTCACGGATACATACTGGTATTACGCTCTGGCTCTTGTTTATGCATGAAAAAGAGCACAGAAATAAGCTCGTTTAGGGTAAAACCACCCGCTTGGCAGGTAGTAGAAGTTACCGACCTAGCCGCTCGTGGAGTGTTAAACATTAGGTTTGTCTGAAGTTAATTCATGTGAAGAATACGATATGGCAAGGTAAACTTAGGTTAGAAGTCAAGGTAATGTATGGTAGGATGTTAAGGGGAGATAGATATTAGAATGTAGTTAGTTAGTTCAGCTGAGAAAACTAGGCTACTTTGGTTAGTTGAGGGCAAATCGTTTTTTATCTGCGGTAAGTTCCTGTGAATGAAACGAATTGTGAGTGAAATCCGTAAATCCTATCCATTTCCCGTCTAATAGTGTCTCCTTACATGGTCGTTAAGCTAAATCTCTTCAAATGATCGCTGGAAGAAGAGGCGAGGGAATACTTAAACGGTGTCCTTTGCAGAGATAGAATAAAGGCTAAAACTAAGATGGAATGTAGGGCAAAAACGTAAACAGCAATGACCAAAAAAAAAAACACGATATATTTGAATGAAAGTAATCGTGGTAAGAAGGAAATCTTATTGAGAGGTGATCATATTCCAGTGGACTTAAGAGGACATACAGATTGGATTAATCAAGCAGGGACAATAATAATACGTGGATAAACAGATAGGTTAAACAAAATATCAAAACATGAACTTCAGCAGAACAGTTATTTGTAATAATTCTTCGTTGGTGTGCGTGGAATCCTACCAGATTAACTTGATTATAGTTTCAGTTATAAAATAGCGTTTTACTTTCCTTGCTTACTCTTTCTTCCAAGCTAACACCACATTTGTCTAACACAATTTATCTTTCTATATATCCCCGATAAACGTTCGTAGTATCTTACACCAATATTATGATTATTTATCTCCATTAAACATAGATTTATATTATGGTTTGCACCTCCCGCTCCTTTCTTTTCAACTCTGTCACAATTTCCTCCTCCTCACATTCCTCCCTAGTACTAGGTTTATTCATCTTCACCTCTTCCTCCTTATGAACATCCTCCATCCCTATCCCTCCTCCTCCTCCACTTCCTTCTCCTCCTCTATCACTCTTTGTCTAGCAAACCTCTACAACAAGGAGAACGTGGGATTCATTGACACCTGGGACAATTTCTACTACGGTGACTATTTGTTTTCGGACGATGGAGTTCATCTGAACCAGGTGGGAGCAGCACGTTTTGGGCGTCTTCTCAACGATGCGGTGAAGGATTTTCGGAGAAGAAATCGACTCCGCACAGGACAACCAGGAAGGAGGACCGAAGACAGCGAGGATGGCAATGGCAACCTGCAAAGGAATTAAATGCTAATCCGTCAAGAACCGCGAATTTGGATAAAGCTCAACCAACACGACCCAAATTGAAAACCGCCAGGGATAACGACCGAGGACCGAGGACAGCCATGAATGTAAAGGTAGATCCGACCAGAACCAAAAATTTGATTAAAGAACGTTCTGTGAGTTCTATAACCGCAACTTTAAAGGTTTTCTATGCAAACGCTCGTAGCATACGCAGTACATTTTCAGATTTAGAAGAACTATAGTGTTTACAGACAATTATGATGTGATTGGCATAACAAAATCTTGGCTCAATACAGAAGATAGAGACTTTTTGGCTCAATACAGAAGATAGAGACTTTTTAGCAGAGTATTCACTTCCCGGTTATGTATTGTTTGAGAAAAGCCGAAAAAATAATAATGGAGGTGGCGTTTTATTTTATATCAAAGAAAGTCTTAACCCGATCCTCTTGTCAAAACCTCAAATTGTGAATGTCCATACATCTTTTGTGCTAATAAAGAATATTAAAGGTACAACAATAATACTTGTATTAATATACAGACCTCCAGCTCAATCAGTGCAAACTGACAGAGACATTTACGAACAAATTGTAGATGTAAGTAACTCACAAGATACCGTATTTTTTGGCGACTTTAATTTACCTGAGACCAAGTGGGGTGATACTCTTACTTCACACTCCGGACATGACTTGTATGCGAACTTACTTGCAAGAGAGTTCACTCTATCAATTTGTTCGATCGCCGACCCGTGGTAATAACGTTCTTGACCTTGTACTTGTAACAAAAGACGAATTAATAGAGAATTTGAATGTTGGTGATGAATTCAGTAACAGCGACCATCGTACAATAACTATCACTTTAAAGTTTACTAGTAACGAACTAAATAGCAGCATCGAAAAAGTTCTTTATTTCAAGAAAGCAAACTTTCATAAACTTAGAGCTATGTTTAAAGAAACTAACTGGAGCTTTTTAATTAATAATAACGACATAAATACATCTTGGGAATTATTCGAAACCACTTACCTAAAAGAAGTGCAGGACTGCATACAATCGAAAAGACGGCGTACAGGCCATAATAATAAGCCCAAATGCTGGAATAAAGATATTTCAAACTGTCTGCTTGCTAAAAAGTTTGCTATTGATAGATTAAAATCCTTACATTAAATGACGAAGAAACGGGTGAAATTTGTAAAGCTACGATGCAAAGCCAAAAAGTTAATTAAGCAAAGAAAAAAGACCCTGGAGTTACATGTTGCGAATCAAAGTAAAACAAACCCGAAAGAATTCTATAGTTATACAGAAAGAAAAAAGTAGTTACTTCAACTGTTGGACCGTTAGTCGATGAAAATGGAGAATACACCAAAGACGAAGTACAAATGAGTAATGCCCTCAATACCTTCTTTGCATCAGTTTTTACAACGGAAGACCTCAGTGATATCCCTGCACCATCTCCGATTCAGATTGATATTTCAGATGTTCTAAGCAGTATCACCGTTACAGAGAGAGAAGTATTGAATTGTTTAGATAAACTCAAGATAAATAAAACGCCTGGACCTGATACAATCTCATCTAGAATCCTAAAGGAAGCTAAGGATGAGCTCTCTAAGCCACTGACATTGCTATTCAATAAATCCTTGCAGTCTGGAACTATGCCTGATCAGTGGAAGCTAGCCAACGTAACACCGATATTAAAAAAAGGCAGCAAATCCCTACCCCGTAACTATCGTCCAATTAGCTTAACCTCAGTTGTATGTAAAATGCTAGAAACACTCGTAAGAGACAGACTCGTAAATCACTTAGAGGAAAATAACATACTTAAAGATACTCAACACGGCTTTCGTAAAAAACGTTCCTGTTTAACAAACCTCTAAGACTTCTTCCACGATATCCTCAACCTCTACGATGAGAGTAAAGCTGTAGATATTATATACCTTGATTTTCAAAAGGCCTTTGACAAAGTTCCCCACAAACGTTTACTGCTAAAACTAAAAGCGCATGGAATACAAGACGGTGTGTTGAAATGGATAGAAAATTGGCTCAGTGACAGAAAGCAAAGAGTAGTCATAAACGGTAAGGCATCTAAATGGACCAATGTAAGTAGCGGGTTACCGCAGGGATCGGTACTAGGACCAATTATCTTTCTAATTTACATCAACGACATAGATGAGGGTCTCACCTGTACAATCTCAAAATTTGCTGACGATACAAAAATTGCAAATAGCGTACTCTCAAAAGAACAAGTCGACGATATGCAACACAATCTAGATAAGTTGTCATGTTGGGCCCAAATTTGGCAAATGAGTTTCAATGCGGATAAATGTAAAGTACTACATATCGGATACCAAAATGAGAAAGCAAACTATTTGATGAATGGCACTCAGCTTAAGAATGTAAACAGGGAAACCGATCTGGGAGTAACAATATCGAGTAACCTAAAACCGAGTCAACAAAGTTCAGAAGTTGTTAAGAAGGCAAACAAAATAATTGGCTTTATAGGCAGGTCATTTGAGCATAAATCCAAAGACGTTATCCTAACCCTTTACAATTCCTTAGTCCGCCCTCTTTTGGAATACTGCGTTCAATCCTGGTGGCCTTATTACCAAAAATATATAGACAAGCTAGAATGAGTTCAACATAGAGTTACCAAAATGAAACCTATCCTAAAGAACAAACCATACGAGGAGCGTCTTAGAAAATTAACTCTATTTCCTTTAACCCAGCGCAGATTAAGAGGCGTCTTAATTCAAGGGTTCAAAATCATCAAAGGCATCGACAATATGAACTGTAGTAAGTACTTCATTATCGACCAATCTAATTACACGCGGGAAAACGGGTGCAAAATTATTGGTAAATCGTTTAACTCACACGAAGCTAAAAATTTCTTCTTCAATCGAGTTGTCAACTTATGGAATGGCCTTCCCCGAGATGTTATAGACTGCAGCACCGTAGATTCATTTAAACTTCGCCTAGACAAATATCTCGCATCAAACCCGCGAATGACTGCGCTGGTAAATGAATAACTTTATTTTATCCCCCCCTCAGTTACTAACCCATCTGTCCCCTACTAACTTCCTAATCCTGCCACGGACATTAGTTCCAGGGCAGTAGTTACCTTTCCAATGTTCCCTTACCTCTCTAAACCAGTGTTTGGACACTTGATCCCCAGTGTTTTGGAGGACAAGCAGCCTAGAAGGGTCACTAGATCTGTTGTTGCTTGATTTCCCTTTTACTCCTTTGTACTCTTCTCCTCCTCTTCCACCTCCCTCTATGATCTGTACCTCTTCCTCCTTCCCCTCCTCTTGGTATATAGGCCATAAAGTGACCATTACCGGTTAATGAACGGAGGTCCCAAGGGTTATTATGGTTAATATGTTATTGGCTGCCCTTTACCCCATTATTCTACAATCTACCATATTATTGTGTAACACAAAACAAATTGAGATATCATGATAGGCATTTTCTGAACTTGATATGGTATGGATGGAGAGCTAGATAGACGATATATAGAGATATCCGTTACAATTAGTTAATATGTGTACGGATTTAGTTAGCATCATAAGAAAATCTCTTACTGTTAACTATTTCCAGTATAATAATTGCAGTTGCACTGTCTGATAGTCTATACTGCTCTACAGTTTTGTCATCCCAAGTCTCTCTCTCTCTCTCTCTTTTGTGTCTCAACGATTTCGTATTCACATCATTATTTTTCTCATAAAGGCCACGGCAGCTACTATTAACTCCTTCATCACCATTATACCAATGTTATATTATTAAGCCTAACGTTAGACCATTATATTCAGCTTTGGAGTGACCTCTGGAGACAAAAAGGGTAAACACTCCGAATAACACTTTGAATCCGATAAATCTTTGACAAGCTTAAATCAATTGGTCAATAATTACCAGGTTAAATTTAATAAGACATCATACCGAATAAGTTAAACGTATTGACCGAGAGATTGATCAGTAATTATATGTCTTACATAATTATACATATATAACGCTTTAAAACTCTTTGTCGCTTATTTATGAAATTGACTTGCATTCGACATTTGTATTCAGTTAAGAATTTCTAAGTATCAAAGGGCTAAAATGATCTCAGTCAACCTTTTAAACCCAATAGAAGAACACTAAGCTCAACATAATCGTCTAAATATGACCATAGTCAAATGAAGTTGCTATCCATCTTCAACCGTTCAACGTTCATTGATTAGTGTTTAACTGAACAAAATCTTCTAATGACTTCCACAATAAAGTGAAACAAGTTGTCATGGTATTGAAAGGTTAAGCTTGTGTCGTCTTTCTTCTTCCATTAAGGCTTAGTCACACCAACGTATATATACGTTATTTTGTGTGTCAATTGTACAGTGTGACAGTTTCAGGATCAAACTGATATAATAATTAATTTACCTACTGTACGATAAACTGCCTAGTTTAACTGTTTAGTCGCAGGTGTTAGTGTAGCCGAGAAATGTGGCCTGAAATATAGTTGCTCTTAGAAAAATGCTTGAAACGTCGGTCGTGTGACTCTCCCGAAATACCATATTCCATGTATTATCTGGTTCCCCCTCCCTCCTGTCTGGCCCTTGGTTAAATTACTTTAAACATTACAATGAAGGATATCCCACAGTTCAACAATATTCAGCAATAATCTTACACACATTCTATATTTTGTATATATGTATATATATATTTTACGAAGGGAGCCGGGGCACCCAGACGCTCCAATAGCCTAGCCCACAGCAACGTACTACCCTGCAACAGACATGCTCTTAATATCTGACTCAACCACCACGACACGCAGGTTCTCTAGGAAAAATGGTTGTCTTCCTGTTTGCTCTATTAAAGCAGTAACAAGGAGACACAAAAATATCTATTGTCCCCGATTCTCGTCCATAGTGCGTGTAGTATGCAGGAGAGCTTCTAAGGTTATTCTATACTGCACCAACGTTACATAACCGTACCCTTACTAGACTCCCAGAACACTCTATATCATACCCAATCGCTTAGGAATTGAGAACAATACAAAGCAAAAACCCATGGAAAGTCCAGTACAATAAACCTCTGTGCCAAGCCTATTATCCCTAGCCTATGTCCTAATAATACACCGAGTGGCTCTCTTCAGCACAGCACGGCGTGGTGTTGTAAGGGATAACAAACTTTAATGACTTATCGCTTACAACATCAACTGGGGTTAGCTCAATACACCCAAGTACAATGGGGACAAACTCAGCTTGTTACAGGCTCCACCCCTAGTCCCTGACTGCACCAGATGTATTGTTGCTAAAACTACACAAGGCCCAAGAGTTGATATCCTGGGAAGTTAGATGCTGGCTGCCACCCATAAAGGGTTGGATAAGACCCGAGTCAAAGGATGCTGTGTGGTGGAAAAAGGCTTAGCCTACCAATCCCACACACCCAGCAACCTCTGTGCTCAAAGGCCTGACAAAAACAGAGACAAACAGTCCAGCCGCCCAATCCCCCCAGTGATATCAACCATGAATAATATGCACATAAAATAATGATATAACCATGCAGCAGAATAATGAAACAGAAATAAGAAACCAGTGTGGAAGCTTTACACTAAGATTGCCAATGAAGCATGAATGCAGTGATCAATATTAAACTAAATATATTAACCCGCTGAGCCCCGGCTAGTTATATTATTTTGTTCATCCTATTCCCAAGCGATTTTCACTTTTTTTTATTGTTTGCTAAAATGGAAGACAAGGATGAGAAATAAAAAAAAAAAAAAAAAAATCACCAGATTTTTTTTTGGGGGGAGGGAGCCTCAAAACATTTTGTTTAGCTAAAATGGAAGAGAAAGGTGAGAAATGAAGACAAAAATAAAAAATACTCACCTCGGTCATTTGGGGGGCGTGGGGGTGGGGGGGTCGAAAGTTCACCTCCCCCGCATGACCACCCGCCCGGCAGCACTAGGGTGAATACCGAGTATGGCATTGTAATGTGTACATCCTAAGGAGTGTCTCACACAAATGTCAACCCTCTAGCTCCCATACGACAGGAGTAATGAAGGTCCAAAGTCGCGGTGAAGTAAGTGGGTAAAGTAGCCCCACTAAGCCCACCACCACCGGCCGCGCGGCTGTCTTGGCCCGCTCACACCTACCGGCCCGGCTCGCCCACACACTACGGTACCTCCCCCTCCTATTCTCCCGCCATTTCCTACCTTACGAGCCACGTAACTGATTTTAATATGCCGGACGCACATGATGCGTCGCTGGGAGTTGGTGATCAAAAACTGCCGACGCATCACGTGCGACGCTGGGTCTCAATGGGTTAAAACAAAACAATATGCTCAATATGACTTCAGCCCCTGCTATGCTCCAAGCAAATAAAGAACAAAAATAAATATGCGGTATTCAAGGGAAAACACGAAGCAAGCCTAACCAACACCAAACAGAGATGTTGTCAGAACGAGAGCCAGGACTAGAGTGATGGGGGGACCGTGGGAACATTCACTCGAGGGTCCCCCGGCCGCGAGAAGTGAGAGCTCCAAGCGTCACTAGATTGCATAATTACACTAGGCACCCGTTCTCTCATTAACAACAAAAATAATCAAATGAATATAAGTCATCATTGTGAACTCATGATAAACTGCATCAATCACACAAGGGCCAAACAACTAAAGTAACACTTATTCAATCACTCTCATGGTAACAACATAAGGGTAACAGTTGGCAACTGCCAACACTGGAGACAGCAGAGGGAAGGCGTCTAGCAACCTAGCCTCGCGCCAGGCCCCCACCATACAGACCTGGTACTTGTTACCTCACTCACAAATGATGTACTGTAGCCTACAAACTCATTTGGGAGTGACACCCTCACACCCAGGGGGAGTCTGTTGGTGCATCTTGAAACAACAGACTGTTCATACTTCAATAACACTACAAGACATACACAACTACAGTCTTGTTTTATATTTTGTTTATTTTTTTATTTAAATATTTTCTTCTATACAAAAACACAGCAACTCCTACTTTACGACCCTACGCTGGGCTACATACGGCAACCAACAAGCACCAGACATAAACATGCTAATCAAACCAAAGTAGGAGGCTACACCAACACTGACTGAACAGCGAGGGTTCTCCTTAAAACATACCCTCCCGTGACAAACAATCAGCCATAACATTATTAGTGCTCTTAACATGCCACACATCCAAACTGTGTTCCGGCAGCAAAACAAAACCTGACACTGATAAACTGCCCAGTCCATCACAAGACTGGCACTTCTCTTCGCTCTCTCCGGCAACGGGACCTACCAATAACCTTTCACTATTTCCACCTTAGTGATAAACGAGGCAACCCCGATGCGGTTATGGGGTCGTCAACTCTGGGTAATGGATAGGCGTCTGTCAGGGATATTGCACCAACATCAACACAAAAATGGATCTTGCCACTCTGCTCTGGTTGCAAAGTCACTGGCAAAGACCACTCACGATATCCCTTATCCCTCAGACCCTTCTCCAACATGTAGTCCAGCTCTGCGTTTAAGACAGGCTGTCGAGCAGGATTTATACGGTAGGGAGCCAACTTGAGCTTTGCACTGTCTCCAGCCTCTATGTCGGGTGCCACCCCAGACATCAGGCCTGGAGAATCAACAAACATGCAGAAGTACTGCCACAGCCTAGTAAACAACTTCTCTTGGCGCTTAGGAACAAGAGGTTGCAACTTATCTCGAAGAAAAACATTCTCATTGCCCTCCCACAACCCAGCCGGGATCGCAGCCTCTAAACTATAGCCTCCCTCCTTCTCCACCTCCGTCCCTAATACAGCCAGGTCATGAGAGAGACAATCGGTACCACCTGTGCAGTCACTCCCACAGTTCATAAGTGCCAAGGCTTCCCCGCCAATACCATACATGCGCACCCCCACATTCCTTGCGGCTACACCTGCCTGCGCAGCACCACCGCCTTCAGCGCCACGGCCAGATGCAGTCGGTCTATGGTAGGGCTGTTGCATTTTTCTAAGGCAGCATTGGGAGGCTATGCGACGGTCGGGCGTATCTATTACATAGTTAACCTCACCAATCTGCTTAATGTCCTGATACTGACCACAAAACATAGCAGCCATGGGTCGACCCTGAACTGACAACCGTGCCAAAGCCTCGTCGCCCACCTTGAACACCCTAGATTTAGCCTGTTTGTTACAAGGGTCTCGCATCTTCGTGTTCATGCTGCTAACCGGGATAGCCTCCGGGTATCTAGTGGTAGTATCAATTAAAGTGTGCAAGTATTTATCTCCCGAACTGGTAGGTAATAAGGGGCCAACCATGTCAACTATGGCACGAGTCAATGGCGGTTCAACTGCAAGTGTAGGGATCAAAGGTGCCACAGGTATTCCTGGGTGGGGTTCTCCAACTACCTTACCAATATGACACATCCAAAAAGAATCCACCGATGCATGCATATTAGGCCACAAAAAATGAGAATGTAGCCTATTAGTAGTCTCACATACCCTTAAATGACCCGCCAGTGGTGCCACCTGCGTTAGCCTAACCAGCCCTTCATGGAACTGGGCAGGCACCACTAACTGCTCCTCCCCCAAACCAGAGTTCGTATCCGGCTTCCACTGCCGATACAACAAAGCCCGTTTTACAACAAATTACTCTGCTTGACCGTTCTTCCCACCAGTCGTACCAACCTTCTTAAACAGGAGGCCCACACTGGGGTCCACTTGCTGCAACTTGCTCACTGTTTCTAGGTAGCTCCATTAAGGCAGTTATCTCTGACCTCTCAAAAATATCAGAAGGTTGAGTCTTTATCACTATGTCAGACTCCTTGTCCGGCACTAGGTCACCTCTACTGGTCTCGGTAGCCTCACTGGGGTCAGCCAAGCCCACAGCTGTCTCCGGACCAGTGTCATCTAGTAGTGCATCATGGGATGGCCCGCACTCATGGCTGTCGGCCCCCGCATCAACTTGTTGTGCCAAACGTGCCACTGATTGGGTCACTGCACCAACAGGGTAGATAGAGTCCATGTTATCTTCTTGCAAACAACCACCAGGGGGCACAAAAACAGCCTCAGCGACGACTATAGGAGGCGGGAAAACTACATCCCCTGCAAAGTCAGTCCCGAACAAAAAGTCCACCCCCTCAACTGGCAGAGTGTCCACCATGGCCACCTTACACTCGGCAGTCAAAAGTGGGCACTCTATGGTCACCGGGACTAAATCACAGAATTGTTCACTGTTGATTCCCCTGCACATCACAAACTCTCCCGTACTAATAGGTCCCCCTGTCAGGTTGCGACACATGGATTGTTGCGCACCAGTATCCCTAAACATCTTGACAGGGTAAGTCTGCTCCCAACCCGTACAATCCATCATGTATGAATGGCCGACACCAATCAGGGGAAGTCTGGTTAATAAGTGGTTATGCTCAGGTGGTGATACCATCTGGGGCGGCAAAGTGCTTACTACCCTGCTTCGCGCTGGCCAACACTGCCCCCCAAACTCACCAGTACCTGGCTTGCCTTTCGCAGGCACCTCCCCTAGTGTCGCCACCAACTGGACAGCCTTGGGTTCCTGGGTAGCCTTCCACTTAGCACACTGAGGTTTAATATGACCCTCTTGCTTGCAGAAATAACATCTCATTTCCGTAGAAGCTTGCTGGTTGTCAGCCTTGGTATAATGTTGTGTTTTATTTGTGGTACCTTTGGACGATGATGGGCGAGCGGATACTGTGGCTGCTTGGTGCACAGGTCGGTCTCTCCTGTCACCAATGCTCCCCATGCACGTGCCACGCCGGGCTAGTGCAAAGTCATCAGCCCAAACTGCTGCTTCCCTTATTGATTTAAACTGCTTTTCTTTTAATTTTTCCCCAATGTCCTTTTCAACTATGCTTGCAAACTGCTCCATCAGCCAAACCTCACACGCTGCCTCAAAAGTACCAGCTGACTCTGAGTGCAGCCACTTAGCTAGAGTATCGCGCAGGTACCTGGCACATTCCACGTGCGAGTCCCCCTGCCGCTTCCGAGCCCCCCTGAAGGCCAACCTGTAAGCCTCGGGACGCAGCTCGTAGGCTTTTAACACAGCCTCTTTAAGTACATCATACTCTAGCTCCTGCACTTCTAGGCGATCGTATGCATGGCCTTGCCTTTTAAAACATTAGACACCAACGCCGCCCAGCGGTGCCCGGGCCACTGATACTCGTGGGCCTTCTTTTCAAAACGTAAGAACCACTCTGTGACCTTAAGTTCATCGAAGGCCGGCACGAGTTGCAGCCGTCGAGAAAACAACACCTCTTCTGCCTCCTCCCTAGATGCATGACCAGCATTATTCCCTTGTCGTCCTTGCCCACTAGTTTCCAACTTGGTCTTCTCCAAATCTGCCTGTATTCTCTTCTCCTCTTGCCTGTATTCTCTTCTCCTCAATCTCTCTGTCTATTTCCATCTTCCTCAAACGCAAGCTCTCTATCCTTCTCTCTCTGTCTCTCTTCTCTTTCTCTATGTCTCTCTTCTCCTTCTCTATCTCTCTCTCTGTGTTCCAACTCCATTCTCTTGAGCTGCAACTCAACCTCTGGACTCCTTCTCGAACCTATCGGGGTTATAGGAGGAAACTGGGCATAAGGGGGAACATTGTGCTGTGCACTCACCCTATGAGTGGCATCGAAATGCTGGGGCGTGGCCAACGACACATGGGGGGAAGAAGGAGGATACTGAGGATTGCTAGCATAACTTGAAACAAATGTACTGGCCATAGGGGCCTGAACATGGCCCTGTAAAAATGAAGGGGCCATACTGATAGGGTTAAATGCTGACGGAGGAGGCGTGGTGGCAGGTGCTGTGGTAGTAGTGGGAGACTGCCTACATACAGTATCACCTTGCTCTGGAGTTGTTGCTCCACTCCGGTCCCTAGTAAAATGGTAGCTAGCCTGGCTAATAGGACGCTGTGGCACATGCTGGATGGCGCCCTCATCCCCAACACGAGTACTAGCTTCATGAAGACCACTAGTCTGTGCAGCTAACTTAGTCACCTCTTGAACTAACTCTGCCTTAGACATACCACTGCACCTCCATCCATACACCTCCAACACATCTTAATTCATCACTACTCCTGCTAGCAACCTATTCTTGACTAGGTTGGGTTGTAATAAACTGCAAGGCGTCCTCCTTCCAGACACTATGAACAGGAATGTAATCAACATGCGACATCTTAGCAATAGTTGTGGACACAGGTTAAAGAAATAAGAGTACTATGTCCGTAGACTTTCAATTACAAGAAAAATTACTGACAATTCAAATATAATGCTTCACACCACAAGAACTCTATACTATCACACTATGCTGGTCTGAGGTCGCCACTGTTACGAGGGGAGCCGGGGCAACCAGACGCTCCAATAGCCTAGCCCACAGCACCGTACTACCCTGCAACAGACATGCTCTTAATATCTGACTCAACCACCACGACACGCAGGTTCTCTAGGAAAAATGGTTATCTTCCTCTTTGCTCTATTAACCCTCCCACGTTCTTGACGCAATTTTGAGCCTATTAGGGATAATTTAAAGCCTTTGTTACCATCAGGGGTATTTAGAAACTTTTAGTTTAGTTACTTCAACCTCTGCAGTTGTCTTTGAGCTAGATGTTGGCAGAAAACTAATTTTGGAGAGGTAATTATAAGAGTGAGATAACTCTATTTCTTATTGCTAATCTGGCAACCTCTGCATCATATGAGTCTGAAGGGGTTAAAGCAGTAACAAGGAGACACAAAAATATCTATTGTCCCCGAGTCTCGTCCATAGTGCGTGTAGTATGCAAGAGAGCTTCTAAGGTTATTCTATACTGCCCCAACATTACCTAACCGTACCACTACTAGACTCCCAGAACACTCTATATCATACCCAATCGCTTAGGAATTGAGAACAATACAAAGCAAAAACCCATGGAAAGTCCAGTACAATACACCTCTGTGCCAAGCCTATTATCCCTAGCCTATATCCTAATAATACACCGAGTGGCTCTCTTCAGCACAGCACGGCGGTGGTGTTGTAAGGGATAAACAACTTTAATGACTTATCGCTTACAACATCATCTGGGGTTAGCTCAATACACCCGAGTACAATGGGGACAACCTCACCTTGTAACAGGCTCCACCCCTAGTCCCTGACTGCACCAGATGTATTGTTGCTAAAACTACACAAGGCCCAAGAGTTGATATCCTGGGGAAGTTAGATGCTGGCTGCCACCCATAAAGGGTTGGATAAGACCGAGTCAAAGGATGCTGTGTGGTGGAAAAAGGCTTAGCCTACCAAAGCACACACCCAGCAACCTCTGTGCTTAAAGGCCTGACAAAAACAGAGATAAACAGTCCAGCCACCCAACCCCCCCCAGTGATATCAACCATGAATAATATGCACATAAAATAATGGTATAACCATGCAGCAGAATAATGAAACAGAAATAAGAAACCAGTGTAGAAGCTAATACACTAAGATTGCTAACGAAGCATGAATGCAGTGATCAATATTAAACTAAATATGTTAAAACAAAACAATATGCTCAATATGACTCCAGCCCCTGCTATGCTCCCAGCAAATAAAGAACAAAAAGAAATATGCGGTACTCAAGGGAAAACACGAAGCAAGCCGAACCAACACCAAACAGAGATGTTGTCAGAACGAGAGCCAGGACTAGAGTGATGGGGGGACCGTGGGAACATTCACTTGAGGATCACCCGGCCGCGAGAAGTGAGAGCTCCAAGCGTCACTAGATTGCATAAATACACTAGGCACCCGTGCTCTCATTAACAACAAAAGTAATTAAATGAATATAAGTCATCATTGTGAACTCATGATAAACTGCATCAATCACACAAGGGCCTAACAACTAAAGTAACACTTATTCAATCACTCTCATGGTAATAACACAAGGGTAAGAGTTGGCAACTGCCAACACTCGAAACAGCAGAGGGAAGGCGTCTAGCAACCTAGCCTCGCGCCAGGCCCCCACCATACAGGCCTAGTACTTGTAACTCACTCACAAATGATGTACTGTAGGCTACAAACTCATTTGGGAGTGATAATATATATATATTTTTTTTTCTATGTGATTGAGGGAGGCAAAGGCAGAACTGCCTATAGCGAGTGCCTCCCCCATAGTTGAAAGAGTGACAGGGCCAAAATCAAGGGACGTTCGAGCCAAAATGCCAGGACACACAGAGTTTGAAGCAATTTAAGTCATAGGAAGAGGGAAAGACTGATTCTGGGAGAGAGTTCCAGAGCTCAGCTGTTGAGTAGAAGAAAGTTTGAGAGTAACGTTTCACTCTCGGGTTGGAGAGTTGCACAGAGTAGGGGTGGGATTGAGTTGCAAGACGGGTACCACGTGCCCTACGTAAAGGAGGTGGTATACACTGGGAAAGCTCTGAGGAACATTGATTATTATAGTAGCGATAGCATAGCGAGAGAGATGCAACATTGCGGCGGAGAGAGAGAGATTGCAGAGAGTTGGTGAGTGGACGGGAGTTAATGATACGAAAGGCCTTCCTTTCAACTTTGTCTACGAGAGCGGTGTGAGAGGAACCTCCCCACACATGTGAACAATACTCAATACAAGGACGCACTATGCCCCTGTACAGAGCAAGAAGCTGTGCAGGGGAAAAGAACACCACATGGCGGTTGAGCACACCCAGCTTCTGGGAGGCTGCTTTAGCAAGACTGGTAATATGTTTTTTCCAAGTGAGAGCAGAAGAAAAAGAGACACCAAAAATATTGAGAGAATATGAAGGATTGATTTTTGTATTGTTGAAGAATCAGGGATAGTCCGCTGGGAGTTCCTTACAGGTAGATAGATGGAGAAATTGGGTTTTGGAAGCATTAAAGGTAACAATGTTTTCTCTGCCCCAATTGGAGATAGTATTTAGATCAGAATTTAAGAGTTCTATGGCTTCATTACGTTTGTCCTTGAGGGATTGCTGGCTGGGGCGTTCTGAAAAAACTAATGGAGTAGCCTAGTGTAAGGTTGAGTCGTCTGCGTATGAATGGATGGGAATTGAGGTACAGTTGAGGAGATCAGTTATAAAAATTATAAAGAGAATAGGAGATAGGACAGAGACCTGAGGAACACCAGAGTTTATAGGGTGAAGAAGTGAACGATGGCCGTCCACAACCGCGGCTATGGAACGGCTGGAAAGGAAATTAGAGACAAAGGCACAGATGGAGGGATAGAAACCGAAGGAGGGTAGTTTAGAAATTACAGATTAGTGCCAGACTCTATCGAAGGCTTTCGATATGTCTAGTGCAATAGAACAAGTATGTATATATATATATATATATATATGCAAGAAAGTCACAGCAACACATGAACTTATAATATGCTAAATATCCACAGGAATATTTTGTATATCCTTCCCTGTGGATATTTAGCATATGTACAGTATATATATATATATATATATATATATATATATATATATATACCGGTATATATATATATATATATATATATTTTTTTTTTTTTTTTTTTTTTTTTTTATAATATTATTATAATTATATTTGTTTAAAAACAAAAATACAGGTCAGGAGTAAGATAAATTATTAATATAAAAATTAGTATACAGTAGAATGTTATCAGATTAGTCGCATAATATTTATAATATTACAAATGCAATCGTCAGTGAAAAAATACTGTTGTATTTTAGTCAAGGTTAAAATTCATAATCAATGGTATATAAGTATATTTACTAGCACATTACATTATTTATTTAAAAATTTTGAAGGACAATTTCATAAGTCAATGTTGCAGAGTCAGGTATGCAATATTAATACAAATACCTGCACTTGTACATACTATCAGAGGCAATCGGCATCTATCCAAGCACACACATGAAAAAAACAATACAAAACAAATACATCCAGTGCATCCACCACGACTATTACAGCTCTTCACACACAAGCGGGCGATGTTTCCAGTTAGCTGCACACAAACAAAAGTGATACTCTGTGTGCAGTCACTTAAACTGAGGTTACACTACCAATTGTACCTGCGTATATACTGAGGTCACGGTATTACAGTGGAGTTGGTTATGTTCATGGTGGACATCTGAGTCTAGTAGTTCATAATCAGGAAAAGTCAACATTTAACCAGCATTAAATACACAAATCCGTAACCCATACAGTAGGTCAGCCCCATCAGCGGACCCCAACTGGTTTGTACTGTCCGTATACGTCATATATAAGGTATAGCCATTCACTACCAAACTACGGACCATCATCACCCTGCTGGACTATGGTCACTGTGGTCTGATGAAATGGATGTACAGTTGGTCAAAGTTCCAGCTGACCCACCCTCGCTCTGGGGCTCGCAGAATTATCTGGCAATACTGGTGTAGGAAGGAGGTGTGTCTTACAAATATTGGGATTGGTAGATCTGATTTCGGCTATATAATTGTTAGAACATATACTAAACAAGGAAAAGTAAGCCTATCTCAAATCAAAATCACTTCCACTCTTGGTAAAGTCTTTGAAATTATATTAAATAATCACATAATTAAGCATCTTGAAAATAAAAAAATTAATCAGTGATAGGCAAAATGGTTTTAGACGATGTCGATCAACTGCAGAC
The DNA here is from genome assembly GCA_032716605.1 of Paralithodes platypus. Lineage (NCBI taxonomy): Eukaryota > Metazoa > Arthropoda > Malacostraca > Decapoda > Lithodidae > Paralithodes > Paralithodes platypus. The sequence goes on from CM064530.1 coordinate 40,819,182, forward strand.
ATTCTTTGCCTTCTTACACATCAAATCAACCAAGCTACAGACCAACATGGTGAAACACATACAATAGCACTGGATATATCAAATGCATTTGATAGAGTCTGGCATCAATCCTTATTGTCGAAGATGTCACACTACGGCCTTGCATCATTAGTTCCACTAATTTCTTCTTATCTTCATAACAGAAAAATATGTGTAATGGTATATATGGCCCCTTTATTCTCAATTTCACTCAATAAATGCTGGTGTTCCCCAGGGATCAGTTTTGGCCCCAACTCTGTTCCTCATTCATATCAATGATCTCATATCTACCACTCATAATCCAATACATTCCTACGCAGATGACTCAACACTCCACAGTTCCTTCACATTTACCAATTCTTTCACCCAACCCGATCTTATAAATTCAAAATTAAACACTGCAATTTCTCTGAACCTGGACCTTTCTAGAATTAATGAATGGGGACAAGAGAATCTAGTTTCCTTTAATGCACAGAAAAACCAAGTACAATCAATTTTCTAACCGACAGAATCTCACTGACTCCCATATATTTTTTAATGATGTAAATATTCCCACTTCCCCTAGTATTGACATTCTCGGTGTAACATTAACTACTAACTTGACCTGGACACATTATGTTAGAAGCATTGCTAAGAATGCCTCTAAAAAACGGGGACTCCTGTACAGAGTTCGAGAATTCTTCACTGACGAGAGCAGTTGGCCGTAATATATAAAAGTCATGTGCGTTCTCAGATGGATACTGTTGTCTCTGTGGGGTGGAAGTGGAGTGGTTGCAGTGAGGCAGTTGGACAAAATTCAAAATAAAGCTATTAGATTAATCAATAACCCTGCAATCACACAGGACCTTCCTACATTATCCATACGAAGAAACGTTGCATACCTTGCATTATTCTACAGATATTTTCACAGCAATTGTTCTGAGGAACTTTGCTTCAATTGTGCCGCCTCTCCACATCTTTCCCCGTAGAAACTAGGGCAGGCTGAGAGCGCCCATGAATGTACACTTTCTCCTCCACAATGCAGGAATTTCTGCGTATCAGAATTCATTAGCCCCCAGCGCTACTAATCTTTGGAATTCAAATTCCATCAATTGCTTTCCACAAACTTACAATCTACAAATGTTTAAATCCAGTTGTTACAACATTTTATGAATGGAGGACGCCTTTAGGCACAGTGGACCTTTTTGGTTTATCTGTGTTTTTCCTTCCCTCCTGTTCATGTGTCCTCTATAACAAAAAAAAAAAAAAAAAAAATGCATACATCGCTATGTATGGTACCGAACATTCACCCAACGTTCGTAGATTTGCTTAATATTAAAGTTATTACTATCCACTGATTGGCAAACGCATATAAAACCTGCTGGCTGCCAACACCATACTTGTACTCGATTATATACAGAAGACATGTTACTGTTTTATTGGTGGCTGCTTAATGAAGCAGCATTTAGTATTCATTAACACAGTGATACATTACATAGTATAATTTTCAGTAATATTACAGGACAGATAACAGGTAATACATTAATGGCAAGTGGGTATCCCTGCACAACTACACCAGTATTGCCAGCTAATTCTGCGAGCCCCAGAGCGAGGGTGGGCGTCAGTTGGAAACTCCTGACCAACTGTACATGTACGTACACGTTGGTTTAAAGTTCCAGCTGACCCACCTTCGCTCTGGGGCTTGCAGGATTATTAGGTGGCAATACTGGTGTAGGTTGACAATCAGTGGATATTATAAACTTGAATATTTAAGCAAATTCTACGAACTTTGGGTGAATGTTCGAGATCATACGTAGCGGATGTATGATTTTTATTTGAGATTGGCTTACTTTCCCTTGTTTGTATAATTATGTTCTAACAATGATATAAGCCGAAATCAGATATTTACCAGTCCCAATCTTTGTAAGACACACCTCCTTCCTACACCAGTTGTGCCAGTGATATCTCTGCGAGGCCGAGAGCAGAGGGGTGGGTCAGCTGGAAACTTTGACCAACTGTTAAGTAAGGTGGAAGGTGGGTTGGAGGAAGAGCTGAATGTTTGTATAATTATGCCAGTACCTGCATTGTTGATGCAACTACATTTGTCAGTCGAGCTAAGAGAAAAAACACCGAGGTATTGCATTCTCTGATTCGAGTTTAATCAGTTGATAATGTTTATATACAGCATTGTGCATAACCGCGATTAAAAACAGCTGTATAGATAAGTAAGTATACATGCACCAAAGTTAGATACATAGACATGTACACAAATATTTTTATATTAGACATACAGAGACTATATAGTATCTAATGTTAAAAGATAGAGGACGGACACCATACAGATAGTAAATAGGTTACATGAACTTGGTGATAATGTCACATCACCAAACGATCGTTAGTAAAGCAGACCAAAAGTTTCTGTATGGCAAAGCATTACCGCCGACATTCGCCGCTAATCCCCAAAAATTTACCCTGCAACATCAATTACGAGTCATTATCCTCCACTTCCGTTCAAACCTATATCAAATTACCAATATAATACCCGTACCAACCACAGTAGTGAGGTTAATGATGGGTGATTATGGTGGTGTGTTGTGTCTTACTTTGATAACTGGAGAGAGAGGAGGAGATGAGAGAGAGAGAAGAGAGAGAGTAGAGAGAGCAAATCCACCGTCTCATACACAGTATATTAACAGTAGTCAAAACCAAGGCCATTATGCACCATCACGGGTACTAGGCAAATAACAATAGAGAGATCAACCGCACCCTTCACCCTTTTCACCGTCATATATGTGGTTCATAATTGTTCTGACTAAACAGTAGGTGATTTCATTCCCCGTCAAAGTAAGAAACTAGATTAGATGACATATCAGTTTGTCCAATGAATAGTTGATTATTTTCCGTGTGTGCGAGGAACCATAAATATGATATTATAGGATCAGGGTGTAGTCATCAATCACTTTTCAAAAAACGTTTACCCAGTCAAATGCATTGTTATATTGATTTTGACAAATAATTCTGGCTATCATAAGGCAGGATTATTATTACAATTTTACGAATACATCTGTGGGAGTTATATGGGTAAAGGACCATTCTCAATTAACTCCCAGATTGCCTATGTACCATTCCTAAAACTGGAATAACATCCGTGCAATTTCTGTGGCACTATGACATATCGAAGGGCTTCGATAGAGTCTGGCACAAATCTTTAATTTCGAAACTGCCCTCCTTCGGTTTCTGTCCCTCCATCTGTGCCTTTGTCTCTACTTTCCTTCAGCCGTTCCATAGCTGCGGTGTGCAGGGCCATGCTCAATTCCTCCTTCTATCAAAACTCCGGTGTTCCTCAGGTTCTGTCCTATCTTCCTATTCATCTTTCTAATTTTCAAATATGATCTTAAACTGTACATCTAGTCCCATCCATTGCATATGCAGGCGAACTCTACTTTACACGCACTCAATTAGTTTTCCAGAACGACCAAGCCCAGACACAGTCCTTCAAAAGTAACAGTACTGAAGCCATAAACGCTTATCTTCTGATCTAGCTACTATTTCAAATTGGGTTGGAGACAACCTTGTTGCATGTAATGCTTCAAAAAACCCCAAAAATTTATACATCTTATACCCGTCAGGAAACTCCAGAGGACTATCCCTTATTCTTCAACAATACAAAAATCAATCCTTGATCTTCCCTCAATGTTCTCGGTGACTCTTTTTCTTCTGCTCTCACTTGGAGAAAAACATATTACCAGTCTCGCTAAGGCAGCCTCCCAGAAAGCTGGGTGTGCTCAACCGCCTTCAAGGGGGTCTTTACCCCTGCGCAGCCTACATTGCTCTGTACGAAGGGGTACAGTGCGTCCTTGTATTGAGTATTGTTCACATGTGTGGGGAGGATGTCTCACACCGCACTCCTTAGATAAAAGTAGAACAAGAAAGCTTTTCGTATCATTAACTCCCGTCCACTTACCAATTCTCTGGCCAATTCTCTTCTTCGCCGCAATGTTGCCATCTCTCTCACTATTCTATCGACTACTACAATAATCAAGTTTCTCGGAGCTTTGCCAGTGTAGAGACTACCTCCCTCTACGTAGGGTAAGTAGTACCCGCCTTGCGACACACAATCCCACCCCTACTCTGCTGCAGCTACTCCAAACCCAAGAGTGAAACGCTATTCCCAGACTTTCTTCTATTCAACTGTGAACGCTCTGGAACTCTCTCCCAGAATCGGTCTGTTCCCGTCTTCCTTGACCCTAAAAATTGCTTCAAACTCGGTGTGTCCAGGCAAGCTTTAGCTCGAAACGTCCCTTGATTTCGGCCCTGTCACTCTTTGAAATATGGGGGAGGCACTTGCTGCAGGCAGTTAGGCCTTTTGCCTCCCTGCATTCACATAGAACAAATAAAATAAAATAAAAGTAAATCTATACAGAAAACAGAAAATAAGTGCGTCACCATT